>JAOSBM010000205.1:1971447-1993674 GCA_027568955.1 Erythroxylum tenue
ACTCATCCGCCGGAATTTCTCCTCCACTTGCTGGGATAGTTCCATCATCTCAGCCAAATTCCTAGGCTTGAGGATCTATACCTCCAGCCGAATCTCCTCTACCAGCCCATTCATGAATGTACTCTCCAAAACATCATCGGATAACTCTGGTAGAGGGGCGGCGAGCTCAAGAAATCTCCTAGTGTACTCCCCCATCGTGCCGACTTGTCTCACCGCTAATAATCGTTGGCACTGGGTTCCCTCATGAGCTGGTCGGAATTTCTGCGTCACCAACTTCTTACACTCCTGCCAGTCGACGATGGGTCGTCGGCTCTCTACCTATCGGAACCAGGTTAGCGCTCGCCCTCCAAACTCATACCCACGAGCTCCATCTTCTCCACTTCGGTGAACCTTCCGACTGAGAAGAATCGTTCAACCCTGTAGATCCACCCATCGGGATCGATTCCTTCGAAGGTGGGCATTTCTATTCTTCGTGTCCGATAGTCTCGCTGGAACTCTCCTTGGCGCGCGAACCCAGGTGGCGGTTCAACACGGAATCTTGCTTCGTTGTGCCAATCGTTACTTTCAAAATGCTCCTCCTGTGCTAATGGAGCTTTCCCCAGATCCCTCCTTCGACTGGGCTCGGGTTGTGGCTCTTTGGGTGGGCGCTCAACGGGTCGGGTCTCTACAGTACCGCCCTCAGTCTTTTTCTACGTTTGCAGCACCGACAGCATCATACTTCTTATTTCTGACCTCAAGCGTTCCCCCATTTCTCTATTTACCTCCTCCATCTTCTTCTGGAGCTCCATGCCATGATCGTCCATACGCCTCTGCCAGTCCTGGGTGGATCGATTGAGTTGCTTCTCAAACTCTTGGTGAGCCTGACTAATCGACCTTTGTATCTCCTCCCCATCTCTTCGCCTCTCTTCCCGAAGAAGCTCCAAATCCTTCTCAATGCCTTCTAACCGGTTATCTGCTTTCTTGGCTGCCATTTCCGAGGATCAACCTGGCTCTGATACCAGTTGATAGAATCCAGAAAACAGGTAAGGAAAATGTAAATGTTGCTATTGATTTTCTGTAAACGAATACAAGATAATCTGGTTTCGAGGACCAGCAACCTCCAGCCTAGGGCTCACACACTCACAGTATACTCAATATATTGCTCCCCTCTCCTTACATCTACTCCTTATTTATACTAAGAATCTTTTAGGAATAACAGATTCGGTTAGCTGACAACCAATCATGTGGTTGTCAGCCCCCTCCCGTAACTAACATCATATATATATATATTTATATATTTACTATATCTGTAAATATTCTGGAGTTGTATTCTGGAGTTGTCGTGGGTCTATCAGAATATTGACTTACCAAAGAAAGGAATTGGAATTGGAGGGCCCAATTCCCAACACTTCATTGCTAAAACTTTGTTCCTTTACCATTGGGTACTAAAACTTATTAAGTGAAACAAATGATACAGATGCAATTACTATGTGATGTGATGCAACACAATTGGTCTGATGTGCAAACATGCAGGAATCCTGTTATTTGTACTATTTATATTTTTTCAAGTTTTTCAGAAAAAGTTCTTAGTATTGATTTCTGAAATTTAAACAAGTTTTAATACTTAATTTAGGTTATCTATTTTTGTGCTACACTATATTTTAGACCCTTTAGTGTTATTTCATTCCTACTGGACAGAGAACTTAATATGTAGTTTTATAGTCTAGCTTATCTATTCATCTCGGCATCCACAATTTGTAGTTTTATAGTTCTTTTTGCCATTTTCAAGTTAGCCTTTTTTATAGTGTTAGTAGATAGACATACTTGCGTAGAACTTAACATGTGTGCTTCATTTCTTTATAAACTTGCTCAGTCATACACTACCAGATACACATACTTACACAATTTGCAAAATGATACTCGATTTTGCAGAGAGGATGCTGATCTACTAGCTGATAATTTTAAGAAAGTAACTGTGGCTGATATTGTGGAGAGCATGGAAGTATCTGTCAAGCCATTTGCTGTTTACGAGGGTGAGATATGCAGGATATATAAGCTTAAAATGAAGCTTTACAAGCCAGCTCACTACCCTCAATTCAGTCAAATATCCTCCGAGGATTGGGAAGAAACCTTGGAAGTGATGTTTGTGAGGGCATTGGAGGATGCGATAGAAAATCATCTGCAGTTACTGTCTAGAATTAGTGGCATAAAAAATTATCTCCCCCAGTCACAATCAAAAGCTTCAGATGAATCAGAAGAAGCAACTTCTGATGACAGAAAAGATTATGATGCCGATGATAATGATGAATATGATGAAGGGGCTGAGGATCTAGGTTTAGATGCAGAGAAAAGGAAAGTCCAAGCAACAGATGAGATGGACTATGATGACGACTTTGAAGAGGACCTGAATGAAGTGGAGTCATCAGCCAGCGAGGAGTCATCTGAAGTTGAAAATGAGATGGATACACCTAATAATAGAACAGATGGCATTAAAGATGCTGGTCTTGAAAATGACACTCCTGAAAATGACACTCCTGGAACAGATGGCAAGACCTCCCAAATTCTTTCCAAAGCACCGTCAAACAATAAGAAGAAGAAACCAGAATCCGAAAGAAAGAAGGTCAGAAGGAAATTGGTCAAAAAAGATTATGATAGAACTGTTTTTGTGGAGGCTAATGACAAGCACTTTGAACTCCACTTGAAGTTTACCAACGAACCTCACGTATTACTGGCCGAGGTATGTTCTCTTTTGGAGTTTCTAGTGCTTATTTTTCCTCTAGGCTTTTATAATTGCTTGTCAAGAACACCAATATTATCTTTTTTTGGTGGGCACTCCTAAAATAATGATTAGAAATCATGTATATTTTTTCTCGTGAACCTGCTGCTTTCGGTCCTTTCTCTCACACGTACTGTCATCACTAATAGCTAAGTGAGAAGATAGAGCAGTCCCTTCTCTGCTTTTACTTATTTTTGTATAAAGTCCTCAAGTTGTCTTGTTTAACTGGGAAGAAGTAATACGAATAATAAGTATTGCATTTAGATGCATACAATTCAGTTGTCTTAGGGATGTAAGTTGCATGCTCTCATATTACATTCAACCCTTTACTCTTTAATGTCTTCACTTCTAATTGGTGATTGTTTCATTCATTTTAGATAGCACAAAGGACAGCCAAGAAGGTTTATATCCAGAACCCGGGGAAGATCGAGCGATGTCAGGTGACGGATTGCCAAGGAAGTCAAGTAATTTATTATGGTAAAGATCCGAAGAAAAGGATTAGTCTTAAGGCTGAAGAAAAATCTAAAACTCCTGCACTGCATACAGCAGGAGTGGATTTCAGTGCCTTTTGGAAAATGCAAGATGACCTAGATGTCAGATACATATATTCCAACAACATTCATGCTATGCTAAAAACTTACGGAGTAGAAGCTGCAAGAGAGACAATCATCAGAGAGGTGAAGCATGTTTTCAGCTCATATGCTGTATCCGTAAACGAGCGACACTTGACCCTGATTGCAGACTTCATGACCCACACGGGCGAATACCGAGCAATGAGCAGAGTCGGGGGTATATCAGATTCCGTATCACCGTTCAGTAAAATGACATTTGAGACAGCTTCCAAGTTCATTGTTGAAGCTGCATTGCATGGGGAGACAGATCACCTGGAAACTCCATCAGCTAGAATATGTCTTGGCTTGCCTGTAAAAATGGGTACTGGGTCCTTTGATGTGATGCAGAACCTAGCTCTTTGATCTTTACTTGATCTCAAGTATTGGTTGCCAAGTTCATATAAAGTTTTGCAGAGGGAATATAATATTTGTAGGGCACATCGCCCCCTCATTGTTGTATTTTTTTTGTTTTTTTATAAATATTATGTGCAAATATAAATTAAAATTTCAAAAGCTCTGTACTTTGATATCAAATTCTATTTTCAGAAGGTTGATGGGTATTGAAAATTGGATATCAAAATGCTAAATAATCAGTGAAATGTTAGAAAATGGAGATGTGTAAAGTTCCTAAAGTATGTTTATTTTTTAAAAAATAAAATCATACACTTGCCCAAGCTTCTTGTGTTTCAATAAAAATCTGTTTAATGCATTGCGATTTAGCCTGAAATTAACGGCTCTGGAAAAATCTAATAGTATACAATCTTATCATTAAAGACTGTTTCCGACATTTAGTGTAAGTTAATAATAATACAAAATTTTAATAAATACGTATAATTAAACATATAAAATTATGTAACACAAAACGTATAGATGGTAAAGATTAATAGTACAAGATTAAGTATGTAAATAAATATACAAATTAGGATAAAAAGAGACAAATACAAGAATAAATTACACAGCCATTACAATAAAGTAGCTGGATTAAGTAAGAAACAACTTACACTAAATAACTTAGAGAGAAGAACCACTTAATCAAAATATCAAGGCTATTTATAAAACGAATATTAAGAAGGATAAAGTTTAGAAGACTTAAGAGAACAATAAAGACTTCTTTATATGATATCATTTATCCGTATCTTAATATGCCAAATTTTTTTATTGTATATCGTATTTTTTGTAATTCTAACAAAGTCATTGTTTCTGTAAGTTTATCAGAAACACCCTCTCTATTAGATAATGATAAAATTGTGTATTATTAAACTTTTCTACACCCCGCGTATTAGCGAGACTCTCACTAAATGTTTCGGTCATTGAAACCTCAGGGCGTAGATGAGTTGGTAAGGGGTTCTCCTGGCTCAAGTGAAGTCGTAAGTTCAAATTGTCCTTATGTATACAACCGTTTAAAACTTGCGACCAGAGTTTTGCTTTCCGCAAAGGACCTATCCGACTCGAATGAGAATTTTGCTTTCCGCAAAGGACCTACCTGACTCGAATGAGAATTAATCTGAATGTGAATAACTTAAAGACACCTTCCTATAATTAAGACTCTTTTAAGATTCCTTGTAACCAAAAAAAAAAAAAAAGGTTCGGTCATTGATGCTTACATGCGTTTTGACCTATCTTCTTACTTCCCGATGTCGTTGCAATCTCTTTCATTTTCTCAGAAGTCCGCCGTCGTTTAGTTCTTGTCTACTTCGTTATGTCCCTCGCTTGTATGTCGTTTTGCTATCTTTGTGTTTGCGTTTTATTCCCTCGCTTAGCTTCCTGCATTATCTTCTCCGAGGAACTCTGTTGCTTGTCCTTTTCTTTGCAAGGCACAGAGACTATGGTTCCACTACAAATATCCAAACCCTATGTGATAAATATCTAAATTCGAATATCCTCAAAGAAACGAAGAAGAAGAAATCAGCAGAGGAAGAAGAGGATGCAGTCTCAGTGGAAAGCATCACCTGATGTTTGCAATTCCTTGTTTGATAAGAAGTTCTGCGGGAGGTTTGGCTATAGCCCTCCAGCAATTTCTCCTCACCAGAGCTTCAGGTTTAAGCTTGTGGCTCAGTCTCTGGGCGACAAATGGAAGCTCAATGAACTTAATACTGGTATGATAATTTCTTTGCTCTCCAGATTTTTACTTGTACAGATTTATGAAAAAAAGAAGATGCTCTTGAATTTACTTGAAGAAAAGGGTTACACTGTAGGTACTATAAGAGCTAAATATATCACTAGCAAACCATTTAGTAAGTAGGCTCTTGAATTTTAGTACTGCCTTCGTTCTGAATAGGAAGTAAATTTGTATATGTTGGTGAAGGGAGTAGTTCTTTTTAATTCCTTGTACGATTAAGTATAACCATGAATTTTGACAATATTTCTCTTTATTTGGTTTAGTTTTAAGATTTTTATCTTTTTGTTGGTGTAGTGATCTGCATTGTTAATCAAGTAAGATACGAATTAGTGGGTTCTTGCATCCCCAGTCTTTCTCTCTTTTGTAATATATATCACGGCAGGCTCTGTAATGTTTTTAATCTTGATTGACCAGTTTTCTTGTGTAATGCTAAGGAAATTGTGATAGTGATGTTATAGAGCAAGCTCTACTGTTTCTTAGATCCAGCTGTGCAACTTTTGTATATTGACAGATGCAGTACATCAAAGATTAAATTCGTGGCTGTCTAAGACCCAAAAGTTTTTGAATGAGGTTACTTTGCCACTAGTAAAATCAGTTCAGAGCGGAAAGCCTGAGATTCTCAACATGCCTGCTGCCCAGGAGCTGGAGGAAATATTCACAATTGAACAGACTATTCATAGGAGAACAAAGAATGGGATTCTATCTTTAGCTGCTGTAGTATCTATTGAGCAATTTAGCAGGTAAAAACTTAATATTGTTATCTTGGTTTGAAGATTCTTTCATTGGCCTTTGTGCTGCAATTGCTTCCCTGATTTATTTCATGAGGATGGCGTGCTTTGCATGTATGAATCATAATTACCTTTTCCTATTCCATAGTCAAATATACTTATTTAAGAAGGAAAAAAATAACTTTAATGGAACACATGGTATGTTTTGCGCCCAAAGCTCATTAGAATTACACTTATGACTAGCTGAAAATCTGTTTTTTGTATTGGCTGAAGTTGGAGCCACTTTGAAAATTAATATAGATTGAAGTTTGATCATCTGTTTGATTAACCATCCTGGTATTATGTGGAATTTTTTTATTTTAAAATTTTCAACTTTGTAAATTATAATAGTTTTTTCCTAAGATCATCTTAAAATGTCTTTTACCATGCATGTCACGAGAATGTTATTCTTTCCAGGTGCTAGTTAATCGTCACTGCCTTGACCCTTGGAATTAAGATTTGCAGGATGAACGGATTGACTGGCCTCAAGATGCAGAAAATTTTTAAAGCACTTGTTTCTGAATCTGTTTATGACAATGCCCGTTATCTGGTGGAGTATTGCTGCTTTAGGTTCCTTTCTAGGGATAACTCATTTATCCATCCATGTCTCAAGGTCTGTTTTCCTAGTACGTTTATGCCACTACTCTTTCATGCTTTATTTTGTTGGCTGAAACAGGTTCACTGTTAGTGGAATCAGAAATTTGATTATTGTTTTATAGCATGAGACGATGGCTTTGGTCTTTTATGAGGTTTATTTAGGTGTGCTTGGTATTCTCTCTATAAATATTTTGCAACAATCAGTTCTTAATTCAGTTTCTTTAACAGTTGATACTGACATTTCATCATCTTATATGTTAGAAATATATATCAGTTTTAGTTCTTTTATTTAGAACTCACCTATTACTAGAGACTTGTTTGGATTATGATTTTTATCCTGAGGATGCTTATCTTCAATCTTATTTGACTTATCGATTGTTATTATAGACTTGAGTCTCTTGCCTTGTGTTCTTCCCTGAGTTCTTGATTGTTCAGTTCTGTTATTTTCTTCCCTATTATTTTCTTTTTCCCTCTAGTTTTTATTTGTTTCCCACTCTAGGCTTTAAATCTCTATCCCTTTTGCCATTTGTAGGATTTGTCGCAACTATCACACACCCAACAAATCAAGCATTAAGTTTGGTCATCTTATGTGTTTGAAGGTTTCTGAAATGTTTTAAGTAATTTTATTGACTTTCTCTGTGCTATGCAATATATTCAATATGTTTGCAGGAGCTAGCATTTCAGCGACTAATTTTTATTACCATGCTTGCATGGGAAAGTCCTTATCATGTTGAAAGTGATTCTGATGAAGCTTCATTTCAGGTGTCTCCTTGAATTTCAATTTGCTTAGATCAATACTTGTTTCCTGGTTCTGTTTTCATAGTTGATGATGTGCTGTTCCTAGTCTCATAAATCATAGGAAATTATTTTTCTGCAGTTTGACTCTTAAATGGAAAACTGGGGGCCTATAAAAGTAAAAATCAAACTGTTCAACTTAGGAATAAAATACATTTTACCAAATCATTTCTCTAAAATTGATTTAACTGCACAATGAGTTATTTTGATGTATGATGGAAATAATTTTCTCTTAAATTTCCTTAATTTCGCTTTGCCATAATTCAAAATTTGTGGGTTTACTTCAAACATGGGCTGAAGTCAACTGAACTGATCATTTTTCAGCTCCAGTCTTATTGGGATGAAACTTTGATAAATAATAGTTAATAAATTATGACTTTCCTTTTGTCCTTTGATTCCCAATCTTCCCTTCAGCTCCTGAAGTAGAGTGTACAGAGTGCCGGTTTTCTAAATAGGAAAATGTGTATTCATTCTAATAGCAACTTGCTTGTTGGTATTGTAGGGGAAACTTGTAGGAGAGGAGGCTTTCGTACGAATTGCCCCTGCTATTTCAGGTGTTGCTGATTATCCTACAGCACATAACCTTTTCAAGGCCCTTGCTGGGGATGAGCAAGGCATCTCCTTAAGCTTGTGGTTAACTTATGTTCATGAACTTCTCAAGTGAGTTCATATGTCCTTTAGGGATATGTACGAGCGTGCCTACCCCCATGCTATAAAGAGTGTCCTAGTGTTTCTTGCAAGAAATCATCAAATAAATACAAGTTCTATAATGCCTTTTCACATAGTAAATTTGCTTCACAGATTTTGGCTTTCCTGTTCATTCTGAATAATGGACATGTTTTCAAATAAATTACCTGTTTTCTGTGTTCCTTCATCTTATATGTGACTATATTTTTGAAATGTACTCGAGGAAGCTAATTCCTATTAATTTTAGTGTAGAGTACATGAAGGGCGGAAATCATATCAGACTCGCGAGTGTCCTCAGCTTTCAGAAGAAACAGTATTATGCATTGGGTCTAGCAATAAGCGACCTGTTCTGAAATGGAACAACAATATGGCATGGCCTGGAAAAGTTACTTTAACTGATAAATCACTCTATTTTGAGGTAATAGCTCCCTAATCATGATTCAAAATTCTATTCATTATGAGAATCTCATAGGTAATGTTAACTGGAAAAGCAGAAGAGTTTAAATAAATTGCATTTCTGAGATCTTGTTATCAAGAATATTAATTATGGTGCACGCTTGTTCATGATATTTAAGAAGCCATTTTTCTTCTAAACAATGAAGCAGGCAGCTCAGTACATTGACCTTGATTTACTTGTATAAATTGCATTTCATCTAATTAGTTTTTGCATATAATTGATGACCCTCCCTCGACCCTCAGAAAGCGGGGAGCCTTATGCACTGTGGTAGTTCTTTTTGGTTTCTTCTGGCTCAGAGCAGTGTAATAACCTTTATTCCTGGTAATTGTTTTAGATCCACGAACTTTTGATCATGTCTGCAAGCCTGAGTTAAGACTTCCATCTTGAGGAACCTTGTTTTTGTTGTTAATGGACCATATCTGGTGTTTGCAACTGGCCATGATTCATCATGCTACCAGTCACAAGTTTTTTGTCTTCTTAATTCTCTATCTTTGTGTGCCTTTTTCTTTTGTCCCCTTGATCGAAATCAATATGCCTTTTCTTTTCTTTCATTTTTTATCAACTTCTTTGCCCTCATGCTTTTCATATTGCTCTCTTTTTTATTTTCCTTCTTTGTTGCTTCATTCCATGCTCTTTTTTCCCCTTAAATCAGTACTTGGATCATTGAGTTTAGCAGAAATAAACTGGATTGAGCATGTTCTTAATGTAGGACAAACAGAGGAATTGTCGGAGTGATTATTGTATTTTATGTTAAGATGTGATTATTGTTTAGGAAAATTCTTTTGGATATTGAAATGCTAGTCTTTAATGTGAAATTTCTGAGTATTTAATCAGGTGTAACAGTTGAAATAATATTGTGGGTTTTCTTTTTGTATAGACAATTGATTTGAGTTATTTTGTGTCCTTAATGATTTATGCTATGAAGTGTCTTGCAGGCTGTTGGCTTAAATGGGCGGCAAGAGGCCAGAAGGCTTGATCTTACGAGAAACAGATTGCAGGTGGAGAAAACAAAAGTTGGACCTATGGGTTCTGCTCTCTTTGATTCTGCAGTCTGTATATCCTCTGGTCCTAAGTGAGTAGCTCTCGCTACTTGCCTCTGCGCTACTCCGTGCATCATTGTTCATAATTTTATGATACATTATGTAGCTCTTAACTATATGAAATACTTTTGTATGTACAAGAAGTCCAATTGTTTACATTGCCTTTTTTCTCGACAGAATAATCATTTTTTATCCATTTAGTCCTCACATTTCCTTGAAGCAAAGAAATTTAGAGTTGACGGGAGATGAATGATATCTAGTTGTCATAATACGAAAAGAAAGTCTCTTCTAAGACATCATTTGAGTAGAGGTTAAGATACAAAAGTTAGATGTTGATCTAAATTCAATTAGTTTAAAGTGCTCTTGAGCTTCTCAAGGTTGAATATTGGTGCTTGAGCACATACATTGTTTTAGAGTGTGGCTCCCTGCTCATAAGTATGATTTTATCCTATTATTGCCTAGGCTGTTTTTGGTGATATGGGCTTATACAAATGAAATTCAGCTACAGAAAACCCTTATCAAATATACGTTGCGAGCAGGGAACTGGTTCTTTTACATTGAAATTCCGATTCCTCAAGAATTGGAATTCTAGGATTGCCATTCTGATTACTCCAATCTGCTATACAAATATAGGATTTGTTGAGTCAGTCTTCAGTCAATTGAGGATAGAGACGAAACATTGACTGCCTTTTCAGTGATCTATTTTAAACTCAAATTGAACCAAACCAGTGCCTGGTTTCAGTTCGACCTGGTTGGATCATCCAGTTTAGTATGGTTTCACGTTGTTAAATAAATTTCATTGCTTAAATTTTCTATATTCATAAACTTGTTTTGATTATGCTTTGTTCATGGTTGAAAATGATGAATGGGTGATGGATGGCCTCTATCATCTCAATGCTTGGCATTTCTTTTGGGCGTTTCTATTTTGGGTTGTTCTGATAATTTTTTGATCTACTAACTAATAGCTTATTATTCTGTCTGTATATTAATATGTCATGTAATGATCTTTGAACCAGATCAGAGACATGGGTGCTAGAATTTGTTGACTTGGGAGGTGAATTGAGAAGAGATGTCTGGCATGCATTTGTTAGTGAAGTTATTGCACTCCACAAATTTTTATTTGAATTTGGACCTTTAGATGGCGATCATTCATTACTACATGTATATGGTGCAAAAAAGGGCAAGGAAAGGGCTATTGCAAGTGCCATTAACAGCATTGCTAGACTTCAAACCCTTCAATTTATGCGGAAGTTACTCGATGATCCTATTAAGCTTGTTCAATTCTCATATTTGCAAAATGCACCATATGGAGACATTGTTTATCAAACTTTGGCCGTGAATTATTGGGCTGGGCCATTGCTGAAAAGATCCGGTGAGACTGAATATCAACCAGCTCAAAGAGTAATGGCTTCTGATGAGACAATGGAGATCGGTAATCATGTAGTTGATATAGATGGGAGTGTATACTTACGGAGGTGGATGAGGTCTCCTTCTTGGAATTCTAGTGCTTCTATAAACTTTTGGAAGAACTGTGTGATAAAGAAAGGGATAGCACTAAGTAAAAATCTTGTTGTGGCCGACCAGACCTGTGTGGAGAAGGCTGCATATATATGCACAGAAAGATTCCAAGTGGTTGAAAAAACTCAAGCAACTATTGATGCTGCAAAGCTAACAGGCATACCAAGTAACATTGACCTTTTCAAGGTTTGTCTATTCTGATTCTAATTTCTTAAGGTTTGTCTATTCTCATTCTAATTTCTTCTTCTCCTTAAGATAGATTTGGAAGTGGTTAGATTTTCCTACCTTGTTTGGATATATTGCATTAGAAAAAATGAGACAACTACAATTCTCTCTTTCCAGTTTGAATTTTCTTTTCACATTTTTGGGATGGGAGTGGCAGAGAGAAAAATCCCTTACCATGCAAGGGACTATGTAGTTAAACCTTGTGGCCTTTTCATCCTTCATCTTGTTATGCACACGATAGATGCTGCTTGCATTTATACATCTTTTTGCAGAAGCCCTTTGGTACCGTCTTCATATATTAATACAAAAGAAATTGAAAAAAGAAAAAGGAAAGAAGATAAAATGTGGACTGTACTTATATATCTTTTTGCAGAAGCCCTTTGGTATCCTCTTCATATATTGATACTTGAACCTAGTTTGTGCTGTTCTATTGCAGGAACTCCTCCTCCCTTTGACTATGGCTACCCAAAATTTTGAGAAATTGAGACGATGGGAGGACCCTCAGCAGACAATCTACTTTCTTGTATTTGCGTATGTAATTATTTTCAGGTACGATCATTTCTGGAAAGAAATTTGTTTTAAATTCCTTTAAGACACCTTTGGCAAAAGGAAAGCAATAGTTTGTGTGTTAATTTACTCAAGAAAACTCAACTTTTATAGGTTTTTGTCTTTGGACCATGTTCCTATGGTGTTTTTCCTTGAATGAATTTAGTTTAAAAGTTGATTTACAATCTTTCTTTCTTTTTTCTCAGAAACTTCCTTCCATATATATTTCCAGCAGTGTTGATGGTTTTGGCAGCTGGAATGTTAACACTTAAGGGACTTAAGGAGCAAGGTCGCTTGGGAAGATCTTTTGGGAAAGTTACGATACGTGATCAACCACCTTCAAATACAATTCAAAAGATTGTAGCTGTCAAGGAAGCAATGCGTGATGTGGAAAATTATCTCCAAAATCTTAATGTCTCACTTCTCAAGTTCCGAACAATTGTCCTTTCTGGTGAACCTAAGGTATGTTATCATGATCTATGACAACACCTCAAGTTATGCAATATGGTGCAGAGTTTCCTTACGAGTATTTAAAAGTTTATTAATCATGATGACTCTATATTGATGTTCTTCTGTGTGATGCCTCAACTCAGTGAAAGTCATGTCTGCTCTCTCTGCACTGCTGCAGACATTCAGGCAGAATAACTGAGATTTGCACTATCAGCTAATAATAACCAACTGCTGATGTAGTTAAAGGAAACTTTTGGTAGTCGGGTAATATAGCAACTTTTCAATTCATGTTGAGAAAGAACATAAAATTTGTCATTATATTCTGCAAATTGACATGCAATATAAGAATTTTAAGAAACAGAAAATGAGGGTGTCTATTCAAAGGGTTAAAAGAATAAAAGAAAGATATGTATACAGATAAGTAGACTTTGCTTTATTGGAGGAGATTGCCTGATGGAGTTTTCTGCAGATGACAACTGAGGTTGCTGTAGTGTTGTTATCTTTTGCTATGGTTCTCCTTTTTGTGCCTTTCAAGTATGTGGCAGCCTTTCTTCTCCTTGATCTCTTCACACGGGAGCTTGAATTCAGGAAGGAAACTGCTAGGAGGGTTGTGACCTTTTTAAAGGAGCGATGGAATACAGTACCTGCAGCCCCTGTAGTTGTGTTACCTTTTCAGGGTCATGATTCTCCACCTGAGAATACAAATACCAATATAGAAAATAAGCAATCACAGATTAGTTAGGTGATTAGAGCTACTGCGAACCTTGTTATACATAGTTGAACCATCATGTACACGGAACAATTTCATTTGAAAATGAGGATTATTAGATTTTTTACACTGTTACCTGTAACCCTTTTGGGTTTCTTTATGTTTATATGAACTGATGACCAGCTTACCAGACGAATCTACACCATATGGTTGTCAAAGTGTGCAGATTTTAAGTTTCGGATGCAACAAAAAGTCGTCGAGATTTTCTTCCTCAACACGGCTTCATTGGTGAGACTTCATAATCTCTACCTGGTGATCAGATCCTCAATCAATAGGAACTGTGAGTATTGTAAAAATGTGTGATTGAGTTGTCTCTGCTTTTATGTTAATAACATCCCAATTGCACAGATCTATTACTTATTAGCTTCTGGCCTTCCTTTTCTACCAAATTTTCTAATTGATACATCTTGTTGGTGAGATACAATCATCAAAAGTGCATTATCAAGCAACATACTAATATTTGAGGAACATCTATATAAGCAGAGCAAAGAAATTACTTCAACAGGTTAACCCCTGCAAAAGGCACAAGATTTTGGCAGAGCCATTTGACTTCTCAGTTCTACATACATACATACAGAAGGGGGGTAAAAAAAAGGAAACATGGTATATAGAAAGAGATAATTCTGCTAAAACTTGAATTGTAACAAAAATATGAGCGGCAATGCCACTTTGAGCACCAGAATCCACCATTTTTGTGAGAGAGCTAGTGACCCATTTGAGGTTGTATTGCAGACAAGCTTGTCATCGTGGTAAGAACAAAAAGTTTGGTTCCTGCATTTGTGGAGCAGAAGAAATAGGTCATACGGTAATACAAACAGAATAAGAAGAAGATGGAATGCAGCTGGTGGATTAACCACATAAACCAGTTAAGCCTAACCTTGATGCACAAAACGCCACAATGTAATCTGATGCAGAACATGTAATTATACTGCTAAGGCCATCAAATGCATAGCTAGATGCTGCAGGGCAAACTTGTTTAAAACTCTTAGAATAGTTGCTTGGCATACAGAGGACAGGGTCTGAATATGCTCCTCTGCAACAAAACTCGTCAGTTCCAAAAACATCACATGCACTCCTGCAAGCAATCACCTTTCCATCGGACTTGGAAACCAGTTGTGATGAGCAATTCAGTCTCAAGTCCCCATCACACCCTGCAATACTACAGTTTCCTTTGCCCTTCAGAGGTGTGACTGCGATTGGCACATTGAATCCATCCACAAGGCTAACGTCATAGTAGTCAAGGTCTCCTAAGGTGAACTCAGCGATTGTGTTGGGTGGATTACTTGGTCCTGAGCAATTCAGGGAGGTGCCACAGCCTCCAGTCTGACAGGTTCCATTGCCATTTTGGTCGAATTTGCAGCCAGTTCGAGCCCATATTCGGCCACTCCATGCAGTTGGAGCAATATAGAAGGCAGACTGGCTTGGCTTTAGGATGAAACCACCATGAGTGTTGTCACTTTTTGTTGTTATTGCTGGCCATATGGTCTCCTGGCAGTTGTTAAACAAAGTGAAAGTCTTTGAACTTGTTGACGCATTTTGCCCTGCTCATATGGTCAGCAAATTTAAGTACGTAAGAACAAAAGGTGATCAGTGCAACTATTCTGATCAGTAACCATCTTCAGGAAAAGCAGAAAGCTTTTGGCTTCAAATCCATTCAAGGAACTGGTACATTATGTTTTGCAACTAAGAAGACCCTATAATGGAATTGAAAGCAAGTAATACTGCATGAATAGGAACTGATGACTTACCTAAGGCAATGGTAATGAAAATGAAGAAGAGAGCAAAGAGTAAACTGAGGCTATGAGGCATTACTAGAGAAGCTTTTTATGTCCTTTTGCAAAATTTGGTTGTGGATAAGTAAAAACGTGAGACATGCGAAGTTGGTTTAAGTAACTAGAAAAAGAGAATGAAGAAGAAGATGAAGGAATACGTGTGGAAGAGAGTGAGAATCAAAAGGCTTCCTTGCTTATATGCTTAACCAAATCTTTGATACCTTTCCTCTCTGCATCCACACTCTTCCCTCTCACTTGAGTCACTCCCATTTCCAATAACCAATATTTATATGTATTTATAGTTATAGATAATGCAAGTTTGAGATTAATAATTAAAGAAAAATTCTATTTCAGTTATTAAGAATATATTTGTTCTTATTTTTTTATTTTCATTGTTATTTTTAAAATTAAGAAAAATTGTTTGTTTGAATTTTTTATTTATATTTTTAGTTTTGATTTATTAAGTTTTTATAACTTGTGAATAATTATAAATAGTGATTTTTATTTTCTATTTCTACTTCTATAATTTAATTTACTATCAAATCAAATATATATTATGTAATTGTTTAATATTAATTATTAATAAAAATTATAATTTAATATAATTTAATTAATTTTTAATAGTTTTAAATTTTAAAAATTAAAATAATATTTATTTAATAATTACTTAGTAAATATAGTTTAAATTTAAAATAACTTCGATATATATTTCAGATAAATTAAATATATATATTAACAAATAAATAAAAGTGTAATTATTAAATTACTTATTTTAGTAAAACTTATCTTTATTTTTTAATCTAATGTGTAAACTATTATCAGGAAAAAAAATATAACTATATTAACATTTAACAGTTAAATAAATTTTTATTTAAAAATAAAAACTAAAAACTAAAACAGAAAAACAAACAATCCTAAATATACTTGTGTATTTATACGAAATATAATGTAAGTTTCAGTTTAATAATTAAAAGAAGTTTCATATCAGTTATTGCTATTCGTTTAAGTTCCAACTGATTCTGCCATTCAAAGATATTTATTTCGTCGTTCATGCAATATCGTTTCGGGAGAAGATGCATAAAACTGCACAAAACAGGGTTGGAACAGAGGCGTTCGTTCTTCTTCTTGCTACAATTTGGAAAGGCTACATTTTTCAGACAAGGTTTTATTCAGAAACATTAATTTACTTGGTTTTGTTAGAAAGAGAGCGTCATGCCTGCATATTAACTTGTTGCCTGGATGAGCAACCTTTAAAAAGGGCAGTTTATACAGTGAATGGCCAACAACAGAACAACTTGCAGCCATGAAAACAGAGCATCGGTTGCAGCTTCAAAAGTACAATAGTAAACGGTAAAAATGAATCAGGTCACATACATTTATAATCTGAAATAACGTAAGCGTTCATTCTTCATTTTGCTTAAGCCTTCATTCTTCATTTTGAGCCAAATGCGAATGACAACTTTGGACGCAATTTATTCTTACCCAACAATTTCATCTGCTTTATCCGTTCCTCCTCTTCTTGCTGCTTTTTCTTCCTCATTTCTTCTTCCTTTAGTCTTTGTTGCTTTTCTAGTTCTCGGTATCGTTCCTCCTCTCTCCGTTGCTGCTCCAAAGCTTCCCTTCTTTGAGATTCTTCTACCATCCTTTGGTTCTCCTCAAGCATTCTTTCCAGTTCTTCTTCCTTTCTCCGAGCTTCTTCCTGTATTCCAACATTTAATCACAGCATTTGAGAACACATACAAGGGAAATTGGACAATCAGCTGCTCACAGTTACAGTACATCCAGTGACAAGAGAAATTCTATGAGACATATAAAAGATAAGTTTGCTGATACCGCGGCAACGCTGTACTTGAGCACAAGACTGCTTGAAAGGTCTTGTAAAAAGACATCCAGACGAGAAAATCATTTGCCAGAGTTAGTGATAAGTACATCAAAATTTGTACCCCCAAAAAATAAGTCATGTAAAATCATAAGCAACTGCTTCAAACTCGTACAAACCAATTACCTCTTTTCGTCTAGCCTCAAGGATAGCAGATTCTTTTTCTTTCTGAAGTTGAACTTCAACTTCCTCATGGAGTCTTTTTCTTCCTTCCTCCAAACGTTTTTCTATCTCTGACTTTATCTCCTCAGAATTCAAAATCTCTTCAACTTTCCTTCTAATAGCTTCTTCCACTCTCTTTGCTGTTTCTTCTTCTATAAGTTTTAATTCTGCTTCCTGCTGGCACCTGTTGAAAGACAGAAACAAGTTAATAGAGAAAATGACAATTAGTGAAAGGGCCAAATGAGTTACCCTTCAGGTTTCCGAAGTCCAGACATAGAACTAAACTACAACCGCATACGATATCTCAAGCTTTCTTACAATTTTCCTTCCATCTTCACTCATTATTAACCATATTAAACTGTAAACTGACCTTTATGATGAGAGACGTACCAAACAATGCTTATGCATCAACTATAGCATACCTCTAATGAATCCAGATCCAAACAAATGAGTACCAAAACTGGTCAACAGTAGATAAACGAGGCATCCATTTTCATCAACAAATATAACAAGGTGGACTAAGCAGTATCTTCCGTCAGAAAAGCCTGTGGAGAAGAACGTCAAGTAAACTGTTGCAACTTTAAGCTAATCATTGAAATACTTTACCCTTGTACTCAAATATAGTTTGTACGAGCATACTCAGAAGTCTTTCTCTTTAACTTTTTCTACAACACCTTTTGGCAATAATAAGTCACTAATGCAATGACAAAACAACAGATTGTCTACATGACAAAAGCTCTATGCAACAAGAACACTAAAAGTCAGCTACGGGAATTCAATTGAACCAGAGGCAGAAAAATCCCAGACTGGCAGATCTGTTATTGTTAAAGGCATTCAGTTCAACCAGACACCCAATGGAACTAACTTATCCTAAAGAACTTTGCCAATCGGAAACAAATTCTGTATTATAAAATATGCTTGCATAGACAAGTGATCCGATACCAACTACTGGAGTGCAGAGTTCTACTATTTCAAAAGGTCTATATGAAAATAAGATAGGAGTTCATATATAAATTCACAACAACAAGAAGCAAAGTTAGTCAAAGTTTAACATAAGCTAAATAAGACCTCAAAGTAATGGATTTTTTCTAGATGAAGTATAACACTCATGTTCTGAATACCATTTTAAGAGAAAGAACAAGCTTCCGTCATGTGGTTTGGATCTTTAGATGAATAGATGATATAATCTGTAACTAAAAAGATTAAACTCTGAAAAAGAGTCAAGAAACTTGTGAAAGAAAGGAGCAAAATGGTGCCAACTCAATTATTCCAGTGATGAAGCAATGGCATCGTTATTGAAAGCATCTCCTTCCCAGCCCACCCAATCCCCCAGCTCCAAAGGAAAAAGAAAGTATCTAAATCAATACTTAAAACAGTTTGCACAAGGTACGTTTAATCAAGATGTTGCACTTAACATCATAGTACTTCTGAATAGCTGACTATTAGTTATTGGTTAGAATCCATCAAATAAATAGCATAGAAAGTCTTTGCTCATTATCCCTCAATTCCAATATTCAGCTTTATGATAGAGCAGCAAATAACAAGATATTTGACAATACTACTTTCCACCTTATTAAGCTATACCTCAGTATTTAAGGAATACGGCTGCCCAAAAGTTGTAGCAAAATTATCTAAAGATCTTCCACAAATGTGGCCAAAGCTAAAAATAATGTCATGAATTTTAAATTGGGAAAAAGGGAATAGCAAAACAACCTTATAAGAGAAATATGTGGTAAACCGTATAATATTCTGTTGCAGTTGATATACCTCTTTTTCTCTTCTTCTTCCTCTTTTCTCAACTTCTCAGAAACAGTTTTGTTCCCCAATGAACCAAGACTTGAACTTGAAGATTTACGTGGAGGCGACGATGAAGGACTCCTACTTTTCTGGTACTTATGACGCTTTGGGGTTGGTGAACGACTTTTACGTCGTCTTGGAGATGGAGAACGTATTTTGCGGTGGCGTGGAGAATTAGAACGACTTCTTCGCCTATATGAAGAAAATGAAAACCATTTAGCAAAAGAGCATAAGGGAGAGAGAAAAAACACAACTGGTATAAATAATTACTCTGAAGCCTTCACTCCCTTCATCCAGCACGATAGATATAGAAGTATATAAAGTTACCTCATGAAGTGTTAAGTGCTCCATCTTTAACACATGAAGAAGCTAATATCACAATCGAGCAACAAAAGGACACCCATCAGCACCCACCACCTGCTCACTTCCCACCCCACAAGATGGGGACAAACCGAGAGTTTTTTATTTTTCTTATTCCAAGTCGCATCTAATTTTCCAGTTTGGCCAGAATAGTTCTATTTAACCTCTCTCCAGCTTTTATAATGTATTTGTAAGTTTCATCAAACAGATGGGCATTGGCATTTTGCAGATTGCTCACTATAAGAACAAAATCATCACTTCTTTAAATAAAACTAACAAGACTTGAGCATGGGCATGAAAACCGTCATAGTAAAGTAGATTTCAAGGAGCTCAACATACGATAATCTGGCGCCAATTTGCTATAACTATAAAAGTAAACAATCAAATTATATAAATTCATCGACATGGAAAAATTAACTAATGAAATAACACAAATAGCCTATCACCAAAAAACAAAAACTTATTATAAAAAAAATCAACCCTTAAAACCCACATCGCACAAGCAGATCTTAGACAAACCAAAAAAGTTATAACTTGAAATAGATCAAAAGAAAGGACCAAACAAAAGGAGCAAATTTTATAACATGTGGAGTAAACTAATAAGAAATAAAATCACAAAAACAACTTGATAAGAGTTGATGAGAATACAAATTGACAAAAAACGCAGACTCAACCCTCTCTTTCTTTATTACGGCAATATGTAGTTGAAAAGTAAAGGAATGAAGAAGAATTAAACGGGGTCACCTGCTATAAGATGATGAATATGGAGATCGGCTTCTGTCTCTTCGGCTCCTCCTGCTGCTCTTATATGCCACCTTCGGCGACGGCGAACGCCTTCGCCTGTACGAAGGCGACCTAGACCGAGACAAATCCCTAGGCATATCCCCAAATGGCAAAATTTTAAAAGAAACCCTAAATTGGAAGTTGAGAGACAAGATCAAGCGAAGGCTTATTATATGGGCGCATTATTGCTATTTTTCATCTTATTATCATAAATAATTATTAATATTTTAAAAATGTTATTGAAATTTAAATTAATAAATCAAAAAGTTTAAGATTTAATCAAACCAGACAGTTATAAAATCGGTTTAAAATTTCATAAAATTAAAGAATTTAAAATATAATTTACTGTATGAGTCATTTGTAAACACTCTCTTTATTAGTTAAGAATAAGGTTGCATACTTTTGTAATCCCCAAACTCCATGTTTTAGTAAGTTGTTACTATTATTATTCAAATATAATTGAAATATATTATTTTTATCTATTTATCTAAGAATTTGAAATTAAATTGAAAAAAGGTAATTGTTCAATAAAAATTAATGATTTATTTTAGTTTTTAAGAATTTATTAATTTACAAAAATTGTTTGATTAATTAATAAATTATTCAGTTTTTAATAAAAAAAAGTTATTAAGACTATGTTTAGTTGGAAGTTTATTAATAAAATGTAATATTATTCCATCGTTTATGAGGAGGGTTAATAATGGAATGAGCTGGAGGATGAAAGTTTCATATTACATCTCATTCCATCCTAAATAGTAAAAATGAAAAACCTCTAGGGGATTTATGATGAAATGTAAAATGATAAACAATTTTTCACTATATTACATTATAAACTCTTCTTACAAACAACATTTCACTATATTATATTATGAATTTTTCCATCATTCCCGAACAACAATTTTTTAATATTACATTCATTTATATTCCAGTACATTATAAATCATTCAATTTCATTAAAAACCTCCAGATGCTACTACTTCAAAAATATTCCTGTTCTGACCACACACCTCTAAAGCCAAGCTCTGGGTTTCACCCAGACGAAGGATCTCGGCAGGTATCTTGGAGTGCCACTGCTACACGTACGGGCTAATAAAAGAACCTATCAATACATCCTCGATAGGGTGCAACAATGATTATCTGGCTGGTCTGCCAAACTCCTATCTTTTGCAGGGCGCATCACCCTGGCTCAATCCGTTCTAACGGTCCTTCCTGTAACATCCCACCCTCGATGGGAAGGGTAGAATAGTAATTTGGAAAGGGCTGAGAGTATTTAGTATGGTTTTGAAATATTCATGCATAATCTCACACGGGAATAGTGAAATTGGCACATGAAAATGATTGTACACGCATTCATGACATTTCCCGGTATATGTGCCTAAATGTAATTTTTGGTGGAAAAATATGATTTCATGCTTGAAAAATTATTTGGAGTGGACTGTTATGTGTTTTGCAATTTTGGGCAATTTTTTGGAAATTTTCGGGGAAGATTTCCGAACCGAAAAAATCATCAAATGGCAAATTGAATTAGTTTTTGATACTGAAAATTTCTGTCCAATGGCACTGAAAATTGAGGCGAATGATTTTGAGATTGGAGCCATTAGAATTGGATGATCTAGAAATTACATTAATTAGGGTTCCTTTAATTAAATGGATTATTGTCTTTGTGTTATTAAATGTCAAGTGTCGTGACAATTAAATGTCAAGTGTCATGACACATGTCACGACACTCTTGGACACATTTAATGCTTATTTTCCACCCATCATTCACGACTCTTCCACTTGAAAAAGGCAAAAGCAAAAAAAAAATTGAGAGCTTTCTTTTGTTCTCTCCCATCCGAAACTCCTTCTCTTCTTTCTTCTTCATTGGTTTCCTTGAAGTATTCTAGCTAAATCACTCTTCTCACCCACCTTAAGTACTTCTTTCATGCATGCAAGCTTAACCCTCCTACCTCCTTTACATGATGATGATTGTGTATGGTGTTGAAAAGTAGAGGATTGGTGTATTAGGTGAAGAATTGGAACAGTGAAAGCTTGAATAGGTAAGCTTACATTCTATGTTAGTTAAATGCATAATTGTAACATCTTGTGCATCAATTGCATGAAGTTGTACTTTGACTAGATGGGTATGTTGCTTCTTT
>JAOSBM010000205.1:2037890-2056242 GCA_027568955.1 Erythroxylum tenue
AGTATAAATTTAGTAATTTGACCTAGTCCTTGTGGATCGACACTTGAATACTGCAATTAAATCTGTGCACTTGCAGAGGCTATCATTGGTCTTGGTTTAGAATTTCTTCATCCAAACTATCTTCCATAAGAGGCAACTGATTCTGACCGTGAGCTCTCCTATTTTCTGCATTCCTTGGAAGATCAGGTCTGTTTGGGGATGAGGTAAACCTCTGCCTTGAGCTCCTTTAAGTGGTATTCCTCCATTATTGGCTTGATTAAGGCCCGTAATGGTTAGAAGTTGATCCATATGAGTCACTAATTCATTAATAGCCTCCAAAGCTTCGTCAAGTCTCTGGTTATCTCCTTTATCAGCCATGTGTACTGGTTGGTCAAAACTGAAAACGTTTGGTTTAACTTTTCTCGATTTTGGGTGAATTTTCTAGGTTGATAGGGCTAGAAGATGGACTGGAGGGTGTGGAACATAAACAAAACTGAGGAAAGACGCTAGGAAAGAAATTCAAGAAGAATTTTCTAGGTTGGTAGGGCTGAAAGATGGGTTGGAGGGTGTGGAATAGAAACAAAACTGGGGAAAGGCACCAGGAAAGAAATCATAGGAAAAACTGGATTTTAATGTTTTGATTCCAACTGACACAGCGGAAGTAATCAAGTAGAGATTTTAGCTTAATCTCATAACCAAATCTAAGTATAAAATTTAGGATTTAATCAATAAGAGAAAGACACTCTCTCTCAGAAAAATTTCTTGTAAAAGCTTTATCAAAATAATGTTTTCTGACTCCCAAAAACTTCTGTTAACCCTCCGTTTTATATCTTTAACATGGTACATAAGAGTCCTAATTATAGTATGAAAAAGATTGATTGAAATTCTTTTCTAAAGCTATCTTATTTCTTTTTTTACTGGACAAGAAAACCTTCCTAACTAAGAAACTTAAAATAAAATAAAACAAAAATAAATCCTAATAGATATACGACAACATAACAAATCTATCCTAATGGATACATGACAATATAACAAATCCTCATGAGTTCAATCCTTTATTATGTACTCTTAAGTTCTCATCCAAAATGTTTTAAATAAGCTTGATTTTAATCCAAATTTAATTAAGTTTTATTAGAATTTTATTAAACATTAAGGATTTTTTAGATTTAGTCAAAATTTAAAAATAAATTTGAGTTAATTCGTTTTTAAAATTTTTATATTAAGAATTAAATTTGTATATTTAATATTTAATATTCTTCATTTTAAATTGACTCAAAATCTAAATATTTTTTTTTCAAACTTCGTCACAGTGAAAATGTGAATTCTAAATCATAGTATAATCACTTTTGTTTAAACTCTCCTCTGTGGTACTATTGCATGCTGTTCTTATTTAATAGAAATGATAATTTATAAAAATTTTATAAAATATAAATGTAATATAATAATAATCCGATAATTATATAAATTATTTAATAAAATCACAAATTTAAAACATATATTTTTCAATATAGATTAATATGTCAATTACACATTTTTAATAAAATATTTGTATAGTAAAAAATAAATTTAAGGACTCAAACATAATATTTCAATGCACTTTAAAAAAATTTATGATTTAATACACTCGTGAATGTTGATTAAAGAAATTGACAACATAAATTTAAGGACCGGAGGGCGGTAGCTCAATTGGTCGTTAGAAAGGAAATTAAGTGTTAGGTCTCAGGTTTGAGTCTCGCAGTTGTAGTGTAGGAGTTCATCTAATGTGATAATTCTTTGTATGCACCGAATATTTGACTACTTTTTTTATAAGTTAAATGAGATCAAACTGTGATTTACCGCCCTCACTACTTTGTCGGACTGGAGTGTAGGAGCGTCTGGGATAAATGATTCCACCTTTTGAGTATAAGAATCTAAATTGTAAGGACGTTAATGGGTAGGGTCGAGCTTGACTCGGTCTGACTCTTAGTTGGATGGCTTGTGGGTCAGCTCATGGTTTGACAGATTGGAGCTGGTTGGCTTGAGACTTGACCCGACCTATCCTTATTTAATTTTTTTTTTTACAAAATGATATCGTTTTTGTTGTTCCGGTTGGGTCGAACCATTTTGGCCCATGGCTCGTCTATGGTCCGATCAACCTGGGTATTAAATTTCAACTAAAAGTAAATTATTTATTTTAATAAATAATAAAAACTTATTAAAATAAGAATTAAAAATACTTAACTAAATTTCAACTAAAATAAAATTAATAACATTTTAAAGATAGAGTTAATGGGAAAAATTAAAAATTAAAAATTAAATGAATTAAAGAATTAATGAAAATAAAGAAAAAAGTTTCGTCTAATAGCTAAAAATATTCAAATAAAAAAAGATAAAAACTCAAAGTTACCCGACACATCTTCCCTACAGTTACATAACCTACACCTCCCCACATACGATATATATCTCTCTCTCACTGATGCACAAATGAAATCCTCGTTACGTTAGCTTTCACTTTCTGTCTCTGTTCTTTTCTAGTTTTCACTTATTGCGATTAGGGCAACATATTGCTAAAATTAGGGCACTCTCTCTCCATCGACCCCAAGATGCCCTACGAAGAAGACGTGATCTCTCTGGGATTTCGGAGCCTTTTCTACGATTTGGCTGGAATTTGTAGTTGAATAACGTAACTTTTTTTTTTTTGGGGTTTCGGGCTTCTAGTTTTTTGTTCGGATTTCTTTCTTAGGGTTTTGAACAAAATATGAAGGGTCACTCTGATAAGACCAAAGTGGTGGTGCGTCACTTGCCGCCGACGATCTCTCAGGCGACGTTCATGGAACAAATTGACGCCGCTTTCGCCGGCCGTTATAAGTGGTTCTCGTTTCGTTCTGGCAAGAGCAGGTATTGACTGACCATTTTTATTGAATATAAGTATTGCCTCTTTTATCTCCTTCGATTTGGGACTTTGATTTATTTGACTGCTTCAACTATATCGGTTTTTCAGTTCCTTTTGGTCAAATTTAATGGGCTTTTTTTTTTTGTCTATGTGAAGGACGTATCGTGTACTATTGTTTTGTTTTTCTTGAACCTTAAATGAAGTTCAAAGAATGCTGGGATTTTCCTTTGTTTATGGTGCTGATTCTGTAAGATAAAGTGCGGCTTAGATTTAGGTTTTCAGGGCATTTTACATGGTCTGATCTTTATGTATCACCGTCAGTTTTTTTTATTTATAAAAACAACACATGATTCATAGACTCCGACGACATTGATTGGATTATACTCCCTCTCTGTGCCCCTGCCCTTAAATTTATGCTCCTCTTAACATGTACACGCTGTTACTTCACCTTTTTAAGTTCCTTATTCATGTTTTAACATGTGAACATGCATCTACGTCCTAATGCTCTTTCGTGTATACTTGAATGAACTGCGTCATTGAAAGCAATCTCTGATATTGTCTGGAAATGAATTTGCAGCCAGAGGCATAAATCTTATGCTAGAGCCTACGTTGACTTCAGACGTCCTGAAGATGTCATCGAGTTTGCTGAGTTCTTTAACGGGCATCTTTTTGTTAATGAGAAGGGTAATTGTTTGTCTGAACACATTGATTTGCTTATTTATGGCGTAATGATATGAATCTCATTCTATCAAGCCATGATTTTTTCTTGGGTCTGCGCAATGAAGCAAGTTCATAACATATGTGAGCCATTGGGTTATAGTTTGCTACATTTTTTTGGCTTTTATACTTTTCTTGGATAAATTACTCTGTAGGCTAACATGAAAATATCCAACTCTTAACTTAACCTTTTCTTTTTCAGGAACTCAGTTTAAAGCTGTTGTTGAGTACGCCCCTTCACAACGTGTTCCAAAGCAGTCATCTAAGAAGGATGGTCGTGAAGGCACCATATACAAAGGTACTGGTTGTCTGGGCTCACAAAGAAGACTAGATAAATATTTGGTTCATTTAAACTTCTATATGGTATTCATTGCTTTTCATAAATGGAAGTTCCTTGTTGAAATTCCAGATCCAGAGTATCTGGAGTTCCTTGAAATTATTGCAAAGCCTGCTGAGAATCTTCCCAGCGCAGAAATTCAATTGGAGAGACGAGAAGCAGAAAGAGCTGGTCAGTGTAGATATCATTTTGAACTAGTAATATAAATAGAAGGAAGATGTGAATTGCACTGATTTGCACATGCTCAGCCTTTTGTTTTGTTATTTCTTAAATCAATTGTTGCATACTCATGATGTGTACAGGCGCTGCAAAAGATGCTACTATTGTTACACCTTTGATGGACTTTGTCCGACAAAAAAGAGCTGCTAAGAGTGGATCACAGGTATTTCTTCTATTACTACAGTTCTTGGTTCAAGTTTATTGTAAGACTGCTTAAATTTCATTTTTGGTTCTTTCCTTTTGTAAACCATAGTCTAGTTATTTTTCCATTGTCTTGCAACTGATTTGGGTTTGTAGTTTTAAATATATACTAATCCGTTTCTTGTCAATCAAGCATTCTCTTATTTTGTGGGAATGGGAAATGAGTTGAGTGCATTGGTATTGTATGATATTATTTGGATTGGGCGAAGAATTTTACCTATCCACTGAACATAGTCCCATATCAATTTTTGTTCAAATACTGAAAATTTCAAGCTCATTCTTGCTTTTCATGAGCAGTAATGGGATTAGCTTCTGACATATCTTCTAAACTTGGTTTTGGCGAAGATCTGATACTGCTGTTTGTGACGATGACATTGTCATTCTTAATCAATCAGAATATTGGATTATACTGTTTATTTTACTTTTGTTTCTTTTTTCCATTTATCCGTTTGTATGGATTCTGAAATTTGGTTAAATGTTGATATTATCTTTAATAGTGAGCTGTTATGTGAATTTTTGACAATGTTAGAACTAATTTTGGTGGCAGAGAGTATTATCCAATGGGAAACTGAACCGGAGATCTGGTCCAGGTGGGAATCCTGGCTCATCTTCATCCAAAAGGGGTTCTGAAAAAAAGAGGGCATCAACTACAATGGTATTCATGGTTTTATGTAATTGTATAGTCTACAATACTTTTCATTGCGACTGTTTGTGTAGGTGTCTTTCTCTTCTGATGGCACAATAGTGTTCATCAAAAGCGCTTCAGTTGTGTTTACATAAGAATAATTCTTTTAGCTCACAAGGATACAATATCATGAATACTTGGTGTTTAATTTTCAATCTTAAGCTTTGTTTGATTGTCCAGCTAGCCAAACTTAAGTTGACATATTTGATGTTTGGAGAACTTATTTTCATTTTGCCTCTTCTGATGGACAGTACGTGTTAAGGGAATCTGCAAAAGCCACTGGTGGAAAAGAGAAATCAACTTACAAGCTGGTTTCCAAGCGAGATGGTCAACAAATTGCTGATAAAACTGTTACTTCAGCTTCTGCTTCTGCTTCTGGATCTGAGGTGTTAGAAGATGAAACTGGTAAGATTTTTTATGATAGTACTTATTAACTATGAAATATTCCTACCTCCATTCCATTTTCCTTGTACATTCTTTTGACTTATGTGCACTGTCCAATGGAAGACATTTTATCAAATTTCCTTCAAATCGGTCTTGTATTATCTACTCTGGTTAGAAGCTTCAAAAACATGATATGCTATTTGAGCACTTCTTTTTACATTGTTTTAGTATTTGTGTTGCATGCTGAAATTCAATGCTAAGTTTGACAGTTTGGTTTATAGTGTCCATTTTTGTTTGATATTATGATTGTGTATGGTAAAATGAAGTCTTTTGTGGTTTCAGTTTTGAGTCTGAGTGAGAAAGTGAATCCTTGATCATTGCTGTTATGGTATAAAAATAACTTCATGATATAAACAAGTCAAGAGAAAATTTATTTGAAGTTGGGAGAGACTTATAACTTAGTGAAGGTGACATGTATATGAATAATTGCTACCCTTCAAGGATTTATATCTTCGCTTGGTGATAATCTGATGAATCTGTGCTTTATCACATTTCATTCTAAAGTATTTTATTGATATCCAATCTATGCATATGACGTAAATAGGAATCAAGATTAAAGAATAAAAGTTATTGGATCAGATTTTTCCTATGGTATTCCTTAAAATGCTGCAATCCATGCAATATTCTCTCATAGAGCCGTTTTATTTGGTTTAGTTAGATCAGGTATCAAATCCATGTTCATTAACTCTATTAAGTGTTATTTTTTATGTCTTGGTGTTGGTTAGGAACGCATTGAATATAGTTTTTAAGGTTTTGTTGTCTTGTACCAATGTTGCATATCTTTTCAGTTCCTTTTAGCAAAGGTGTCTTATCCAGTTACTTTTACTACCAATTTATATTGGAGAATAAAAAGATGCAACATAAAAAGTTTTTGCTTTCTTTCCTGGCATGATTTACCATCGTTACTAGTCTAAAGCAAGTGTGGGTTTCTTTGGATATTTCATTCTCCATTTCATTTATGCCAAATTTACCTATGTTAGATCCATAAGTTTTGTGTCAATCAATTTAGTTGATATTGTTGTGATGTAGCATTGTTCCACTGACAAATTGTCGAATATCTTTCATTTCATCACAAACACGAGGCAAATGGACCATGTAGTGGATTTCCTTTGTGTTGGAACGATGTACAAATTCTTGAAAAATTGATTTTATTTCTGGTCTGTCTATAAATAAATTTGCTTTTGGAGTCATCTTTTTTAACTGTTGTGTTTTTCCTTGTACTTGAAGGAACTGCGGGAATTAATGACGCTGGGAAGAAGAAGATCCTGCTTCTTAAAGGGAAAGAAAAAGAAATTTTAACGGTAAGCCTTGGTGTCTTGTCTCTTATTTTTTATCATGCTGTTGTCTTGTGACTGATGGTTTCTTTCAAGGTTTATTGGGAGATAAAACATTGTAGAAGTTGGGGAAAGGAGTAGTTTGGTTGGTGATTGATCTTCTGATTACTAAACTTTTATCTCTTCTGTATTGTTGTCCTATTTTGTGGATATCCACTTCTACATTTAAGATTTGCAAAGGACAAATTTTTGATCTATTTACCAATTTCTGTCGTTTTAATTTGATGCATCTGTGTCTATCTCATATTTTGAGTGACATTTTCCTATTGTTGGGTTGCAATTACTTTTGCTGCTGCGGCAACTGCGTTTACTATTCTCAACTGATTTCATTTCCACACTATGTGTAGTTGCTTCAAAATGCAGCTACCTATTTCTCTGGAGGCGGCCCACCAACCCAAATGTACTCCTTTCTCCAGTAGAATAAATTCATTTTTGATGATAAAGAATGGATATGTGCTCTTATGTAGCAACTCTTTACAAAACATCAATTTTCAAGTGAAAATATAACAGAGTTCAGAATTTATGATTCCCAACAAATTTTGCTTTCTTTTGTTTCCCTATATCCTCAGATAACACACTGGAAGCTGTCCAATAAAGAGCCTTATACTAAGACATTTGTGGTCAGGAGTATGGATAACAGCCTCCCCAGAACATACGTGCTTATTTACATGTTCAAGATCCCCTTCATTAATTTCACTATTGTTGGCTTGCATTAGTTAATATGGACAGGAACAGAAGTTCTGAAGATCGTCCATAGAACATACGTGCTTGTTTATATGTTATTCTGTGATAAAGCATTTATTCTCTATTTGTGAGTTAGCTATCAATTTTAATTCATTTAATTTCATCCAGATGTGCCAAGTGACATATTTTTCTTTTTGTTTTTTTGCCTTAATTTTCATACTTAGCTTGTAAATAGTTCCACAATCATCTCTTCTAAAGTATTATATCTTGTTTATTAACACCTCTCTTATCATGTGGTGCAGCATCAGAGCTCAACATCAGATAAAAATTTAATGAGCTCAACTGCTCTCAAGCAGAGCCAACGACGTGATACTGGTGGACGGGTAATCAGAGGCATACTTGTAAACAAGGATTTACGCCAAAATTCTAATATCCAATCTGAGCAACAAACTCAATCCACAGCTTCAGATAAGGGTAAACGCCCTCCTCGGTCCCCAAATGTACAATTGGTTAACAAGGATGCAAATGGAGCACCAGATGATAAGTTTATTGGAAATGATATGCATGGTTCTTCTGGTGAGAAGCAGGAAAAGCGAACAAAAAACAAGGATAGACCTGATCGTATTATATGGACACCTCTTCGTCGATCAGATGGGTCGTATGGGAGTGATGAATCCTTTTCCCCATCCACCACCCAATCCACACAATCAGTGTTAGATTCCTCTCAAGGTACACTGTTATTCTTGTAATTCTTTTTGAGGTAGTAATGGAGGGAACGTTGTGGTTTCCTGAATTGCAGTAATCTGTTGAATTAATGCATATCCTACCTGTGGGATTTATGAAGTCATTATATGCTCAAAAGTATTGTACCAAGCCTGGAAGAACTATAATTTGTGCTAAGTTTGCATTTGGCTGCGTCCACTAAAGAAAATCCTGCTTCTTCCCTTTTTGTTTCATTTCTGATAAAATTTTTGTCTTTGATCTCTCAGGAAATTCTGGGGATAGTATTTATTCTTTGAGAAATGAAGTCAAATCCCTTGGAAGTGCACGAAACAATCACCCGTCTCTAGATAATGGTTAGTTTGTGGTTGTCTTAATTAAATCTTTGGTTCTTGGCTATGGTTTGATTAATTCTATCTGATTCACAAATAATTGTTTACTGCAATTTCACTTTCTTGATTTTGCTCAGGATCCCATAAACATTTTGGTCGTCGGGTACCTTCACATAATGTGAAGGATGCTGATGGTCAATTAGTTGAGGGGAAGTCTTCTAAGAAAGGTGTTGCTTCTGGTTATGGTCCGCATGAGGTGATTATAATTGTCTTGGATGCAAGATTTTAACTTATTTTGTGTGACTTCATTGAATAGTTTGTTCTCTGAATTTCCAGAAGCAAGTCTGGGTTCAAAAGTCGAGCTCTGGTTCTTAGTGCTTGGTAAGGCTTCCTTATCTTTTTTTTAATTAACCTTTTAATTTTCAGTTTCTTAGTTTCATCTTTCTGGAAATCGTTTCTCATGCCCTGCTCTTTGTGATCTTTCTTGTCTATGCTTTGTGTCCATTGTTCTTTCTTGGCTATGCTATGCATGCACTGAAGTTCGGTTAATTGAAGAAAGAGGATGGTACTTGGAACTATTACATCATCATAAAAGTGGAATTTAGAAGAGGCTACAAAGTATGCAAATGAACAGAGATTTTTAATGTTGTGATGTCATATGATCTCTTTCCTTCAATTTGGTGCTTACATGGGAATTTCAGAATATGTTTTGACATGCATACTATAGGCTAACAAGATGGTCTTTTGTTTTAGAATCTTGGATGAAGTTATACACTATGCATTTTGTTTTATGGTGCGATTACTCCACTTGTATCTCTTTGACATTCTTCTTTCTTTTTCTTCATGATGAAGTCCTCTAAATTTGTGGCAAATTGGGATAATTTTACTTTAGGCCTCATGAGTTGATTGATAATGCTATCTTTTTGCAGTGAAATGCTTAGTCATTGTGAAAATTTGGATCCTGCAATTGCTGTATCCTTCTGGAGGCTGTCTCGTTTTGCTAAATGTGCGAGCAAAGTTTCAGCCGTGGAGTTTCTCTCTTGGGAAGCATAGAAGAAATCAAAGTTTACGTCAATGATGAAGTTATTGATGCAGTTAATATTCAATGATTGAAATTAACATAGAAGACGGCCCGCTCACGAAAGAAAGGAAAATGGTATCTTGATTAAGTATATAAGACCACAGTTTTTACCATGGGGGTCCCAGCTGATAAGGATGCTCTTGATGGTGAGAGGCATTGATGGTTCTTGTGATTTTGCTCACCGGACACCAAGATAATCCGAATTTATCGGTGGGATTTGTTTCTTTGGTTAAACTGTACATAAATATAGGGCGAGCGAGCGAGCGATGTGCTGGTATCTCGTGTTTCCTTTAGTTCTTAAATTGAGCAAAGTCTTAAATCACAGTTATGACTGATGACTGGTGAGTGAGAATTGTTTGCTTGTAGCCCTAGCCCCTGTTATTTTGTTAGGGCTATATACACTACAGCTTTGTTAAATTAAGAGAAGAAGAAGAAGAAAGCAGAGGGACACACACACACACAATGTTAATATTGGCAGTCATTGGAGTGAGTCAGTTGAGTGAGTGTTGTAATTGAGTAGGAACTAATTGGGTCTCTCTCTCTTCTCTTTTGTTGTGGTGGCTGTGTTTACTATGATATCTGACTTGCAAATGGAAAATTAGTCTGGTGCTTTATTGTATTTTAGTTCCTAATGATCTTAAGTCAACTGGTAAAATCTGAAATCTGTTCCGAAACTGATCGTAATTTGGATCGGATGATGCTATTAAGAACAAATCGAAGATCTATTTTTCAATCTTTATGTCTTGGTCTTATAGAACCAAGAGGTTGAAAAGATTGAGAAAATTTGGCTCAGGCTGAAAAGTATTTATTGGATTTCTGGTTAGATTCTGGCTCTATGACTCGCTTGATTTTGGGTCATAAGAGGCTCGAGCTTGGTCCTGACTTGTTACCATTCATGAGTGATGCTTTTGTATGTCACTGAGTAACTGGTAATAAGCACAAACTAAAAGGTAGGTTGAGAGAAAAAAAACTTACATTATTTTATTTTTTAATTATTTTGTACTATCATATTAAACGAATGTGACTAAATAATGCTATGAGAATGATTAATATTAATTTGTGAATTTTAAAGCGCTCGAAAAGATTTTGGTATTGTTTGGATGAAGAAAGGAAGGTTAGCTAAGTTATGTGGTGCTTTTTTAGTCGCTAGTTATCCAAATTTGAGTCAAATAACAGTTCTGTGCAAGATTGTCATACACAACTCAAATAAATGGTGAGTAAAATTTTGCATCGCATCAAGTATAAGCAGGACTTTGCACCGCATTAGGTATAAATAGAACTTTACAACTTATAAGATATATTTGTCCTATAAATTTCTTAAAACTCTATTTTTTAGATTTACATCTCCTAATGAAGAGATGTATATATGTATATATATATATATATATATATATATTTCATTTTTTACTCTTTAATCTGCATCATTCTTTTCTTGTTACATCTGTATGTGGGTTTATCGAAAACAGTCTCTCTATTATGTAGGAGTAAGGTTGCGTACTATCAGACTTTTTCAGACTCCACTTCACTGCGAAACTTCGAACTGAGTGTGATGATGACGATGAAATAACATCATAAAAGATAAAAAACCAATGTTTTAAAAAATCAATTTTTTTAAATTAGATCCGAAACTAAATTGGTAAAATAAGGAGATTTAAGGTTTGAAGGTTAGAATGTTTTGAAATTAATAAAATTAAAGATTTTAAAATATAATTAAAATGGATAAATTTTAAATTTTAATTAAAAAATATTGTTAAATGAAATTAATTAATTAATTATAATTTACAAGAAGTTATTAATTTATAAAAATTGACCGATTAATTAATAAATTAGTCAATTTTTAATAACAAAAATTATTAAAATAAATCGAACCTAAAAATTAAAAAATCGATAAACCAGCTTAACTATATAAGTTTAAAAAGCAAAATAAAGTAGATAATCCAATAATACACCGTACAGTATACATCTCAGCTAATTATTGAACAATAAAGTAGTTAAATATATAAAATACTTAACTAAATAAAAGGAAAAAAGAGGAGATTTGATGTGGCATTGTGAGGTTACTGTGAGAGCTCTGAGCTTCAAAGCGTCTACTTTACTCAGAAAACACACACCACAACCCCAAAACACGAAATAAAAAAAACATTTTAAAAAATAAAAATCCATAGTCAGTTACCAGGAAGAAAACAGTTTCTCGGGAAGCAAACAACAGTATTTTCTCAAAGTACGTGCAGATATCTGTTCGAGTGGAAGTAGAGTAATGCGAGGAGTGTGCCTGTAATCTTGCTTGAATCGTTTTCAGGTTCACGCGATCTGGATTAGATTAGTTTTAAGTTGAGCAACTTTTTTCTGTTAATCGGTGTTTTTTCTTTTTTTTTTTTTGTGAAGGAATTTTTTTTAAAACTTCTTTTTGGAAGATTCAGATCTGATCATTCTTGTAACTGCCTTGTCTTGCGGTTATGCTGTGAATTGTTGTCTGAATTGTTGTTTTGTGTGATGTTTATCAGGAAAATGGAAGTCTGAATTGGGTGGAGGAGATGGGCAGCGAGTATCATGAAGGTGAGTTCTAGGGGTTGTGATTGTTGTAGAGTGTATTTATGGCATCAGCCAGCCTTGGGAATGGTGGAGTCGGGAGTTCGAGGTCGGTTAATGGGTTCAAGAGTTCTTCTAGTTCGGTGGATTGGCTTGGGAGAGAGATGCTGGAGATGAGATTGAGGGATAAAGTGGACCAGGATGATGATAGAGTAATTTTCTTCAAAGAACTTTATGATATTGTGTTTTTCACTTCTTTTGAAATTGTTGTATGTTTTGATTCTTCCCAAGTTTTGTTTCCTTTTGTTCTGTAGTATGTTGTAATAGTAGAAATTGAATACAACTTGGATAAAGTGGTTTGTCAAAAAAAAAAGTTTGAACTCTCGTTTGTTTGTCTGCCTGTTTTTTTGCAGGATAGTGAACCGGATGTAATTGATGGTGTAGGTGCAGAAACAGGACAAGTCATAAGGACCACTATTGGTGGTCGGAATGGTCAATCTAGGCAGGTTCGAAATTTTAAGTTAGAATTTGAAAATTTCAATAGGCTCATGATAAGAATGATACCGGTATGATCTGTTCTTGGTTGAAATTGACAGACAATCAGTTATATTGCTGAACATGTTGTTGGAACCGGTTCATTTGGGGTTGTCTACCAAGTAAGCAGACATTATCGTTTAGTAAATTCTTTTTGATTGTATCAAGTTTTGTTATTTGTATGAGTTTGAATTGATTTTTGCAGGCAAGATGTAGGGAAACTGGGGATAGTGTTGCTATTAAGAAAGTTTTCCAAGACAAGCGCTACAAGAATAGGGAGCTACAGATTATGCAGATGCTGGATCATCCTAATATTGTTGCGTTGAAGCATTGCTTCTTTTCGACAACAGACAAGGAAGAGCTATACTTAAATCTTGTACTTGAATATGTTCCTGAAACTGTCCATCGTATGGCCAGGAACTACAACAGGATCAACCAACGGATGCCTTTAATTTATGTTAAACTTTACACTTATCAGGTATACAAAAATTTGCCACTTTCTAGTTTTCCTATGATTTGGCATCTGACATGCAACTTTGAATTCATCATATCACCTTTCACTGGATTTTCGTGTCCATGAATAAGGTCAGGGATGTAAGGTAAGTGTGGCTATGTCACTGTGTATTATGATCCTTTAGTGGCAAAGAACTTCCTTGGTGAAGTTCTTGTTAATGGACCTCTTGAAGCAACTGTGGATATCTATGAATATTTGCGGATAGCGCTAACAGCCTGTTGCCACGTGTCCCAATAAAAAATTGACTCGATAAAATAGCACAATTTTTGTTTGAGAATTCCCCATGAGTACCACAATGTTGGCAGAGGAATCAGCTTTCTACGTAGAACTTAAATCTTCTTTTAGTTGTTCAAAAGCCATCTTGATGGTTGGTCACCGTTTTCTTTTCCTTTATTATACAGATCTGCAGGGCACTTGCTTATCTGCACAATTGCATTGGTATTTGCCATCGTGACATCAAGCCTCAAAACTTACTGGTTAGTGTTTGTGATTTTGACAATTAAAAGTATTGTTTCATGTAGCCATTTAGGTATGTTTTGATTGATGGTGTTATGAAGTTGGATGATTTGATCTAACTTTTTTTTCTTTAACCTCTATTTCAGATCTATTTTGTTTTGCTTCTTTTGTGATGAATAATAGTTCCTTTTTAATTAATTGCTAAGCGTTGGGGCTCCTATCTGATTTAGTAGAGTTCCTTGTTCCCCCTATTTGTGGTATAATTTATATTACGTATAGGGGGAACAGAAATATCACATTTTATATTCTCTTCATAGGAACCAGCACAAAATCAGTAGAGATTGCTCACATCTTGTAGGCAAATGATTGTCATTTGGGGAATTGAAATCGGAAGAGTAAGCTTATTCCATTCAACAATCGATAAACTGAAGCTTTTTTGGAGGCTGAATCTTTTGAATAGTCATAAGCATGACCTCTTGAGCATTTCAACTCCTAATTTTCTATCGTATTTGTTCTTAACTTTTACCAACCAATTGGAAGTTTTCCTGTAAATTGGTATTAAAGCTACTAAGAGACATAAAGAGTTGGGATTCAAACTCTATAAAACTCTATTCCAAATTGAAGTAAAATAATGGTTTTATATTACTATATATCAATTTCAAGGTGAAATGAGAAGGTACTATTAAAGGTAAATGCAGCAAAGTTGATTGAAAATAGAATTCTAGGGAGTTTTTTGAACAAGAAGAGATGAAAAGATGTCAACATTTTGTTCAGTGATCCCGGAAAACATGCAATGTTAAATTCTATGCATATTCTTTTCTTTTTCAAGTACATGTTTTCCTTAGTACCGTTTTTGGATACTTGAAGAAGCCATCAAGCTCATTACTTTCCCGGTGGTGAAGTTCAAAAGTTTGTGTTGCAACATTTTAAGTTTGAAGCTCAGAAGAATTAGGAAGGGTTTTGTTGTCTTTCCTAACAAGAAGCAGAGACATCATTCACTTTCTTTTGGTAGAAAGAATATTTTACAATTTGTTTGGAGATTCAAAATAGAGGTTAAGTTCTTATAGTTGAAACTTGACTTTGATATCATGTAAAGTTAGTTATGCTATTAAGTTAAGTAGAGATAAAGGGAAAAAAAGAATGGACTAGAATATAAACATTGGTTTTAACATGTTTGGCTATAAAGCTTATGTCTATTAACACAAAGACCACGAAGGTAATGCATTTCATTATTCATTTAGTGTAGGCTATCTATTTATAATAATAGGATAGTAAAATATTACATAATATGGTAATATTTACTAATGAATACTTAAAATATTGCAATATAGCATATTCTTCTATGGAATACATAATTATATTACTCTACTAATACTACATCTCTATGATATTTAACAATTTAAAATTTCCTTTTCAATTCCAGGTGAACCCACATACGCATCAGCTGAAACTTTGTGATTTTGGGAGTGCAAAAGTGCTAGTAAGTTTTTGTGAAACATGATTTTATAGCAGTTATTTTGGTTACTTCACTTGAATACTAACTGTATCTCATTCTATAGGTGAAAGGAGAGCCCAATGTCTCATACATATGTTCAAGATACTATCGTGCTCCAGAACTCATATTTGGTGCCACCGAGTACACAACTGCTATTGATATATGGTCCACAGGTTGTGTGATGGCTGAATTGATACTTGGGCAGGTACATTACGTATCTGGTTATATAGTTCTCACCTTCTCTTATTCTGATTCTCCTTCTTCTTCTTTGACAATTTTTTACATTACATGACGATTTCTTCTAATCATCAGCCTTTGTTTCCTGGTGAAAGCGGTGTTGATCAACTAGTTGAGATCATTAAGGTAATATTTTTTTCTATGAGAGCTTAGGTCCTTTAAACTTTACTTCTTTACTTTAGATGTGATTTCCATGTTAACTTTGAGAACTTATGGGTGGAAATTTGTTTGCAACTCTACTACATAACATCGTTAAAACATTAACTATTAAACTCCATTTACATTGTTAGCATGATATTTGAACTAATTTTTTATCGCATTGACACCTTGAGCCTTTTAGGTTCATTGGTTTGTTGACTAATAATTAATAACTTTGTGCTGTAGAATTAATGTGGCAGCAAATTTACTTTCATTAAGTGCTGCAGAACGATACTGACAACAGAATTACTTCCCTTAAGTGCTGTAGAATGCCACTTGCAGCAAAATATTTTGATTTCTTATGCTTAATTGTGTACTTTTTGTGATTTCCAGTTGTTTAGGTACACATTCTAACTCCTTAACTTTTAAATGCAACTCTGTTTTCTTTTAAAAGGTTTTGGGGACTCCAACCAGGGAGGAGATAAAATGTATGAACCCAAACTATACTGAATTTAAGTTTCCACAGATAAAGCCTCATCCATGGCACAAGGTACTTACATCTCTTCTTGTGTCATGACATCATATGTATTGTCTCTTAAAAGTTCTAAATTTATTATCACCTTAATATTTTTTTAATTTCTTCAACATTATCCCTAATAATGTTTCATCTGAGGTCTTTGCGGTTTCATATTTAGAAAATAAGTTCATTTTTCTAAATTTTGTTACTAGGAGAATTGTTAACAAACTTGATAAGTAATTTGCGACGACTACAATTTAGGTAGTTGCTTCACAATTTTATCATCTTATAAGATTCTAGGAAATGGAGAATTTTTGCTAATTATCACAAAGGACACTTTTTTAGTTGAATTTGTACCATAAGGCATCTTTGCAATTTTAGAAGCTGTCGCTTCTCTTTCCTTCTTTATTTTTAGAAAACTTAATACTGCTTCTGGAGATTCTTTGGCACGGTAAATGTGTTCTGACGTAGAGAGTTTTGGCAGTTTTTAGTATATCTGTTTAGTTTTGCATATAGACAGGATTATGAGATCAGTGGAGGAGATGACACGTAATGTTCCTCTTCTTTACCCCTCTAGATAGATGGTTGTGGGGCAAGATGCTTTGACGACACTTGTACATTATGATACAAATGAGCATTGGATTTATTGTTCACGGGAAGTTCTTTAGCTTGTTGAGTTGGAATTTGGCAATCAGAAGAAATTGTCAATTGCGTGTATCAAATTTCTATTAGTTCAGTTTCTTTCTGGAGATACGGTTTTGATGGTCTTAGATAAAACTTAAATGGCTATGAACCCAAAGAACTAAATGGTTGATTATCAATTTAAGAGCATTATATTCTTCAGACAAATAATGATGCATGAGTGTGCTCTGCCCTGAAGCTAAAAGGCAGTGGGTAGATTAAATTGGAATTCGGGGTATGAACTTATCCTTCTCAACAATCCTCTTGGTTTATTGATATGATTTAGTGTAAATGTGGAACGTAAATATTTTTAATATGGTATACCTCTAAGTATGACTACATTAGTAAAATTGATGTATGGACTGTAAGTTCTATTACATTGTAATCTCTGTTTTTGTAACAAACACCATGAACTTTTAGTTCATGAGGTTGGACAACCTCAAAAGGAGAAAAAAAAAATCACTTTGATTGGTTATTTTCACAAGCCTTTTAAACAATTTTTTGAAGCATCTGAGAATTCCCAAGAAAATGGAACTAAACAATTTGGAACTTAATCCTATGATCTCAGGTTCAAGATTTGTAACCAGGTTGTAAGATCTTGGGTTGGCTTAGGGGGATATGGAAATCTTTGATTGATTGAAGGGCCTTAGCCCAAAAAGGACACCCCAATGGAACTTTACTTATAATGTTGTTCATATTCATTGTCCTGTTCTATATATCTTTTACGACCAATCTCTGCACCAGGTCTTCCAAAAATGCTTACCTCCGGAAGCAGTTGACCTTGTATGCAGATTTTTTCAGTACTCTCCCCATTTGAGGTGCACTGCTGTAAGTATATGTTCCTTAAATTTATAATTTGCTTGAATGGTTGGATTTATTTATTTATTAAGGATTTTGACTCTGTTATGTCAGTTGGAAGCTTGTATTCACCCATTTTTTGATGAGCTGAGGGATCCAAATGCTCGCCTTCCAAATAACCGCCCTCTTCCACCCTTGTTTAATTTTAAACCCCAAGGTCAGTTGTACTGCATGTAACAAGTTCTAGCATTGCTTCAAAATTTCTTACCAAAGTGCTGCATATCAGTGATGTCGATTTGGCACTACAGTGTCTTTATTTGTATTGCCTTGTGTTTTCTGAACTGTGATATGTGAATCGTTTTCGCGCTAGCAGAGCTCTCAGGCATACCACCTGATATTGTCAACCGACTGATTCCAGAGCATGCACGGAAGCAGAACTCATTCATGGCTTTGCACGACTAAGAGAATGATTTCAAAATCTTGGCATCTGCTCGTCGTTGACACAGTTGTTTTGTATCGAATCCTGTAAAAGCTTCCATCTTTATTCTCTACTGCCTCCTTCCTGTGACTAAAGAGTGCTGCGAAAGGTCTTCTTAGGATAATTAGTTGAAACCTGACGCTTAAAATGTGTTTTGCTAGTAAGGATATCTGTGTTACTGTCTGACAATTGGTGCGAGGAGTGATGTAAATTTATGACGACCCTTATTATTGAAGATCTTAGTGAGAGTGTTTGAGAATGAATTATTATCTCCTATTGAAAAATGGCACCACGAGCTTGCTCCATCATTTGTCACTCTTATTGTCCATTTAGTCTTTTTCAAAGTCTATCACTGGAAAGGATAAAGCAG
>JAOSBM010000205.1:2081845-2101634 GCA_027568955.1 Erythroxylum tenue
ATTGAGTTAATCCATTTTATTTGAGTTCTTTGCTAGTTAGATCATAGTTGTTATTTCATTCAATTTTAATTGAGTTACAAATTTATTAGTGATTAGTTTAATTCGTAGTTTTAGTAGAAAACTCCAAACCCCCTTTTAATTAATTTCATTCGTTCTTTGGCATTTAAATAGAATCAATTATTCCATTCTCTGTGGATCGATCTCATTTACCACTGTGCGTAATTTATGTTTATTTGGTGTTTGAGAATTATTTTTGGTGAATTCGACACCCATCAATTAGGAATGATAAGATTAAGATTTGCGCGATTTAGTTTAGCCTGAAATCAATAATCTTGATCCAAATTAACCAAACTTGAGATAAACTCGAACTTTTATTCAAACTAAAATTTGATCCAAAACATGAAATTTAATTTTAAAATTAAAATATATTTAATTGACCTTAACTCAAACTCAATCAGGCTTCAGATTCAGACGAAGATCTTGATCCTAATTGACCAGACTTGAGCGAAATTTGAACTTTTATTTAAACCAAAATCCGACACAAAACTCAAAATTTTTAATGAAAATAACATTGTGTTTTAATTTTTAAAAAACTAAAAAATATTTAATCGAGCTTAACCTAAACCCGAAAAGTCTTAGGCCTAATTTAACTTTAAAAAATATTTAATCGAGCTTAACCTAAGTTCGATCAGGCCTCAGGTTTGGGCAGAGAGCCTTAGGCATAATATGACTTAGCGCTAGACTTGGGCTTGGATCGGCCCAATCTAGGGCTGGCAATTAAGAGATTCTGAGACCAGATTAGTAAAACATAAAACAAGCCGAAAAAGCATCAACAACATTGCCAGAAACACCGAATCAAGACCACAAATCATACCACTCTTCAAGCCATTGAGCTATGATATACAGATAAGGTCATGTTATGAAATGAAACAAGATGACCAACGGCGTTTAAATGAAGAGTATAAAAATTCTGGCTCCATCAGCCAAGATTAAACCTTGAAAAGGACATCATCAATCTAACAACATATTTGTACTTACGATCCTGCCAATGGAATGGGGCTAGCGTTGTTATATTGTTGGCTCTATAAATATTTTGCAGCACCGACACGGTCATCATCTTCGTCAACTTTTCGAGGCTTCCTAAGCTGAAGAAGCAACCAAGATGGTGAAGTTTAACCAACTTAACGTTGGAATGAAATGGAATACGAACCAGTATTTGGATCTTGAACGGCTTTGAAGTTATCAACACTCATCCCAAACCGTCCCAGTATAGAGTTCCCCATCTCTTTCAACTTCCCTGCTCAAAAAGAGAGAATCATATTGGTAAAAGATAAAGTTATTTGTACACACAAAATCAGAAGAAATTGGCAGATTGTTGAAACTTGGAACACACAGGGTCCATCAATGCTGTGACCAAATGTCCTAATCAGTGTCATCACTAAATAGCACATAAGCACTTAACTCTGCTGGTTACTATCTAAAAACCGTCAATCCGATAGTAGTAGGAGCTAAGCCTCTTGTCCTACATCACTTCAGAAATAAAACTCTTCCCTTATCACTCCAATGCGAACCCCAAATGCACACCCTCACATCCACCCCTGGGGAAATGTTAGAAGAAAGACAAAAACCTCATAGTTCTAATGACATCAAAGTTGAATCATTGTGTTAAAGATAACAGAAATTGTAAGTGACAGACGAAAAGAAAAGGGGTAATGATTATATAAATCACTAATTATTCACAAATTACTGAAAGTATCACAAACTTCATCTCGTGATTGAAAAGCACACAAACTACCCAATTCCAACCAATAGTATCATACATGTCTTTTCAGGCAAGCCATAAGAAGTCTAATTTGTTGCAAAACCGAGCTTTGCAATGTGGCAGGAGCGATGTCAATTGGCAAATAGGGTTTTGATTTCAGGAAAAAATTACAGACTATTACGAGGGCAATATGGTATTGACACTTCTAAACAGAAATGTAAGCAGAATAACCAAGTATAATGCAATCAAAAGTTACTCGTCTATCAAACAAAAAGAAGAGACTATTTGCACCTTTGCTTTAAGGAAACAAACTAACTGAAGTACACAAATAAAATTAATCATTCAGCTTACCAATCATTTCCTCTTTCATCTTTTCCCGCTTTTCTGCAGCTAATGGTTCCAAACGGCGAATGGACTTATTAGCCTGGTCATTTGATGGTTCCAGTTCCAGAATCTTTTTCATATCTGCAAGTGTAGAATTAGCAGATTATTCATTGATTTAGCTTGAGGGCAAGGGAGGGAAAGAGTATAATGCCCAAGTAAGACAGTTCAAAGAAGGTGATAAAAGGGGCAACTGAGAGAAAAAAGAAAGCAGAGGGAAGAAAGATGAGAAAACCTAAGAAGAGAACAAAATTTAATAGACAAAGAGTTGCAAAGTATATAAGAAATTTGGGGCTATATCTAACAAGCTAAAAATATGAAGATGACCTCAACTAAAATTTCTGCAAAAATGCATCCTAAATAGAATAGATACAATCATTATGAAAGTAATCTCTAATTTTCTAATTTAAGAGTAACATTGAGTGCACCAAGCCCTGTTCCAAATGGCCCCTGGTTAGTAATGTACGCACAGAATGTCAATTATATGCAAATAGGCATTGTACACACAGACAAATACAACACTGAACAATCCATGTCATAGAAAAGGGATTACTACTAAAACTATTATCATCCAAAGTAAGCAATTTGAGATATAGAAAAGACTCCATCTTAATATGTAACAATGTTAGGGAACTATCTAAACCAACTAACCATTAATAGCCTCCTCAAAGTGCTCAAGCTTTTCATGAGCCTCTCCTCTTCTAAGCAAAGCTTTCATGTAGGAGGGATTTAATTCTAGTGCCTTTGTGCAATCTCTGATTGTGTCCTCATACTTCCCCTGACATTTATAAAAGGGTATATTACTACTATCAACAACTATAAATGAACATTTGAGAGAGCTCAAAAACAAACTCTGTAGATGCATGATAACCAACTTACCATAAGAAACAAGCTCAAAAAATTACTAATGACTAGCACCAGTTGGCCCTATATTTTTTTATTTGAAAAACAAGATTATTAGGCTTGCACACTAAACCCAACTTAAGAATTGTGCATGTCAATAGTTGAAGACAACACCAAGAAATCAGCAGCCACTAGATTCACAATCTCTAATTTGCATGTGAATAAAATGTCCGAGTAACATGTTACATTTTTTGACTACAAGACGATGCAGATGATCATCTTGCAAAATTCAATCAGTAGTTCCGAATAAAGGCATACCAGTTTCATGAAGCACACAGCGCGGTTTGCATGGCAAATGGAGCGCAGCTCCACAGATGAGGTCATTTCTGGTGCAACTTGTAAAGCAATCTCATACCTTAACAATGATTCCTCATACTTCCCTTCTCCAAACAATTTATTACCCTCCAGTTTCGCATTATTAGCTTGCTCTAAAGCTTGCTGTTGCAAAAAAGGTGAATAAAATTAGGTCCTCTCAGAAGAGTGTAGAATTAATTCACACCAATAAATTAATTGTCTAAAGAAATGCAATCAATTATCTGATTTGGAAGCCTAGACTATAACTCCTTTTGATCCTAGTAAAGTGCATAAGAATTTAAGAAAACTATGACATTCTTATCGAGAAAAGACCTGCTTTCTTTCCTCATCATCGTTCAAAGCATCTTTATCTTCTTCTTCTTTGCATTGCTGTTTGTGATGATCATGATCCTCAGTTGTTCTATCAGTTTCTTCACGAGTTTTTTCTTCATTGTCACTGACTTCATGCTCGCTAGCAGTTTCAAAACCATCAGAATCATTCCCATTTTTTGTAATGATATTAGGAGCGACTGTGTTACTGGTTGCTGCATCTGATTCCATATTGGATGTTGACTGCTTTTGTTTCACAAGAGTTTCAGGTGTAGTCTCTTCTGGTTCTATCACCACCATTTTTGGCCTCAAGTTTACTTTGAGGAATTGCGTTGAACAGCTGTGGAAGTAAGAAAAGTTGCAAAAAGTTTAAGATAAACCATTAAGAATGGATCACTGCTAGAAGCATGTAAAACACATGCATCATCGCAGAATAGCTATGGTAAATCATTGACTACCAAAGTGAAAGTGGCTACATGTGTTTCCAACTTGTTGAACACACATCAATACTGCCTACGAGATATAGTATCATTCTTGTGAAATGTTATAACGTGTTGGACATTGACCCAAAGAAAAATACATAGAGAATCAAACTCCAAACCACGAGAAAACAAGGTTAATGTCCAACACGTTACAACATTTATCTCTATACCTGAGAGATAAAGCTAAAACCCGCGAGTTCCAAATCTATGCATATTTGTGACAGGACAACCTAAAAAAGTTGACGACAAGAGAGTAGGAATACCCACCCAGATATAAAGATAAAGTGTTGATGAAATGCCCTAATAACCTAGAAATTTAACCAAATATTACTCGAACTCCATTGTTCTAGAAACAAAAAATTAGGTCCTGATACAGACATCAGAATGATTCACAAAAGAAATGATTTTATCGCAACGTGAAAGCTCAAATGCCTAATTCATTAGATACTTCAGGAAAGAACCAGAAAAAAAAAAGGAATTACCAACAACGATTCATCCAAGACAATCAAATCAACATGACTAATTCATTATCAGCTAAATTTCTAAAAGTGAAAACAGAAAATTAAGCAAGAACTTCGAGGTTACACCTGCAATACCAAACCGGAGTGAAGAGGGAGATGGACACTGACGATCGAAGGCTGTGGTAGGAACAGGCGCTTGAAGAGAGAGTGAAGAAGTTTCTGGAAGAGATTACAAACAAAATTCCTAGGACGAGCTTTCTGGAATCGCCCAAAATACGCTGGGACTTTACTTGTTCTTTTGGGTTACGATCCTTCCAGTTACTTTGTGCAAGCCTGTTTCTCCCCCAATACAACGTCGTTTTATGTTATTCAGGGCGTTCTGGTAGGTATTGTTACAGTGCCAGTACTGATTGCATTGTTAGTCATTTAACTGCGGGTAAAATATGTATATTAACCGTTAAAATGTTAACGTTACTATTAGTTACTTAACGGCGGATAAATTGTGTAAATTCTGTTAAATATCTTTTCCTCTTTACTTATGATAATAGGTTAAGTTAGGTTCAAGCTCGATGGACCTTAGGGTATGTTTGGATGTGGGTGGAGGGATGGAAGGCAATGAAATGAAATGACCCAAATGATTCAGGTTATTATTTGAAGGTCTATTTTAAAACAGGATAAAATGACAATTGATGGCTTTGGAAGCTATCCTTTGCCATCCAAAATTTAATATTTTGTGACCTCCCAAATTGGGGGGTTAGGGATGGAATGATATGACTTGCCTTCCAAATCCTAATTTAATGACAAAAATACCCTCAAAAAATTAATGAAATTACAATTCCAATCTAGCAAATGCCTACGCGGCTACATGTTACTATGTCCATTGTGTTTCTCCTTCAACTGCTTCTTCCATTGACGAACGTTTTTTAGAATAACAAAACTATGTTCTGGGCACCCTACAATTTGAAATGCTTTGAGGTTAGTAAAATATTTTTATGACAACTATGCATATTTTATTACAAAGGTAATTTTGGAAAAAAAAATATTACAAGTCATTTCATTCCATTCATTTTTAGTATCACTTCTAAATAATGGTTAAAGGAGTGCCTCTCTTATTTTATTTAAACTTTCAAACAGTGGAGTGACCCATTTCATTTCATTTCGTTTCACTCAATTCCATTCCGTTCTATTAATTGTCATACTATTCAATTCCATTAATTAGCTGGTAAGACCTGGCCCGATTTTTTATTTTTTCAAAATTTTTTTAAAAATAACTTCGTTTATATAAAAACAACTTTTTTTCGATGCCCATTAAATCTAGGGTTCAAATTTGACATAAGGCCCAATTGTTTCCAAAAAATTGGGCTTGACTAATTGACTTCGAGCTGCGCCCGATCCTAAACCTAATTTCTAGCCTAAAAAGTAAATTATATTTTTCTTGTTCTCTTTTGGAACAACCTTTTACTCGAAATAAATTCGCTTCTATTTCTATTTTCTATCTTTTGTATGCGATCCCGGGCTAAAACAGTTAAGTTACATATTTTACCCGCCGTTAAGTGACGAACAGTAAAGTTAAAATTTTAACGGTTAATTTACGTTTTTTACCAGCCGTTAAGTGAGTAACAATAAAGTTAGCACTCGCGTTGGAAGAACAAGTCGAGTCCCAGTTTTTCTTAGGAGAGTCGCACCGCAACCCTATTCTCCTTACCGCTGCCGCCATGGCTAATCCTGCTCGTACGTAGAACAACGAAATTTCATAGTTTTTCTCGTTTTTATAATTTTTGATTGAATTTAATCTTCGTGTTTATTATGGATAGCTACAAGATCGTTTCTCCAGGTGGCGTCAACGGAGGAAGTTGCTCCGCCTCTCCGAGTTGTGCAGATCGAGGGACTGGTACTTTCTCTATATTCCTGTTTTCTTTTTGGGTATTTTGGAGTAGTTAAGAGTGAGTTTGTTTGGAGGTAGTTTTCTTCCATGTGATAGTTGGGAGAAGTGTGAATTTTTGACATTTTATGGGAAATTTGTGACATTTTATGGGCTAATATGTCATTCTTTCAAGAATTTGATTTCTTATGGAATTATGCATTGTGGAGTTTTGATCCAATGTCATTGCCTGTGAATATTGACAAATATCTCTTTGTGGGAAATCTGAAATAACTTTCCTTTCAACAGGTTGTATTGAAGATAATTAAACACTGCAAAGAATTTTCTCCAGCTCTAGTCACTGGCCAACTTCTTGGATTGGATGTTGGGAGCATTCTTGAAGTCACCAACTGTTTCCCATTCCCGGTATAGATGAGTGTTGGCTTGATTTGCTTCATATGTAGAAAAGCCATATTTATTTTCTTCTAATTCTGATATCAACTGTGGTTAGATTCGAGAAGAGGATGAAGAGATAGAAGCTGATGGTGCTAATTACCAACTTGAAATGATGAGGTGCTTGAGAGAGGTTAATGTTGACAACAACACTGTTGGATGGTGAGTCTGTTTTGGAGTACATTTTCTTCAGTAACTTCTCCTTTGGAAATCATGAATCGTTACTCATTCCAAAGAGCAATGCTTCATGTTGGTGTAAACTTTAAAGAATTGAAATGAATGTTATGGCTATGGAGTAACTTTTGATGACTCGATGCTTGATGTCTAGTCTTGTTTCTTGAGAGTTAAAATGCTCCCTCTTTCTTGCTTCCCGAAGTGCATATCTTTTCCTTTTCTTTAATGAAAGAAATTCCAGTAATGTACTCTGAGATTTGTGTAAAACTGTCTTTTAACTTTCGTAAAATCAACCATATTTAACTTATAATAGCTTAATTATTTTCTTCTTAAATGTTCATATCCTCATTATGTAATCATGCATTTTCAATTTCAGGTACCAATCAACATTGTTAGGGTGTTTCCAAACAGTGGAACTTATTGAAACCTTCATGAATTACCAGGTATATCATCGGTTTTTCTTATGTTGGAATTGGAAATTAGAAGGCATTGCTTGTGCATTAAAATACTATTAAAAAGAAATAACAGGAACGATGTACTATAGTTTTAAGAGCATTGGATGAATAAGCCATGATACTTCTATTGGTGAAGAAACTATGGCTCTTTACTATTTCAAATCTCTTGATTATCAAAGTAACACAATTTGATTTTGTTTACTTTTCAATTGATAATTACCTGAAGTGGGAAGAAAATTTTAGTACTTAGTTGCTCTAATATCACCCTTGTGATTCTCTTCTTTCTCTCACAAAGTGATTTGTAGAAGATAATTGTGTTTGGAATTTTACGAGAGCCAATTATGCGGATATAAAGTTATGTTTATTTCCAGATAACAATGTTTTCCTCATCTTTAATTGTAGGCTAAAACTTGATTGGTAGTGAAGCATCAGTTTTAGGTTCTTGGGTCAAATGAAATCTTTGAACAGTAACTTTGAACAATAGCTTTGAGCTATCTAATCTTTAGGTTTTTGTCGTTCCCAATCAAATGCATGTTGTTTATTCGTCTATGTACATATGTGTTTGTGACTTGTTGACGATGGATTACCTCAATGTCTGGATGAGTGCAGGAAAACATTAGGAGATGTGTGTGTATAATTTATGATCCTTCAAGGTCCAATCAGGGTGTCCTAGCTCTCAAGGCCTTGAAACTTTCTGATTCTTTCATGGAACTCTATCGGAACAACAATTTTGTGGGGGAGAAGTAAGTGACTTTTTCTAAAGACATGGTTATCTGGATTTAATACGCTCAAGGTGACTAACTTTTATGTCTGTTTACCTTTAATAGGCTGAGGGAGAAGAATTTCTCATGGACGGATATTTTTGAGGAAATTCCTGTAAGCCTATGAAGCTTTTTGCTATAAACTTATTTCTGTATGAAAACCAAAACCATTTCATTGTTTTGTAGCTAGATTTTGTAATTGCTTGATGCTCTAGTCTGCTGTGCATAGAAGACACGTTCCTCTTTCTTTTTGATTAATAACTTTTTATGGCATCCTTAGATCAAAGTTTCAAATTCTGCCCTTATCAGTGCGTTCATGACCGGGCTAGAAGCTGAAACTCCAGTCTCGCAGGTGATATTTTGGCTCTTTCTGAAGTTCCTTTCTGTTATGGAGCAGATAATATACATCTGTACTGATGTTTGATTTGATTTGCTTTATCAGTGTGATTTTGATCGCTTGCAATTATCGGCCAATCCATTCTTGGAAAGAAATGTGGAATTTTTAATTGAATGCATGGATGATTTGGCTCTTGAACAGCAGAAGGTTAGTCTGCTTTTGTTCTCTGATATTTTTTCCAAATGGATAAACAGTGATCATAACAGGATATGCTATCCTTTGCAGTTCCAATTTCATTATAGGAATCTGTCTCGCCAACAAGCACAGCAGCAAGCATGGCTCCAGAAGAGAAGGTTAGTTTCTGTTTTTATTTTTTCCTGCTCTGTTTAGGTGTATTTGATGTGTTCTCTTCTTTTAGGTCTATGTGGTTTGTTTTCTTCTTATTTCATTGCGAATCTTCTACTGTTGTATTTGGTATTTGATTCATACATAATTCCCCCATAAGCTTGTACTTGGTCCTCAAAAGACAATTACAATTTTCTAGTACCAGTATGAAATAACTGAGAATCCTGGAAATAGCATTGCAGTAAACATTTTTTGGTGCATCTCCTCTTTTCTTGTTCTTTTCTGTTTTGCCACAATCTTGTCCAATTCGTGGACGAGCCAGATCATTGTTCTAAGAAGTCAACAGTGTCCACATATCTTTGGATCAAGCCCTACTGGCTTGGGGAATCACTTTCTTAAGAAAACAAAGGTTCAAGACATTCCTTATTCTTGGCCTAGAAATCACTGAATTATTTGCTTTATAGTGTGTGGCCTATTTCACCCTCTGGGTGGAAATTTATCTAGTTTGGATACTGAGATTTTCTCTTTCCAACAACAATGTGGTGTATAGTTGCCAAAGAAGCAAATGAAATTGGGAAGGGCGTCCCATGACTTGGAGATCCAAAGACCAAATACCTTCAAGTCATATTGTTGTCTACCGTTGAATGTGATTTGAACATCTGAAATTGGAACGGTTAACACTATGGTTCATGAAGATGGACTGTTTCATATGATTCCTTTTGTTACATCTTTTCTTAATTTTTTCTAAGCAGTTACCAGAAACAATCCTTTGTCTAATAGAAGGAAGAGGTCAAGCAAAAGAGGCCAAGATGTTTCCTATTTTGTTTATTACATCTTAATTTTCTGCCTTACTATTGCAGAATTTTTATAAATTAATAATGTTGGAACTATAGAAAATTTATCAATTAAAAGGGGTATTAACTAATTGAGACAATTTAGCTTCTCAGCACAAATAGGACTATATAACATTATTATATTATAGTGGTTAGGTTATTAATTTATAGGGTTTTTGTTGTATTTCTGTTTTGAATCTTCCTGAAGTTCTCTGCATTTAATTTTGTTGTTTGGTAGGACGGAGAACATGGCTCGTAAGGCAGCCGGTGAAGAGCCTTTGCCTGAGGAAGATCCATCAAACCCTATCTTTAAGCCTATTGCTGAGCCCTCACGGCTGGACAGCTTCCTAATAACCAATCAAATTGCTAACTACTGCAACCAAATCAATGGGTATGTCACAGATATTAAACGCAACCAGGAATGTGTTTCTGTAATGCCTGATATGTTTGCTAAGAAGATTAAGACTCATTCTTACGCCGGAGCTTTCACTTTTCTTTCCCTTCTGCTATATTTGAATATTTCACATGAAAATACTTTTGTTATTTTCTTTCATTCGCGTTTTTCCAATACATGATCCGGCCCTACCTCTTCTATTAGATTTGAGGTGAACATGGTCAAAATATTCTTTGCCCTATTTGAACGTTTCAGTTTCCATAGTAGTTTCTGCTCCCATCTCCTGCATACTGGCTGACCACCTCTGCACAAAAAGACCGATGGAATTTCCGAGTGTTATCATGTGATTCACATAATAAATAGATGACAGTAATACACCATTATCAACTTTGTAAAGGTCAATAATGGTTGTAGCATTCTTATTGTTCATACCCTTCTGCTGTGGATTTTACAGGGTTGCTGGTCAGAGCTTCAGTCGATTATACTTGATGAAAGCGTTGCATGAGAAATAGCTTGACAGGTATCAATTCAGAGTTGTAATCTATAAGCTTGCTTGTGGGGGAGTGGATTGATTTTCCCTTTTGAGGATGAAGGGCAGAGAGTAGATGATTAAGGCTGATTATAACTCCTGATTAAGGTGATTATTTGAAATTAGCTTAGAAATGCATTATATATGGTGGTTCCCTAGGTACTCTGTAAAATGCTTGCCACCCTTTTGTTCCTGATGAGTGTTATGGGAAAAATATGCTTTTTCTTCTGGTTTTCCAAATTTTGATTTGAGAAAGGGGTCAGGGAAATTGGAAGGACGTTTCTGGGATGAATCTTGTTATTGTCGTTTGTTTATGAAAATTTTAGTTTGAGACATAATTTAAATAATCTTATTGGATGTTATTAAATTTGTTATTGCATTAGAGATGCGTTCTTCGGGTTTAGCAGTGACTTTTTTTTTTTTTTGAAGTTCTTCGAAAATAAAACTACTTGTCATAATCTTCTGTAAGTGAATATTAATTAATCAAAATGATTTTAATTTATGTTTATCAAGAATTTATACATCTATTAAAAAGTTCAATCAGTTGGTTGATTCAATCGTAAAAACTTTGAATAGAGTAACTCTTCAATTCGATCTTTAACTTTTTGGTTTTATTGATTTTAATAAATTTTATTGTTAAAAATTTATAGACATATCGACTCTGTAAATTAATAATTTCTTATAATTTTAATTGGGTTAATTGCTAAAAAATTTAAACTTTTTAGAATTGTCGTTAAGTTTGTTGAGACTTTTTACGTGTTTCAGAAATTTTAAATATTAATACACGTAAATTAAAATTAACCTAATAAGTGAAGATTAATGAAACGTCGTTTAATCATATAATTAAAATGACATCGCTTAAAAATGACCTAAATTAGATTCCGCAATTTCGACAATCTTATCACATAATTAAAATGACGTCGTCGTTTAAAAATGACCTAAATTAGATTATGTAACTTTGACAATTTTACACTTTAGTTTAAGTTTTTTCTTTCATTTTCAGTTTAATATCTTGACTTCCTTATACTTCGATTTTCAAATTATGGAATCCTAACGTCCTCACACTAACAGCATTAGGAGAACAAATTAAAAACGAAAAGTTGTTGTAATGCGAGAATAGTTTGAGGCGTTAAAAAGAATAAATAGAAAAACAAAGATATAAGGATGTCGAGAGAATAATAAATAATAATGAGTTATAATTAAAAAAGTTAAAAGTTTGAGTATTTTATTGTCATTTTTTAAAGTTTGGTTTATAATTGAAAAAAAATTAAAAGTTTGCGCATTTTATTGTTGCTTTTAAAGTTCGAATTATAATTAAAAAATTGACGAAAATTTGAATACAAGTAACTCATTTTAATTTAACTTTAAATTTTTCGACGAGTGATAACAATTTTTTAAGTATATTTTGATTTGATTTGGTTTTTAATTAGTTTGTGAAGATTTAATATCATTCAACTTTTTAAACATTAAATTATTACATTAATGGTTTATTTTTTTGTTTGATTTTTAAAATATTGTTTTATATGATTTTTTTTCCTCGAGCACTTTGCAATGGAAAATGGAAAATATGTTATTATAATTAAAAAAATAACGAGACAGTTAGATGAAAAATATAAATAATTTTTTATATATATAATAATTGAGAGTGGAAAGTGAGAGCCGTCAATATATAGTTCTGCCGTTAAAACCCCATCCTTAAGCCCTATATTGATCAAGCGGTCCAGATTCCTTCTCCGCCAGCACACTTAACTCCTCTCCTCCGTCCGATCTGTTTCTGGGTTTTGTCCTCATTATTTTTAAGGTAAAAAATATTGAATTTTTATTTGATTTAAAAATTTTATTTTATTTTGTAATTAGTTAAAAAACTACAGATTTAATTTAAAACTAATTTAACTAATTATTAATTTAATTATCGTCATCATCACACCTAGTTTAAAGTTCCGCAATAAAACAGAGTTTGGAAAGGTCTGATAATATGCAGCTTTACCCCTACATAATAGAAAGATTGTTTCCGATAGACCACGCAGATGTGATAATTAATTTAAATCAAATTTAATTAAGAATTAAATATTTAATTAATATGCCAAAATCAAAGAAAAAGAAAAGAAAATTTAAAATTTAAAATTTCTTAAACATTTATCTTTTACAGTTTTACGTTCTTCCCAGTAATTTTTCCCTCTCGCCTCCTTTTCACTACCCGTTAAAAGCCATATGTTTTGTTTCGATCAGAGGTTTTCCCGATTAGCCGGAGCCGCCTCTCCCCTCAGTCTGGTCGGCCGTCATTCTCAGAGGTTTGTTTTCACACTCTCACCTCACTCAGTGGCTTCCCTTTGTGTGTGTATATATATATATATACACATATATAAAGTCTCCAAACTTCTTTTTTGTTTTTTTCTTCATACAAAATGACTTCTTTTACAACGTATGTATAGTCAAAAGTTACTTGAAAACACAGAAACGTATGCTTCCTCGTACGTACGTGGAAACTTAAGGTCCAAGTAGTTTACCTTGGTGGAGAAGGAGAAGAAAATTTTTGGTTTATAAAGGCAGACTCTTTTTTCATATTTTGGTTTCCACAATTGAACGAAAGAGACTCCTTTTCTGTTGTTTTTGTGCCTTTCTTCATTGGTTTTAGGTTTACTGTTTCAGGGTTTACGTGGGTTTTGAAGATCTACGATGGAGACCGACTCCAAGCTCAACAAAAGTATCCTCCCCTTAAACGTTTCTTCTGCTTCTTCTGCTTGTTTTTCTTTTAATGTTTCTTTAATTTTTCTATTTTTGAGAAAGATTTTTGTTTGTTCGTAAATGAGGCTCAATTCACTTCAACGACACCAATCGTTTAGTTTTTTCTTCCTCTCGTGTGCATGGAGATGTTGCAAGTACGATGCTACGATGTGTACATCTTCTTTTCTTCCTTAAAAAGATGTTCTCTGTACATTAATTATTGATGAGGAATTTGGCATACCTATTCCAGTGTTCTGCAACAGTTTGAAGATTGATTTGGTTCATCTATTAGATTGGGATGTATCTTAGTCTTCTGTTGTATCCCTTTGTTTGTACAAGTAAAGAGATCAGGTTAAGATGGATGTAGCCTTTTATTTTTCTTAAATTGTCTTATTTTGTTAAAATAGCAATTTTCTTAACCATATTATGTAGCTGAGGTTGGTTCTGCTGGTTTGAACTCAGTATCTGATAGTGCAGAGAAGGATGTGGTATGTCACACAATGTCTCAGACTTATCTTTGTTTATGTTTTTCGCCTGTTTGTTTATACTTAATCCTGTGAGTTTTGTGATAAAATGTTTACTGGTTGGGTTTATAAGTTGTATAAAATGCTTGTTATTGTTGGACCAAATCCTGCTGGACCTTATAGTTTTTGGGTTTTTTCTGCTTCTTTGTAACAATGAATGGGTTGTCAATAAGAAATACTGCCAACAACCTAAAAATTGGGAGTTCAACTCACTTAATGGGGAAGGGGTTTCGTTTTGTAATGGCTCTGCAGATGTCCCATAGACACCATAGAAAAACGGGAACTCTTTAGAAATTTTTTATTTTGCAATGCAATTTTCTTCTTCTAATGTTTCTTGAAATTATTTCCTGCCAGACTTCTGTAGAAGATGGAGCACCATCTGGTCCAACATTCTACGATTCTTCCTTAGGTGCTGTTACTCTTAGCTCCAAGGGAAATGTTGATACTTCTTGCACCGAAGGTAAGTTTGATCGGGAATCAATTGGAGAGCCTGGTGTTTATTTTCCACCCACAAGCAGTTACAGTTATCACTACCCAGGTTAGAAATGAGACAATACTATGTTCTTTAAGCTAACATTTCTATGATGTCAAGCTATCCCGTTCAGTTGTCTAGAAGTCCAGTCCAATATCCTCTCCTTTGTTGTAAGTAGGATATGTCAGCACCAGTGTGGTTTAAACCAGTTTGAATTCCAAATCTGAAACTCCCAATTGCTATATGAAAATTCTTTGATTATTTCTCTCTAGTCACGCACTAGCTAGGAGATCATAGGTGTTGCCAAGTTGGCACGTGGATGGGAAAAAGAATTTGGGCTAGCTTTAATCTATTCACTTTATGCGACTAACTTTATGTGTGTTTGATGCATTGACATCATGAATAAGTTCCCTTGTTAGTGGAAACACTCATACCTTTGTGGGGAATCGTTCATTTTGTAGCTTGAGATGACTTGTCTTCTATGATGAAAGGATTATTATGTTCTGGCAGTTGTTACATACTTGGGGGCTTTTTTTTACAGGATTTCTGGGTTCCTGTGCACAAGTTGACAATCCTGGCTATAGTCGAGTAGATGGTTATCACACAGTATGTTCTTACAATGTTTACTTGAAAAGCTCATTAAATAAAAGTTTGCAAATATAACTGAGTTTGTTTTAATGCTGCTATCAGAGCATGGTATCAGAAAATGGTTCAGTAGTTTATTATGTGCCCAGCTACAATACCTACGTGTCTGGAACAGTAGGTGTTGATGGGCAAAGTGTGGGCCAACAACCATATTATCCAGACTATGGTTATGTTCAACCTCATTTGCCCTATGGGCGTGATGCAACATATGTTGCTGATGGCCCTAATGCTACTGGTGTGGGAAATAGAAGATACGGCTCATCTTCAGCTACTTTTGCAAAGTCAAGAGACATCAATGCCATAAATAACAAATATTCCAAGTCCACACCTGGAGAAAAAATTAGAACGTTTGGCAAGGTACACAAATTCATACATCATTTCCAAGTCCAATAATTCATCTAAATCTGCATTAAATGACTTACATTATCCCACATTTTTTTCTGGGGATTGGGATGTTGCATGCAAATCAATTGTAATGGTGGTCTAAGCATGTTACGATTTTTACAGTAAATTCATCAGTATGCAATTGCTTAGCTTAGTGCATGGCACGAGGTTTCTGATGAAACAAAAAGTTTTTGAGATCATATCAACTCCTTTGTTTCAATATGTTGATCAACATATAATTTTGTTACTTATGGTTGCTTGAATTTCAGTTCCTATAAGCACTTGATTACAGGTTTCTACATTTGATTCTGACATCTCATTGGTACTTTCGAAGGGCTACCATCCTGTAGGAAAATTCTCTTCATTTACTGGCCAAAAGCAAGGTTCCAACCCACATAATGATTTAATGAACCACAGACAAGATGGAAGACTGTGGAATGGAGCCGATAGAATTAGAGCAAGATACAGATTTAATGGAAATGGTGATTATGACTCCTTAATGGAGTTACCTCGTGGTCCTAGGGCTTCCAACAGGAGTCCTACTTTGGAAGCATCAATCATGAAACAGGATTGTGGATCCTTTATACATAGAGATCGGTATAACCTACCAAATTTTGAAATTGAATATTCTAATGCCAAATTTTATGTTATCAAATCTTATAGTGAAGATGATATCCATAAGAGCATAAAATATGGTGTTTGGTCAAGTACACCAAAAGGCAATAAGAAGCTAGATGCAACATTTCATGATGCAGAAAAGAATCCAAGTGATGCTGGCATGAAATGTCCAATCTTCCTATTTTTTTCGGTTAGTTGGCAAATTTAATTGTTCTGCTTTCATTAGCTTCTTTTGTATCACAAAGATTTGTGGAATCCATTCCACTTCATTGCTTACAAGCTGTACTGTATTTTGTACACAATAAACAATGGTGAGAAAGGCTACCTTGTTTTCTGGAAAAGACTATGATTGACTTGGATAGATTGGAGTCTTTTGGCTTACATCAAAGGCAAGATCCACACATGGATTCATAATTTTTTTTAAATGCCTTAGCTACATCATCTATGGATTCTACATATTTATTTTAAGGTTAATTCTTCTGCTTAAATAAATATATAGAAGAATTCAACTTGCTTTTTTAAATGCTACATCATAAAGATGGGACTGACATATCAATCTGATTCAATTGAATTTTGTTGACCTTATTGAAGTCGCTTATCATGGCTCAGTTTATGCTTTTTTTTTATTTACTTCTCTTTTCTTAATCTCAACTTAGGTGAATGGAAGTGGTCAGTTTGTTGGTTTAGCTGAAATGGTTGGTCAAGTGGATTTTAACAAAGATATGGGCTTCTGGAGAGTTGACAAGTGGCATGGTTTTTTCCCTGTCAAATGGCATGTCATAAAAGATATTCCCAATCATCAGTTGCGGCACATTATCCTTGAAAATGATGAGAACAGCTCTGTAACATTTAGCAGGGACACTCAAGAGGTATGTATCTCTTTTTGGCAACTTGTGAAAGTTTCAGAAGTTGGACATTGAATCTTATTGTTTACTGTCATGCTCAATTGCTCAACACTCTGTGTGATGTTTACCTTCTCAATTAATCAAGATTCAGCGTTATCAACTGGTTGTATTTGTTAAGGGGAGAAGTATAACTTGTGTAATTGGATTTGCTCTGAAAGTTTGCTGATGCCTTCACTTCGGTAAATGGTTTGTCACTGAAATCTGATATTTCAATCTTATGTATTAGCTGAGAAATATGGTTGTGACAGAAAATACATGTCTGTTGACTAGTTTATCAATTTAAAAGTATCTTCGATAGTTTTGAATCGTTAATTTGACAAATGTGAAAATTTGTAGGTTGGTCTGAAGCAGGGTTTACAAATGTTGAATATCTTTAAGAGTTATGCAGCAAAATCATCATTGTTAGATGACTTTGATTTCTACGAAAAACGAGAGAAGTCTCTCAATGCTAAAAAGGGTCTTAAGCCTGGAACTCTGCAGATGAAAGAATATGAGAATATTAGTCTTTCCGTAAGTCAATTTTCTCTCGAGCTTGCTCCGATTTTTGCTGCTCATAGTTTGATGTTATATGTTAGATATAATCATATTTTCAACTATGCTATACATATGATATCTTTGGCCGATCTTAACTCCTGTTATTTTGAGGTCAGTTCAAGGTTTTTCTGGTATGATAAGATATGCTGAGTTTTAGTGTTTAGTTCCCAGATTTCACTTCTCTTCCAACTTTTGATCAGAAGCATGGAAGCACAGAAGGCAAACTTGAAGATGGCAAGAACAGTACAGACACTTCCTCTCTAGTTAAACTTACCAAGAATCTCTCAATTCATAACTCAAAGATCTCATCAAAATCAACGAAAAGATCCATTCCTGTAGTAGCTCCTGAACCATAAGCTCTGTAGTACATCCATAGCTTTTATTGGATTGATGCTGTTTCTTATATATGTATATACCCTTTATGTCCATTTCGACTTGTAATAATACAATGTCTCGTTTTCAGATTGATAATGGTTTGCAGGACCATTTTATTGTCTGTGAGACTGCTTAGATAGTAAAAACCAATTGAGAAATTGTAGACAAAGACTGACAAAGTAACATATATCATTGCAATGATTTGAAGAGAAAAACCTAGATCAAATTTATTCTCTTGAATCTTTAACTGTTCATAGCAGTAATCATTGTTTATGGAATCCTGCAAAAGCACACCAACAATGCCAAAGTTAGTCGAATGAGAGTTAAAGTAGAAGAAGCAGAACCAGACAGGAATAACAACTTACGAGTTGCAATCTATCTGAGAACCAATAGGAACAGGCAGTGGTTTGAAACTTGGACCAGCCATCGAATCGAAGGTCTTATTGGTCACCGGTTTGACCGATTCGATCAGTGTAATGTCATAATTATGTAATAATTATATTTAATTATATATAATATTAATAATATTAAAGTACCAAAAAATAAAAAAAATAAAAAATTAATTGAATCAGTGGTCAGACCGGTTCAGACTGGGTCAATTAGAAACTGATTTTTTAAGATAAACTGGATCAGATAGTCAACCGGTCACCGGTCAGACCGGCCGGTCCGGTCTGGTTTCCAAACAGAGGGAACAGAGACTGGGACGTAACACAACCTAGGAATTGCTTTAGCTAGTTTTTTGAAACCCGGACCAGCCATCGAACCGAAGGTCTTACTTGTCACTGGTTTGACCGGTTCGACCAGTTCAACCACCGGTCAAACCGGTGTGACGTTATAATTATGCAATAATTATATTTAATTATATATAATATTAATAATATTAAAAAATACAAAAATATACCTCCAAAAAAAATTAATTGTCGGACAGGTCGGACGTGACCGGTTCGACCGGTTAATTGACTGGTTTTGACCCGTTCAGACTGTGTCAATTAAAAACTAATTTTTTAGAGTGAACCGGACCGGATAGCCAACAGGTCACCAATCGAACCGATCCGGTCCGGATTCCAAAACAGAGGCTTTAGCCTTGTCAGGATCAATAGAAAAACTTCTTGCAGGGGACCTATTCCTCTGTACCTAATAATCCTGTGCTCCTTGTTCCCCTTGCATCCAAGTCATCCGTTCACATGCAAGTAAGCTTGGTGCAGCCATTACATGCTCTTAAGCTATGACCACACTTGTGCCATGTCTACCATACTTGACAGGTGGTCCCGACGACCAACCAACCGAAGCTTGTTGTAAAGCCGTCAAGTCGGTGAACGACCAGGCTAACACCAGAGGATCTGAAGGGTCTTGCAGCAGACTGAAGACACTTGCACAAGTACATAGCAGCAGACTGAAGACACTTGCACAAGTCTTTACGTACTTGTCTGGTGGTAGCCTGGTCATTCACCGACTTGACGGCTTTACAACAAGCTTCGGTTGGTTGGTCGCGCGGGACCACCTGTCAAGCATGGTAGACGTGGCACAAGTGTGGTCATAGCTTAAGAGCATGTAATGGCTGCACCAAGATTACTTGCACTAACAAGAAGCAAGAGCATAGCACCAAAAGCCAACGATGCCTTCATCATCATCACCTTCAAGCTAAAGTCACTCTCTTCAACAGGTTTCTGTTTCAAAGATGAAGTTGGTGTTGTATGCATTTATAGTATGAGTTGCATTATCTCACATTAAATTTCTATGATATGATTACTCTTTAATACGTTTTAGTTCCCAATGAAATATACTCCCTCTGTTTCATAATAAGAGTCGTTTTAGAGAGATTTTAATTATTCAAAATAAGTGTCGTTTGTGAC
>JAOSBM010000205.1:2103393-2123190 GCA_027568955.1 Erythroxylum tenue
TACCACGACGAATGCTCAACTAATAAATTGGTTATTTTTAGTGTCGATGATCAACGCAAGTTCAATAACGAAGGAGATCGGAAACCAAGATTTATTTCTATTGATTGTTAAATTCTCATTATTTTGTTTCTAGTTATTTTTCAATTTCAATTTCTAATTAAATTCTGTTTAATTCCTAATCACAACCCCCCCTCCCTTTTTTTATCTGAATTCCTCGTGAGAACCATCCCGACTTTCCACTACTACATTAATTTGTGTTGCAAGAAGTTGATTTTTTTTATATTTAGTTGCAGGCGAAACACTCACCAATATCAATTTTTGATTCTTTGGTATTTTAGAATTAATTACATACTAAATAAATACTTTCTATATTTAACAGGTTTTATTAAGCAATTATTAGGTCATATCAATTTTTGATTCTTTGATATTTTAGAATTAATTACAAACTCTATCCATTTTTATGGATTTTACAAGAAAAAGATATTTAAGTAAATCACTAGATTTAAAAAAAATAAAAGCAAAGGAGTTATTTGCAATGTATTAAAAAAGAAATAAATGAGATTATAATTTTTGAAAAAAAAAATTGAAACGAAAGAACCTATAATCGCTATCCTTTGAATGCGCACTGGGTAAACCTCCAGATTGACGCAATAGCTTGTAAATCACACCAATCAGGTATTCTGTATTGAGCAAGCCCGAAATACAGGATAAAAAATTATATGCTAACATACATTGATCAAATATAATATAAACTTGTTTGTTGAGAGTAGTACTTCTGATGGAACACAAAAATCTACAAAATGTTCATGACATGCATTTTTCTGCAGAATTTTTTTGCAGAGTGGGTCATGGCAGGTCATACTTGACATGTCCAAGGTACAGACCACATGCAGGAGCCATTGGAGGTGAAGCGGTCACAGACTTAGCATCAAGTATTCTTCTCACTGTGGAATTTTCATTCATTAGAGAAGATGAAGATATAAGAAGACTAAGAATAGGAATTTGAGGATGAAATGTTAATTGAAGAGTATCTGACCATCAGCCATTGTTATATCTCCAACACCAACAGATTTCAGAAGACCAACAAGCAGCCTAACCTGAAAAGAATTTGAGTGCTCATGCAATCTAAATGAGAAGACACAGGGACTACAAAACCAGAGATGTAAACCAACTCTCAAAACACCTGATGGTATAGAAAAGAACGTGCACGTGCAGTTACGACATAGCAACGGTGTCTGCTACGCATGCCAAACCCCAGATGATTTCGGCCATTGAAGGTCCCTAGCATGTCACTCCTGGAAATTGTATTGGCTGGAAGGTCATCATCATTCTTAAGGTTGCAGCACGAATCATCTTTTGAACTGCTCTGTTCTCTCTCCGTAAGTGATGGGAAATATAAACTTGGAACTACTTCTGAAACTGAGAGTTCATCCAAAGTCCTGATTGGTGACTTGGCCTGTATATATCAAGAGAACTAAAAGAATTCAGATCATTCGGAGTAATGAATGAGGAAACACAGTATAGTGAGGATAAGTACATAAACAAAAACAAGTATAATTGCTCAAACTTTGGTATGCAGTAACTTCAAAAAACAGTGATTAGGGAGAAAACCAAAGAAGAATATGCAAGAAATGTATGATAAAAATAATATTTAATAGCATATGCCATGAATGCTTCCTATAATGAAATTTAACGATAAACCTATCAAAGATGAAATGGTTATGGAGCAGGAAGACTCTGAACTCTTAGTTGTTATTTTCATTTTCACAAAACATAGAACTATGAGAACAATAGCTAGATACCAGAGTCAAAACTGTCATGGCTTTGGCATACTATAGTCATCAACATCTTGTTTTAACTCGGTATAAACAAAAAGCTTTTCCTATTCTTTTGTACCCTTTGCTTAATGAGAAACTGGATACTGAATAGGCATTGATTTGAGTTTCTTAAATACATAAAATCCAGAAGCTTGTGATTACCATTATGAACAATTTGAACATGTCTCATTATTATCATATTGGGTCAAAAGTTTCCTAAAAACTAGAAACAATGAGTCAAAAGTGTTTGCTCTGAAAATCAAATACGAGAAGCTTATATGACTATGAACAAAGAGACATCAACTGTAACACAATGCATCTTTTAAGTAAGGGAGATAAACCTGACAACCAGATGCCCTGAAGGAACTAAAATCATGATCTCCCACAAGAATTTTGCATGCTTCCTGCTCAAAAGAATAGATTTAGAAGTTAAAAGAACAGATCAAGCACAATTTCATATTTTCAGTTGCTGGAAATACGCGCGAACCTGCATAGAAATGAGATCTAGTTTCTCTTGAACATGCCAAGATCGGTCTTTCTCAAAAGTTGACAAAGGCTCTGGTCCAGATGACAAGCGGTAGAAGTACCTAAATGTGTTTCATTTTTCACCATCTCAGGCATTAAACTTATTATCAGGTGCATGATTTGAATAAATAATTGAACCACAGATTAAATGGTCTTACAAACAGCATCTTGGAGACAGTATACTAATGAAAAGAAACCATGAGTAAAAAATGTAGAGAGTGTCTTACAGAAGCAGAAATCCTAAGAATTTATAGACAACAAATTTCTCAGTATGTATCGGTAAATTGTTTCACCTGGATTTCCAACCAAATATTACTATATGTTCAGGCTGTGTATTGCTACTATTTCTACAAACAGAAAATGACAATATTTCATAATACCTACATGCGCTCTTGGGCTTTGAACCTTGCATGGAAATCAGTGGGAACACATCGAACATCTACGACCATAATATCACCTTCATTTTTCTGACGAAAGAATGCAAAAAGAAAGTCATATTTGCTCCAGACTAGTACAAAAAAAAGGCCGGAAAATGTGAGCATTAAGACTAGTTGTTTTAAGCATACAACTTCATATTGTGTCTCATTTTGCTAATCAAAACAGATGTCGAACCCAACTCCTATACACAGATTAATCTAACCCCCATGAATATTACAGCACATGACTGTACAAGAACAATGTATTCAAGACACTAGCCTAAGTGTAAGATGAGGTGTGAAAAAATGAATCTTGCCCTTCAACCCCTCTCACTGAGGTAATAATCATGCTTAACTTATCATGTTTGGGAATTGGGTATCACAGAGGTAATAAAGGCAGAGTTTGAAGATCTACATTGAAGATTAAAAAGCTGGCAAGCATACTCAAACTAGGTTGAAGTTGTATATTAAAGAATCAGAGATTATTCAATGCTGCAAAACAGGATAATTTGGCAAGCACTTGGCATCCAATTTTGGGAATCAGAAAAACCACAGAAACATTACATGATATCGATCTACATAAGATAGGTACATTTGCATATAAGATTGTGATAAAAAGATTAAAATGCCCATCATTGGCATAATCAGGAAACTAAAGGTAGAGTTTCAAAACGTCACAAGTCTTCCAACAAACAGACTATAACCAAACAAGACATTGAAGTTCAAACTTTAAGGATAAAGATGCTTCACCTGTAGGAAATGGTTTACGGCTCTTTTAACAACTCCTGGATCATGAGGTGGTAACTGCACTTACATATGTTCAAAAAAGTGCAATTAGACAATAAATATAAATCCAGGAACTTTACGGCTCTATTTCACTAAATATGATAAATAAATGAAAAAAATAACACCAAGAGGAACTTCGATTCACCCCAGATGAATACATATGCGGACATATTTGAACGCAAAACACCACACATGAGTGAGAGGAATAGAGAGGGAGAAAGAGACAGTACTATTGTTTCAAAAAGTTGAATAGGAATCTGAACATTCGAAAGTTATGTTTTTCTCCAACTACCGAAACAGAAATACTCAGAAACATTTAGATTTCTGCATTAAGGTGACACTAACATTGGCACACATACAGCATGCATTCAGAATAATAAAGTGATATCACGAAAGACTTTGTGGAACATACCACTTCACCAGGCTTCCTTTTGCTAATTCGTTCAACATCAACATGGCATACATTTGATAAGGCATGTACTCCTGCATCCTAAAATTGTTGAAACTAAGCCCAGAAAAATACACCAAATGGGGAAAAATTGCAGAAAAACTAAGTAAATAAGCAAATCTATAACGGTTGTTTTTCAGTATTCTTAATACAACGTTATACATTCTTCGATTTTAGTCACATTAAAGTGCTGAAAATAAACTATTAAGAAACACAGTAATTAAGCAGCAGAAACTTACAGTTCTACTTGACAGGGAAATCTGTACTGGCTGCCCAATAAATTTTTGAAAAGCATCCTACATTTAATATTATACCAATCAAAACCAAAGCAGTTTGGTATATTGTATATCACACAAATTTCTCCCAGGGAGAAAAAAAAAACCTCAAACCAAGACATCAATGTAATGTCAGGAATTATAATATTTTAGGGATAACCAGAATCTCGGTCCCCCTAAAAGCTGCATTCTCTTATTTCCATTCTCGGACATTCAATTCAACCTTATCCCTAGAACCATGAAAAACAGATTCTTCAACTTTCATCAATGTGTTAACTATGACTAAAAGTCCAAGTATTGCACATTCAGCTAAATCATCTAGAGTTGTTAAAGGACTTCGGATATTATTTGCATATAATTCAAACAAGAAAAACTAAAATGTAATGCCTAAAATTAACAAACTGCAGCAAATTAGCCTTCAAGAATGATATAATATCTACATTTTAGCAAATCAGCATCTATACTATGATGAAACAAGGACCGTTTTTCCCTAAGTATCAAACTCTAGGGCCTCTGAACCAAATTCTGCATTTTAGAGTTTTGATACAAAACATCTCATGCCAGCCATTCAGAAATTCAATTCAGAACATGAAGAAAACAACAATCTTGGCCTAAACATTCTAGCTGTATGAATCAAAACCCCACAAGCACCCAAATCAACTTGAATGATCAGAGCAAACAAATATATTTTTCTTAAAGTTTCTATTTTTGAGAAAACGAAAAAGAAAACGTAGAGAAAATAACAACCTCGAGAACCCCAACTACAGTTCGGACATTGAGCTGCTTCTGAGACCCAGCAAAACGTGTACCTATATATTCAACAGCAACCAAGTATCGCTGAACTCTACTAGGGTTGAGGCGCATCGACTTGGCAACTTCCCCTTCTTCCTCGTCGCTCCAATCTTCTTGGGTTCTGGGGACTTTCGATGGCCTTTGAAGGGTTTCAGAAACAGCAGAATCCAGAGACTTACAAGGGCTTTCCGACATCGGGCGTCGAGTGTAATGTATAAATTTTCTTCTGATAAATCACTTTCTAGTCCTCCAAACAGCAGCAAGCGAAAGTTTCGGTTCAAGTACATACACCGTACAGACTAGGAGACGAGAGGGTTTATCAAGGTTTTAGATTTTAGATTACCTAGTAAGGCCCATGTCTCTTTGATTGGTCCATGTTTAGGCTTAGTTCTCTATTTGGGCTGTCTTATAATCTATCAAAATTTCAACATGAACACGAAACAGAAAACAGAGCGCAGAACACGCTTAAACAACTACTCCTGCCAGCTTGGAACTGACCTTTTCGACAATAGAAAAAAGACCAAGAACACAACACATGGTCGGGAATGGATAATTTTCTAGTATTCATTATCCTTATCTATACATATAATATGTAAAAAAACTCGTGTAACGTAACGTGAGGCATCAGAAATCAGCTTACTAACAGAAACTAATTGTAAAAGCACATGCCTTGAACTTGTCAAGACTTCACCTAACAAGAAACTCCATGGAAATTGTCAACATGAAACAGCCTTGCAAGCAAAGTAGCCAGCCTACCACCCATGTCAAATACTTGTGTAACACTATATGTATGTGCTTCAATCTTCTATCTCTTAACAATTCACAAACTCTGTATTGCTCTTGACCCACAAAAATGTCTCAGATCAGATCAAGACCCACCTCTTTGGCACAACCAACAATACCTGAGGCATCAGCTACAACCTCAAATCCTGAAACCCCGAAATCGCCATCAAAACCACCAAGCTTCTCTCAACAAGCGATTTCAAAGACCTTGACGAGCACAGCCAACCTAGCTAATCTTCTCCCAACGGGGACGCTCTTAGCCTTCCAGCTCCTAACACCGATATTTACCAACAATGGGGTGTGCGACTCTGCTACTCGGCCAATGACCCTTTGCCTGCTAGCCCTTCTTTCAGCGTCTTGCTTTCTCGCTTCATTCACCGACAGCGTGAAGGGAGGAAGAGATGGACAGGTGTACTATGGTCTGGCAACTTCTAAAGGGCTGTTCCTGTTTGATTGCCCCGACCCTGAAGGTTCAGGTTTGCCAGATTTGAGCAAGTACAAGATCAGGTTCGTCGATGGGGTTCATGCAGTTTTGTCAGTTCTAGTGTTCATTGCGACGGCTTTGAGGGACAAGAACGTAGTGAATTGCTTGTACCCAACGCCTAAACATGAGACTCAAGAGGTATTGGACATTTTCCCAATCGGGGTTGGGCTGATTTGCAGCTTACTGTTCGTGCTCTTTCCAACCAGAAGGCATGGAATTGGGTATCCTGTAACTCCTGGCAAGTCATGATCTTTCTTTGTTCTTCGCAAAAGATGGAATTAGTAATTACATTTTCTCAGATATTCTGTTTCAAATTCAATCCCCCTTTATTTTGTGAATGAAACATATTGCATTTGTTAGCAACAATTATATAAAATAAAGTTTCATCTTGCAATTTTTAGGAACAATAATATAAAATAATTCGTACCATTCGAGCATTCAGATGGCTTTATAAGAAGCACTGTATAGAAGGAGATGTAAAACTCCGATATATTAGGATGAAGAAGGAGAAAGGAAACTGATAGAACCCGAGTTAATTCAAATAACAGCTGATAAGATTAATCTAGTGTAATTGGTTCAAATTTTAGTTTTAATTTTTTAAATTACCACCGATTAAAATATTTGATCAGTTTAGTCAATTTAATCATAAAAATTGTGAATTGTTCAATTTTTTATTTGATTTTTAATTTTCTAATTCGATTTACTTCAATAAATCTTGTTGTTACTAACGAATCAATTTATTAATTAATCTATCAATTTAAACATATTTGAAATTATTTCATTTTATTTAATATTTAATGGATTTTATTACAAATTACCTTTTAAAATTTAAAATCTTGTCTTATTAGTTTATTATGTGTTTTAATTTTTAAAACATTGTAAATTAAGTTATTTTGATTTTAAAACTTTTAATTTTTAAATAAAATAAAATTGTCTTAAAAAATTAAATTAAAATGATATGATTTTAAAAAATTAACCACAGAGAAATAACGAAGAAAGATAGAAAATACCTAATTTTGGTTTCATAACTTCTAACAAACTTTTTAAAACTGAACTAAGCTCGATTTTACCTCCACTTTCACGAAATCTGCTCACAAAGATGCGATTAACGTCTTTCTATAATTTTAGCAAAACGTGGATATCTTAATGATCATAGTAATTTTAACTTTTTGTTCACATTCATAACTTTAAATTTATGATTAGATTGACGTTGAATTCAAATCTAATTAATTTAAATTTAATTTATTAATTTTGAATAAAATTTTATAAAAAATAAAAAATTTATTCAAGTATATTTTAAAATAATTTATTAATGATTTTTATTTTTCTCAAAAATTAATATATATTTTTATTAAAATTTTAATCTCTATCCAACCAATTCTGTTAAAAATCATTTTAAATATATATATGATGACTTTACTTCTTTTATGTATTTTAATTAAAAGTAAAATATATGAGACCTTTATAATTTTTGTTATCAAATATTCTCGTAAATAAATAAATAACACTTTTTTTCTTAAAATCTTATTTTGTAAATTAACATTGAAAAATTAAAATTTTTATCAATAAACTACATTATTTATTTGAAATTTTATACTATAAGATCACAATTTAACAAGAAAAATATTTTAAAAAATTATGTAGAAAATTATATATAAGAATATAATTTAAATGTATAAAGGCTATATTTCACAATTTAACAAGAAAAATATTTTAAAAAATTATGTAGAAAATTATATATAAGAATATGATTTAAATGTATAAACACTCAGGCTATATTTAACTAGACGTAAGATTTTTAATGAAATAAAATGAAATGATTTATAATAAAATTGAAAATAAATAATTATAATATTAAAAAATAATTATTTAAAAGAATAGAAGAGTGCATAATATAATATAGTAAAATGTTATTGGTGGAAAAATTTATAACGAAATATATTATAAATTTACTTATTATTTATTATTTTATTTTAAACCCAGAATAAAATGAGACGTTCATCGTATTCTATTTCTTCCATTTCATGTCTCCCAATCATGTAAATTTCATTCCATTCATGAATAAACCCCCTCCCCCTGTTATCTTGTACGCTGAAACTGATGGCGGTGATTGAAACCAAGGATTCTATGGGTCACTCATGGGATGGCAGATCAAAATGGCAAAATTATCTCCCAAAGTTCTGAAATTATGAGCTTAGTCTTAGGTGGTCGTCAAAACATCTCATCGTACGTTTCCGACTCAGAACAGAGTTGTAATAATTATGTCCCTCTCCGTCGCTCTCAGTCCCTTCACTCTCAGACCACAGAAAACCCAGGTCAAAGCGTTTCACTTTCAATCCAAACCCAAGAAACAAGTTTTGGACTTCTGGGTTCTAAAATTTAGAAGCACAGCTTTAAGGATCAGATCATCCGAGTACGAGAATACCGACCATATACCACCGGCAATAACTTTATCGAAGAAACCCAAATGGGAAAATGTGTTGTCCACTGCATCGAGCCTGTACCCTCTCTACGTCACCGTCGGAGGAATCATTGCTTGGGTCAAGCCATCAACTTTTGCTTGGTTTTCTGAGAGAGGGCCAACTTCGTACAGTTTATCACTTGGGTTAATCATGCTGGCCATGGGTCTCACATTGGAGCTCAAGGACTTGCTTGGTTTATTCTTGCAGAGGCCTCTTTCAGTGAGCTTTCTTTAATGCCCATTAAACTTTAGTTATCTTTAAGTTTGATGTTGAACCGTTTTCTAGTGAAGGCACTGTGCTTATGAATCTCTTGAAAGTTGAACACTTTAGTATTTAGTTTATAAGAATGGGCAATGTTTTTTACTCCGTGTATTTGTATTATTTCTGATGCAATTGGCTGTTCCTTTAAGGTGAATCTCATTGGAATGTCGTAAAATGTGTTTCTTTTCTGTGTTGTATTTGCCTTTAGCGTTAGATATATCTTGTAGAATGCTAGTCCGAAACAGGGGTTTTTTCTTTTTTCATGAGTGTGTTCTTTTGGCATTCAGATACTATTTGGATGTGCTGCTCAGTACACAATTATGCCGACTTTTGGGGTGATAGTTAGTAAATTTTTGGGACTTTCTCCATTTCTTTCCGTTGGATTGATCTTACTTGCTTGCTGTCCTGGGGGTACTGCCTCTAATGTGGTAAGAGCACGTTAACCCTTTTCTTTCAGAACTTAGGAGACAATATGTGAACGAATTTCAGTAATTGAAGGATTGAAAAGACATACTTGATTGATTGTAGATAATTTACTCTGTCTTCGGATGTAGCAGTTATCTGTAGTATATTGTCAAAACCTGTTTTCATAAGAAGTTTGTTAATCTATGCTTAAATATTTGAAAAGCACATTTATACGAGGAACTCCTTGTTGCTAGAATATGAACTAGGGCATATGTTAGTGAAGATTTAACCATTGCCAAAAAGATACTAGTTATATTTTATATGTTCTCATTGGATCCCTTTTTGTGTTATATTCAACAGCTTTCAAACTAGATGCCAAGCACTTTTGCTTTTAGTTGTTTCAGTGGTGATGTTGTTAGATAGAGCATCTATATTGATGAATGGTTGGGGAGTTTATTTTGGTATTGCTAATTTCAAGGAGATATTTTGTGGATAAATGTTGAGATCATCTCACTTCAGCTTATCTTGAACATTCTAAATGCTTTCAATTACTGTTTACCGAGCCACTTCACGAAAAGCTCTCTGTGTAGATTATCATAACTTGGATGAATCTCTTTCACATCTAGAATGTCAGTAATAATTCAGCTTTACCAATAGAAAGTTGTCTGACTTGAGTATCAATGGTGGAACTAATGTGCAAGTCAGGTGGTGGCTTAATTAGGAAGACATTTGAGCTGATCTTTCTCCAATTATGATCTCCAATCCCAAATTTTAAGTATGTGAATACCAACTAGGTGTGACTAGTAGTGGAAGATTCTGATCTCAGTAGATAGCTAAGTTGTTTCCATTTTCATCATGAATTCAGCATATTGACATGTCAAAGAGCTTATATGTGCAAGTGGCATCATTTATTTTGAATTGAGTGAAGTAGTGCTGTAGGTGACATTACTTGCTCGAGGAGATGTACCGTTATCTATTGTAATGACGGTGTGCACTACTCTAGGAGCAGTGCTTCTCACTCCACTTCTAACAAAGTTTCTGGCAGGAACTTATGTTCCTGTGGATGCTGTTAACCTTTCCATCAGCACCCTGCAGGTAATTTAAACATTTGATAAGCCACCAGTTGTTTAGTTTGCTTGATACATTCCTGTAGATCACTGCAGAAAATCACCTTTTTTGTTTAGGTGGTTGTTGCCCCAATCCTCCTAGGTTCCTATATGCAAAGCAAATTTCCTGCAGCAGTGAAAACAGTGACACCTTTTGCGCCACTCTTTGCTGTTTTATTATCATCACTGCTTGCCTGCAGGTTATTGTTCTTTGCATTGATTTATAAGTCATGTGCTTTTCTGGTTTCCTGTCTCTTTCTGTTTATATATCTTTTCTGGGTTCTTGTTTCAGTGTGTTCTCTGAGACTGTTGTTCGCCTTAAATCCTTAATGGTTGGTCCACCGTTGCCATCTGATTTCTCTACTCTCCATATTCAGATGCTGTTGTGCGGAGAGTTGGGTGCAACGCTACTTTCTGTACTACTTTTACATTTTGCAGGCTTCTGTGTGGGGTAAGGGCTGCATTTCTGGTCCTGTTTCTTTCTGATGATATTAGTTATTTAAATTCTTGCTCTTTGCTTCTCATGATAATTGCACGTTTGATTGTCCAATCGAGCATTGCATGAGAGCTATGAGCGTAAAGGGTTAAATATCAGACACATCAGCCAGTAAACCATTTTGCTTCTTTCTTTTACTGACGTAATTATCTTTTCCTACTTGATGGTTAACATTACTTCACTACCAGTCAACTTTCTATTCATTTGTTACCAAATCTTTAATTGTTTAGTCTACCAGCTTGTAGAATTCAACAATTAGCTACTCTTTTTTGTATATGGCAGAGATCAAATTAACACATTTATGCTAGAAAAATCAAGCACAAACATCAAAGACTTCATGAGATTTAGTCCATAGTCAAGGGAATGCCACTGCCAATTACTCTTTAATAGGATGTGCGTGAAATTTCGTTTTCAAATACAAAAAGTTAAGCACCTCTGCATAACTGTTGAGCACTAAGATGAATCTTGTACTGTAGGTACTTATCAGCAGCAATTGCCGGGTTCAAAGAACCGCAAAGGCGAGCCATATCAATTGAGGTATTCTTCAGTTGAATGAATGCTTGATCTTGACTGCAGCTGTAGTTTGAAATCTTGATCTCTGAACTTATTATAATTCCATAGGACTAATGATGTGTTCTTGGTTTCTTCTCTCGTCAAATAGTAATGTCTATGATCGTCAGCTCTCAGTGACGGTTCGATCTTAACTTTCAGAAACATTTTCAGATTGGAATGCAAAATTCTTCCTTGGGCGTGGTCTTAGCAGCATCCCATTTCAGTTCATCATCAGTTGCATTACCCCCAGCTATGTCTGCAGTGATTATGAACATAATGGGTAGCAGTCTTGCTTTGGTTTGGAGATACATGCACCCTTCTAATGAAGAGAGTAAACCCAAGATTTGACTTCATATACTGATCAGTCAATCCTACAGAAACTGGTATACAACTCTGAGTTGAAAGATTTACCTCCCCTGGTTTTGGTTAGTGAATCCAGAACTATTAGTTTATTTCACAAGTTCCTAACTTGTTGCAGGAAGATTCTCTTTTTGACATCTTAAAGAAGGGTGGATGGATCTTTTTAAATCTCTGATGTGTGAGTTGAGTAATAATTGATTTGTTTGTGAGACCAAGTATTGGTCTTTTAAGCCAATTCATGTTAGAAAAGAATAGTTCTTTTTGGAGCTTAAACTATTGAAGGTTTTAAAGCTGTCTAAATTTTCTGATGTCATTTGGTTTTAAAGTTCATAATGTACTATTTTTCTAAGTTTGATATGGGCTTCTGATAATCTTGTTGTAACATTTTTAGTTGGATTTTTTAATATGCATTCAACAAGAGAAGCATTTAAAAGTTTTGGACATGATGGAGTTGGTATCCAATCAAATTCACCATGAAGGAGTGAAAATTTAGAGTCCATAATACAATACAATGCATGATCTGGCAAGTACTTGTTATAAAGATCATGCTCAACCAGACGGCTTGACGAGTGCAAATTTGTTTGTTTGTTTGTTTGTTCCGATGTTTATGGATTCTGTAACTGTTTCTGGGTTTTAGACTTCGGAGCTCCGCAGATAGTGTATGAATTACGATGAAGAAGACAACTATGTGGCCTGGTCCAAATCCAGATTCAAATCCAATCCAGATGTAGGAGGAAACTCAGTTACAACAGTAGAAGATCCTTCAATGGTTGCCATTTCATGTTCTGCATTTCGAGGCTCAGTAACCAATTTGCGCAGCTGACTCCCACTTTTTCTTGAGTCAAACCAAACATCTAATCCAGATTGTACAAAGTCATCAAACATGCCTTTCTTGAACTTACTACCCATCTACAGAAATGTAGAAAAGAAAAACCATAATCAGCATAGAAGAAAACTATGAACTGGAAGAAGAAGAAGAAGAAGTTTGTGTCATCATTCATCAACCTGAGATACTAGAGCATACAAAGGCAAGGTACTGTAACTGCATAGCACTTGGACAATCACTCTGCATCAGTTTAAACCAAACAAGAAAAAATCATCAACAGCATCCTAAGTTACTTCGGTCATGTTCTCCTTAAAAGTTTGGAGATGATAACGTACCCCATAACAAGCCTTGGCACGATGTATCCAAGCTTTTCCATGATGCAAGATCGGAATCCGTACGTGAACTGGTGGTGGATGAGTGAAAATTATTGCTAAGTAAGAAACAAAAGACCATTATATGGAAGTTGTAAGATTAAAGGGAGGCAATACCAAAATCCAGAAGAAGAAAGCAATCTCAAAGGCATTCTGGAAGAGAATGAAGTGAATCAAGTGGAGAATAACGACGGGCCGACCAAACCAGAAATGGTGATCAGAAGGCTTTACTGCGCTTGGTGCTTCATTGTCCCCAGTCTTCTGCTCTGCACCTTCCTGACCTAAGCGTGTTATGATGTGCTCCAACTTGGCTCCCACCAGCAGTAGAAGCTGTTATTACATCACACAATCACACAACTTCATTCAAATTCATCTCTTTAGATCCAACATGATAACGTAAATTCGACTTTTTCATTTTGAAATGCACTCACTATTAATGGCAAAAAAGCTAGCCAGAAGTAGGTGTGCCAACCTGCAGAGATTTCCATACATCAAACCTCCATATCCCGAGAAGAAGTTGGGTTAAATAGTACTTGTTCTTGATCATTACCTTCCACATTCAGAAGCAAGAAGATGACCACAAAGAGCCACAGGTACCAGCTATGAGGATCCAGTAATCAGGCATTTTTAAATATAAATTTTGAATAATTTGAAAAAAGAAGAGGCAATTAGGGCATGTTCTTCAACAAATTGACTCACCTGATCCCCACAATCTTCTTGAAATCAACTTCAAGTGTTCGCATCATGTACTTGTGAAAATCGAAATCGGGTGTTCGGGGACAATGCTTCTGAAAAATATGATACGAAACATTAAAATTTTGCGAAGATTGAAGAGAAATTAGTTAGTGTTACGAAGAGTTCTTACCGTGATGAATCCATGTCGAAGTGCAAGGTAGTCTGATTTGGTGATCGAGCCATAGAATTGCTTGAAGAACGATCCCTGACAACGATAAAGACGAAAGTCAAAACAAACCCGATCAATTTGAATCCTGACTCGTTAGATTCAAACCGGGTGAGTACTGTCATGCTTAGTTGAGAGCGACGTACGTACCAACCAACTAACAACAGATGCCTTTCTCCAGTATCCATGGGAATGCCTAATAACGAATGGGAGGAGGTTATGATGATGCTCTCTTTGCACTGCAGTTTAACATATGCAATAACACATTCTTCTTTTAAGTTAATATATCCCAACATCAAACAGCACACACTACATCATTCCAAGTAATTCTTAACCTTTTCCTGTGGATGGATGTCTAATTGAATCTTCCCAAACCTTCCATTGTCGTATCTGCAAAATCAGATCCAACCCTTTATTTCCCAGAAATGCTTGTGCATATTGTGTTTCAGGAATTACTAATATATATACGTTACCCTGGCACCTCCAAGCACCATAGTCATGGCACAGAAGATGACATGAACGACGGCCAACACAAACACAAATATATGCAGGTGGTGCAATGCTTCCAGTGAGAAGAGCTGAACCTTCCCCTGTTCCAATCAATATATGCAAATTTGATTCACTTCCAATGAAACAAAACTTCTCTTGGTTTTAACAGAAAATGATACCTGATGAACACAATGAGCGCCATTAGAAGCAGATGAAGATAAAAGGTGGCGGCCATGGCGTTGCTGCATGAGGTGGTGAGTCGTGCTGGTTTCGGGAGTGGCTTCTACCTTGCAGGGAAGCATGTAAGTGGCAAGATGAGGTGGTATGCATAGTCTGCTAATTACTCCTTGTGATACTGTTAGTAGAAGTGAAATGAACCCCAGAAGCATCAATTCTGCAGATATATATATATATTGTATCAGAACTAAAAATGCGGAAGTAGGATGACTGAGAGATGATAATTGAGAGAGCAGCAAACCTTCTTTTAATTTCTGCAGAGCTTCAAACAGAGCATCTTGTTTGTTACGCTTCAATAACTGAAACAGCAAGACAAAATTTAAGAAATTCCGATCCATCCGCCAAATCCCAGAACAACATTGTTTCATCTTTAAGAAGATACATGATTTGTACCTACCTTTCCCAGCTTATGAAGGCCACGTTCAGCTAGGAGAGAGAGAAGGACAATGATGAAGCAGACAACAGCAACTACCCATGTTGGTGTGAACTCCAAAGAGTTCGATTCTTGAGCCATATCTTGCTCAGTCACTCAGGAAGTTATGAAAATGGCTAAGAGTTAGATCGTGAGAGTCTCAGAGTTTCTTGCTTCCTCGTGTTAATAGAAAAAAAGACGGAGATGCTTGATGGAGATGGCAAAGAATATGACAACTAAGTTTGCAGGTAAAAGAAAAGAATATACGATGAAGAGATTACAATCCTGAGCAAGGAACTAACAGAAATTATCATTTGTAGTTCTTTCTACCGTATATTTCTTCAGACACAATTCTTCACCATATTCAAGCAACTTTGTAGTCTGAAAAGAGTAGAAGCATAAGAAACAAGAAAACTCTGTAAATGGCTTTAAGGTCAATTTTGCACTTCATTCAACTAAAATGTCATTATTTCTAGGAGAACAAACAACATTCATAGCTTCATCCGCTCATCTATAACCAGACCAACTGAACCATAAGTATTAGATATTTCACAATTTATAACATCATCGTCACGTAGATTATGTTAAAAGGGATCGTTTCATACGCATATTAAAAAAAAAACGAAGAATTACGTACTTAAATTCTTGTTATACTTCCACTGGTTAAAGAACTTTTTCTTTTTGTTACCAATTTTCTGCAGAGGTCTTCTTGTTATTCTTCTGTATACTTAATGGAAGAAGTAGAAGAAAAATAAACATACACACACATCTGTATGTACTTTTACGTTTTGTTCATATATGGTCTTCATATAACTACCTTTGGTAGTTATTTAAAGAAGAACATTGACCCTTATACTCTTCATGGGTGTATACGAGTCATTATCTTCCACTCACACATGATGGGTTTAATCTTAAAAACAAATTCTGCAGTGCTCGTACTTGTTTAATAACCGGTGTGACCAGCCTACGACGAGAGCACATCGCCATATATCTGTTAGGAATATATGACATCTTGACTAATAAATTGATCTTAGAATTTAAGTGTCCTTGAGTAGACATTGTATGCTATACCCTAAGTTATGTCTCACATTTACCCTTTTCTTTGATTTTATTTAGTTTCTTTTTGTCATGACGGTATTCAAGTTCTTTACTAAAGAGATGATGATCATCTATGAATAATTTTCATACGAGTCATTGATCTAAAAAAAATGAACTTCCTCTGTTCTCAATTCTCTTTTGAATTAAATTTAATTTGCTTTCTTAGAATTATTTCATAGGATCACATCTTGCATGATCTTTTGGCAATAACCTAAAGTAGCAAACCTTAAATTCAATTCTCAAGAATGAAACAAGGGTCATAAAGGTATATGATGAGGTTCTTCTCAATCTCAAGAGTCTCACAAAATGTAAGATGAGATCTGGCGGCTTACATTAATCCCTTTCTTTAGTCAGTTGTGCACATATGGTACGCGTCATGTGTTACGGTATTTACCCAGTTTGTTTAATTTAAACATCTTTCATTCAAAAAATACCGTACAGATGATAGTTCAAACATACTCAATGTTTAACTTGAGTTCACTTATCTACAAAAAACCTGTTTAGAACTCACATCTGACAACGTAAGACAGATATAGTGATTAACAAATCACGATGAACCAATTTCCTTGTGGCATTTATGGTTTAAGTTTCTCGTTCTCAATTATCACCTAGATAATAAACTTTAAACATGCCTCATCTCTAGCGAGCATAAACACCAGGGGTGATTTCCTGTGTGAGAGGGCCAATTTATGATCTGTCTCATATACTTGTAATTCATCACAAAATATATATGCAAAAACACATATAATTACGAATCAAATGATACATAATGTATAATCTTCATCATACATTATATCCAAAATATGACATTATAATAAGTGAACATAGACAGAGAAATGTTCATCAATACATTTCAACATCTACGTAGTCCTAGTGAATTTACATGCCTAATGTATACATCTCTAGAAATTGGCTTTGTCATTGGGTCTGCTATCATATCTCGCGTAGATATATATTTCATGTTCACTTCTCCTCGTGCAACTATATCTTTCACATAATTATACTTACTATCTATGTGCTTTGTCTTACAATAAAATTTGAGATCTTTAGTATAAGCATTGCAGCTTGACTATCACAGTTGATAGTCACTGGATTAATTTCGCTTTTAATGACGCCCAAATGCACTAAGAATCGATGAAGCTACACAGCCTCCTGTACTGCAGTTGAGAATGCTATAAATTCAAATTCCATTATGGATAATGCAACACAAGATTATTTCTTACTTTTTCATGATATTGCTTCGTGGTTTAGTAAGAATACATATCCTAAGGTAGATTTCCTTTCATCTAAATCTCCTCCCCAGTCTGCATCTGTATACCCTTCTATACGTAGATCATTACCTTGATAACATAATGCATAGTCTACCGTTCCCTTTAGATATCTCAATATTATCTTTACTGCTTTCCAATATGCTTGGCCTGGATTTTATTGATATCTACTCACCATCCCAACAACGTAACAAATATCTGGTCTTTTACACATCATTGCGTACATAAGAATTCCAACTGTACTAGAGTAGGGAACATTCTTCATTTGTTCTCATTCTTGTGGTGTTAAAGGGCAATTTCTTTTACTAAGGTTTTCATTTTTAGCAATAGGATTATCAATTGGTTTGGAATCTTGCATACGGAATTGTTCAAGAATTCTTTGGATATACATTGCTTGTGAAAGCAATAACAATCTCTTCGAACGATCTCTTGAAATTTTGACTCCAAGAATGTATGTCGCTTCACCCATGTCTTTCATTTCAAATTTAGATGATAACCAATCTTTGATTTGCGTAAGAAACGCACAGTCATTACAAGCAATCAATATATCATCCACGTATAAAGATAAAATCATGAATTTATCTTTGGATCTCTTAACATACACACAATGGTCTTCATTGATCATTTGAAAATCATACGAAATGATTACGTTATGAAAACGAATATACCATTGTCTTGAAGACTGCTTCAGGCCATAAATTAATTTTAATAACTGACATACTTTATTTTCTTGACCTGCCTTAATGAAACCTTCAGGTTATTCCATATAGATTTCTTCATCTAACTCTCCATTGAGAAAAATAGTTTTTACATCCATTTGATGTAATTCAAGATCCATACAGGCTATTATAGCCAGAATAAGATGGATTAGAGAAAACTTCATAACAGGTGAAAAAGTTTCCTCGTAATTAATTCCTTCTTGTTGTGTATATCCTTTTGCTACAAGGCGTGCCTTATATCTTTCAATACTGCCATCAACTTTTCGCTTTATTTTGAGAACTCACTTGTTCGCAATTGCTTTACGCCCTTCAGGGAGGTCAACCAAGTCCCATACTTGATTGGAGCTTAAAGAAGTCATTTCTTCTTTCATTGCTTTCATCCATTCTTCTTTAGCAGGGCCAATAAGAACCTCATTTACATTCCTTGGCTCTTCTTCCTCTTGCGGAACAATCATATTAATTTCTCCTCAAATCTCAAAACGACGTCGAAGAATTATTCCTCGATTACTTCGTCTTAAACGAGGTTCATCATAAATAAATTCCTGATTGATTTGATTGCTCCCACTCAGGTTAGTCATCATAGAGAACCTTTATGTAGAAATGCTCCCACTTGGTTTAAGTTCCTCATCTTGATTTTTCATAACAGAATCATTCTGATCAAGCGATTCATATAACAATAGGTCTTTACCTATTTCTCCTTGCTTGGAAAAATCATTCTCTAAGAATGTTACATCTCGTGATTCAAATTCAGTTACACCTCCATTACCTTATTCACTAATAAACACGTATTCTTTTGAGTGTTCAGAGTATCTAATAAAAATACTTTTTCTCTCTCTTGGGACTAATTTCTCATATTTGTGAGAGAGATCATAAACATAGGCTGCACACCCCTAAAGGTCTAAGACTTGACACATCAGGTCTCCTACCAGTCCACAACTCATATGGTGTGCTAGTAACTGATTTCGTGGGCACACGATTAAATATATAGGTGGCTACTAGCAATGCATCACCCTAAAAAGTGATTGGTAAATTTGCTTGAGCCATCATAGACCTAATCATTTCTAATAGCGTCCTATTTCGTCTTTCAACAACGCCATTTTGTAGTGGGATTCTAGGAATTGTTAATTGCCTTTCTATTCCTTTCTCATCACATAAATCCTTGTACTTTTCTGACAAGTATTCTTGTCCACGATCAGTTCGTAATGCTTTCATTTTCTTATCTAATTGATTCTCAACCAAGTTCATGTATTTTATGAAACAATCGAATGCTTCCGATTTATGATAAATCAAATAAAAATGACCATATCGAGCAGTGACGGAGCCAAGGACGGAGATATGCGGGGCCCAAATAAAATATAAATTTTACAAAAATTTGTATATCAAAACTAAATAAAAATAATAAAGTTTTATTAAGAATATAAAACAGCTAAAATTCCAACCAATCCTTGAAATCATCAAACCATGATACAATAAATCTCCGCTTACGATCTCCATCCATAGTTTGAGGA
>JAOSBM010000205.1:2123290-2154451 GCA_027568955.1 Erythroxylum tenue
TTATATTATATTATATATATATATATATTAATTAAAAATAAAAAATTTTAATTTTTTAAAAACTTGGGGGGCCCAGTGCACCACTGGCCCCCCTTGTCTCCGTCCTTGATATCAAGTATAGTCATCTATGCAGGTGATGAAATAAATTGCCCCACGTCTAGCCCTTATATTCATTAGACCACAGATGTCAGAATGAATTAATTGCAATGAATATAAAGCTCGTGTTCCCTTTCCAAATGGCTTTCTTGCCATTTTACCAGTTAAACTATGCTCACATGTAGGTAGATCTACTTGTCTTAGATTACCTAAAAGCCCTTCTTTAGCTAATCGACTGATTCGATTTTGATCAATATGACATAGTCTAGCATACCACAAAGACACATCATTATTGGAATTACTAGAAGTAAATAATGAATAACTAATATTATTATTTTCCTTTAACACATCCAGTATAATAAAACCATCACATAAAAAACCATGACCATAATAAATAGATCCAAGATATAAATTCATTCCACCACTGTGGAAATTTATATTGAATCCAAGTCTAACCAATATCAACAAAGATAAAAGATTCCTACGAATATGTTGAGCAAATAATACTTCATGTAAGATGAGGGGTCGTACTCCACGCATGTCCAATTTAAATGTGTCAATTCCTTATACAGCAACTCTAGAATTGTCACCTACATAAAGTCGTCGACTACCATGTGGGAGTTTACGAAACTCAACGAAGGCATCTTTGTCCTTCGCTACATGGTTGGTTGCTCCTGAGTCTGAAATCCATAAAGGATGTGATTCAGTTATAAAAACAGAACAAGAAATATTCACAGAACAAATGTTTGTACTATAAAGTCTTAGGGTCGGTACAATCTCGAGCAAAGTAGCCTTTATTACCACAATTATAGCATTTCACATGTTTCATGTTCTTCTTCTTAAAGGGACGCTTTCCCTTTCCCAGTTGGTTCCATTTTTTCTTCTTGGATTCCTGAAGAGAGTGGTTGAATTTCTTATTCTTCTTCCATTTATATCCACTATGATGCTTGCGTTTCTTGTTCATAGCTTCACGTGAGCTAGAACTAACTGCATATGCCTCAGAAGACATCTTTGAGGCTTCAAAGCGCTCTTCCTCCAAGATGAGATGCCTCGTAACATCTTCCATTGTCTTGATGCTTTCATTATGAGTTAGGTGCATCTTCATATGCTCCCAACTCTGAGGCAATGAACGAATCACAGCTTGCACTTGTTGTTCATCAGAAAGCTTGTGACCAACATCACGTAACTCACTTACCATGTTGGACATTTTCCTCAGATGCTTTTGCATTGTATCATCTGGGCACCTTTTATAAGTATCAAACTTAATTGTATGACCTCACTTTAGTCACTGAAGCACCTCCAAAACAAGCAGCCAGTGTGGACCATATGTCCTTTGCAGTGTTGAATTTGTGGAACTCTCGCATGATATCATTATCCATGCTATTCAGCAACGTGATAGGAGCTAAAGAGTTCTTCTTTTTCCATAATTCATATGCATCACGATCCCTCCTATGTTGGGCTGTAGTGCCCTCCTCAGGGACTTCCATGGTTAGGTTTAATGGTTCAAGAGCCTCTTGCTCCTCCAGTATATATTGGAGTTTCATATTCCAAATTTCAGAATTGTCACCATTGAGTTTCTCACCCCTATTGAGTTCAGCAATAATATTCGTTGAAGTAGTAGCCATGTTGAAACACTAAGTTTCTATAATAAGAAAGAAATATATATGCACGTTAATGTCACATTAATCGTTCATAGAGTAAATAATTCGATCACAATTGCTTATGAAATCAAAAGTCCACAAATGTATTCAATCATCATTCATACAACAATCGAATCCTAATTACTTTACTCTAGACAAATTCCTATATAAAATTCATGTAAACATATTACATAAATATCAAGACTTTGTTCTTATAAAACAACATATTATATTAATTGTGCTACAACCTACGAACAGTCTATAGGTAACGAACCCTAACGGGAAATGAGTTCATAAGTTCACGTGACACAGTTCGCAAAACTCGATGTACAATAGCTCTAACTATTTCCATTGGAAGACCTATAGGATACAACGTCCTAATCAACTCCCTTCTACGCATTTCTTTAATAAATGTCGTCACTGACAAACTATAAGTCTTCTCGTTAGGCATATTATTTCAGAGCATTCGTAACAGTTCGCCTTGAGGTTGAGGTAAAGTTGCAAGCAAAGTCGTGTACTTTACTTCAACATTTGTATAAGCTCGACAACCTCCAAAGTATAATTCTTACATTATGTTATTAACTGAAATAACATGTTGTGTTAGACCGTCTCCAGGCATTAAACGCATATTAGCTAATTTTACATACATACTGCCAATACGTTTCTTCTGTGCTTCACATCGAATAAGCTTAAGCGTCCGCTTAATAATAAACATCTTCTTGAAAAACAAATTTTCAGGAATCAGAAGAGTGCACAAAATAACAAATTATTTTGTCTAACACATAGCAAACTCATGCTCATATTATGGAAACAATTTAATTCTATTAGTAATTTATTTAACTAATCAAATTATGTTATTCATATCTAATCAATTAAAAACTAATTTCTAATATTAAATGATAATTGAACTAATCAATTTATCTGAGTTTAATTAGAAACTAATTTCTAATGAAACGCCTAATTGTAATTCAACGAAAAATAAACTTATATCTAAGCTTATTTTAACTAAACATCTTAGTTTGTTTTTTGTTTAATTTGAAACTAATTTAACGAAATTAATTAGTTTGGGTAAATTAGACATCTTATTTCTAATTCTTTATACTATATTTAATTTAAACATTAATATAGATATTAAGGTCTAGTCCAACCTTAATGTGAGTATTAAGACTTAAGCCTATGATGAAGAAATATATATATATTGTGGGTCCAGGTCAAAGCCCACAAGGTATCCTAGACATGACCCATTCATTGTTATTATAACATATATCTCCAAAGATTAAAAAAAAATATATAGTCATGTGTGTTGTTCATTTTTAATAAGAAGAAAGGTCTTCTTCCTATATACGGTCTTTTACGTTTCGTTCATATATCATCATCATCATCATCATATCCCGAAAATTCCCGCATTGGAGCAGGATCTGGGGGGCGTGATAGTACACAGCCTTACCCCTACAATGTAGAGAAGCTGTTTCCCGTAAACCCACATGCAGAAGGGACATGATAACAAAGATGTAGGATACAAGGAAAAAATTAGCAAAGATTGATAATACATTGAAATATAGATACCTGATGTGGCCAAAAGTTGTTATTACCTGTCACCTTGCCAAGACCATCTTTACGCGTTGCCATAAAAAATAATAATAGTAATAATAGAAAATACTAAGAAGAAGAATCGAAAATATAAATAACAGTATAAGTAATAATAGCAATACAAGAGGAGAACAAAAGTAGTAAAGACTAATACTAAGAATAATCCTACGAGACTAATACTAAATAAATATAGAGTATACGGAAACAGGAATACAAACAAATAAAAATGAATAAAATAATACTAGCAATAATAAATAAAAATAAATACCTACCAATAGAGTAGTATTAACAATAATAAATAAAGGAACAATAATCATAGGAAAAAAAAACAAATCGAGAAATCAAGAATATCAAGTTAAAACCGACAAAAGGAGTTACTACTGCTAATAAAAGAAAACAATAATACTTCTAATACGAGAGCCATGCCACTGTTAATCAAAATACGCGGCTACCACTAAAACAAGAAATCAGCATAGGAGCAGACAGTCAGATGCCAATAATAGAAGAGCACAAAGGAAAACAAGCAATGATTACCGTAGGATCAAAAGGAAAACAAGCAGTGATTACCGTACGAAACCTCCACAACCACACTTGTAAAAGTGGTGCCTTCTAGAAAGCCTCAACCGTCAGACCAATTCATATATGGTCTTCATTGGACTCAAAAGGTAGAACGATCACCCTAGGCGCCCCCACACTCCGGCCCGACATTGTGTGAGGGAGGTAAATCACGGTCTGATCTCAGCCAGGTTCTCGAAAAGGCAGCCCAGTGCTCGGTGCGCACAAGGAGTCACTACATTGGATGAACTCCCACACTGCCGCTGCCGAGACTCGAACCCAAGATCTTGGACTCACTTTCCTTCCCAAAGACCAACTGGGCTACCCGCGCGGGCCATACATGGTCTTCATATAACTACCTTTAGTAGTTATTTACAGAAGAACATTGACCCTTATACCCTTCATGGGTATATATGAGTCATTAATAAGAAACAAAAGATCGTTCATCAACTGAAAGGTTAGTACATGAGGTTGAAGCTGTTAAAGGGATTGAAGACAGAAAAGAACTGGGGGAAGATCATTCGTCGACATGAAGCAATCCAGTGGATAAAGCATACATAGAGGAGTTCGCTTTTATTCAATTTCGAACTCTTCAAAATTACAGCTCATGTGCAAGAAAATTACAGCTCAATATTTCCGATGATTCGTGTTTTCGTGTTCGTTTAGGTGATGGTCGCCAGATCTTATCGCGAGTCTGTGTTCACAACTCTCTTGGTGAAACTGAGTAAAATTGAGTATTATTTCTTTTTATGGGACTTGGCAGGGGAAACCTGTTCGGGAGAAATGTTGATAGCTTCTCAATCACAAGAGCTTTCAGGGCTGCTTTCGGAATTTAATTGTGTATTTACTGACAAACTACCCTTGCCACTGACACATGTTACGGATCACAAAATACAATTGAAGGAGGGGTCAGGACCTGTGGTGGTTAGGCCTTATCGTTCAGGACTATGGCCGAATTGCTTCTCCTTTGACTCAATTGCTGCGAAAAGCAAATGATGATCAATTTCAGTGGAATGGTGAGGCACTGAGGCTCAAAAGGCTTTTGAGTAATCACAAACAGCTGTAACAACAGCCCCTGTTCTTGCCATGCCTGATTTTTCTAAACAGTTCATTATTGAATGTGGTGCGTCGGGAAGTGGGATCGGTACGGTGTTAATGCAAGACTCACGACCTGTTGCTTTTTCAGCAAGTCTTTGGCGTATAAACGTGAGATGTTGGCTATGTATTTATTAGGTCGTAAATTCTTGATGAGAACAGATCACAGTAGGCTTCGACATTTGCTACAACAACAGATCACAACACCTGCACAACAACATTGGTTGGATAAATTAATGGGGTCTGATTTTGATGTGATTACAAGCCTGGGATTACAAATAAAGTTACTGATGCTCTTTCCCAAAAAGGATCAGATCTCGAATTATCTGCCATTAGCAAACATCAATGGGTTGATCTTAACGAAATTACTAAAAAGGTGGAAACTGGCGTCTTTTTGGGGCCCATTATGCAAGCACTCAGATCAGATCAACTTACTAATCTCTCTTTCTTTATGATACAAGGTAGATTTTACTATAAAGGGCCACTTGCAGTAGCTGCTTCTTCAACTTGGGTTCATCGTTTATTAATGAAGTTTCATGCCACACCAATGGGAGGTCATTCGGGGCCTTTAGAACGTATTGTAGAGTCTCTACGAGCTTTTATTGGCGAGGAATGTTCCAAACTGTCAAGAAATTTGTTGCTGAATGTCTCAAGTGTCAACAGAAAAAATATGAGACCATGAATCCTACAGGTTTATTACAACCATTGCTGCTTCCGAATGCCATTTAGGAGGATATCTCGATGGATTTTATAACCGAACTTCCTAAATCTCATGGTGTCAATAACATCTTCGTTGTGGTTGATCGTCTATCCAAATATGCTCATTTTATAGCTATTAAACACCTAATTACAACAACCAAACTTGTCGAAATTTTTGCAGAAGAAGTGGTACGACTTCATAGGATTTCTAAGTCTATCTTAGCGGATAGAAATCCTTTATTTGTTTCTGTTTTTTGGAACAAGTATTTTAGACTACAAGGGTCAGTACTATGTATGTCTTCTGCTTACCACCCTAAAACTGATGGCTAAACTGAGATTTTGAATAGGTGTCTTGAGACTTACCTTCGGTGTTTTGCTTGCGACCAACCTAAACAATGGGCACGCTGATTAATTTGGGCGAAAGATTGGTATAATACTAGCTTCCAAATATCAATTGGCTGTACGCCTTTTGAAGGGGTGTATAGTCGCAAGCCTCCTACTATTCACCATTTCCTTCTTCCTTCGCGGAGAATCCAACGTAGAAGTTGTTAATGCTTCCTTACAGGATCGTGTAGTGAGAGATCATCCGATAATTACTGAGTTGCCTTTTGATCTTGTCACTGGAGAAAATGAAATGGTGGAAGTCTGGAACCTGATTCTATCTTAGCAACACGAATTGAAGATGGTTCCCACCAGCTATTGGTGCAGTGGAAAGGCAAATCATCGAAAGAGACAACCTGAATTAACAGAGACAAATTCTGCGAACAGTTTCCCAATTACAATCTTGAGGACAAGACTGATTCTAAAGAGGGTGGTGTTATTACAAAAGTAGAGCAGAGAAGGTAAATCAAAATCTTGATCATGAGCTGAGCTTAATCAGAGTGCTGAGATGGGCTATAACTGAGTCTCAAATAGTTATGTGATGAATTATTAATTGTGAAGAGAATGACAGAGTTTGTTAGTATATTTGTCCTTCAATTCCTTCTCTGGCTCTTCTAATATAGAGGAGTTCACTTTTATTCAATTTTGAACTCTTCAAATTATCATATGTTTAAAAGAATACAAGTTATAGTACATCTTTTTACTTTGTACGTGACAAGATTAAACAATGAGACATTCTCAAATACAAACCATCGGTTTCATAAAAGTAGAAAACACCATCTTCTCTCAGAATCTCCATTGCATCCTTTTTCTATGATGCCCCCTCACTTTCCTCTATCATTGTTCTTGTGTACAAACAGACGGTCCAGATTCCAAAACCTAACGCTGCAGCAAAATCATCAAGTCATTAGTCCATGCAGACATTCTTAAGACAGTATTTCGCAATATCTCAAGGTTTCCAAGGTGCCGGAGGAGGCGGGGGTGTTGGAAACATTGGAGGAACTGCAGAGAATAAGGTGTTCTTGTCAATTCCAGTAGTTTTATCTCCCGACAAGGCCACAAGGGCTGCAACCAGTCCCGCGTTGCCAGCCAAAGTTGGCTCTGTATAATTATAGTTGGTGCGAACGTCATGGAAACCATCATGCTTATCTGGGCCAGCAACCATGGCTCCAACAATTGTATTTGGGTTTGGCTTCGAACTGTCCCTCCATTTCCATCCTCCCTTACAGTTGTACTTAATCTTATTCTTAGGGATAGAAGCCCCCCTATGATGGACATGTCTTGGGTAATGATTGCCAAAACCGACGACATAGCTCATTTTCCTTGGATTATTGCCTAGAATGTAATCGATCTGCCAAATCAACACATGAAAAAAGCTAATTACTTGTCTCATCTTGCCAAGTTCCATCGAAGGTTTCCTTAGAAGCAACAGAATTCAACATACCTGAGTCTTGGCAAATTGGCGCAAGGCATCAACAGAGTAGAATTTTGGTCCACAGTACCATCCAGGTGTATCAGCAGCTTCTAGATAATCGCTGAATAAGGTGGCTAGGAAGGCTGCATTGACGACATACTGAAGTGGCTGAGGCCTTCCATGATTTAACTGGATCAATCCTCCTGCCATTAGCCATCAAAAAATTTACATGAGATTCCAAAATTGGTACATTTATAGATAGTCCAATCAAAAGTTGATATTTACCTTTAGTTCTATTGAAGCTTTTGAAATCTGATAGGTACGAACACATAACTATACTGGTCTGGTTATGGAATGTCCGTAGAATTTCTTCATATGGATACCCAGGGCTCAAAAACAACCTCAGACGACTCAGCAACACCTAAACACACCATCGAAAAGACAATATCAGAAAAATAGAACTAAACTACCAAGTTTCAAGGAACTCAGAAACTTTGACTTTGCTAGCTCACCTGAGCACCAGTAAGCTTGTTGTCCCAACTAAGTACACCATAGTCTGGTCCTCCCCAGAAAGCACCAGCATGTCTGGCCAGACCAGGAGTGGTAGCAAGCTGAAGATAGGAGGAGTTCCCGGTTGCATAGTACAGCCAAGCTCCACCCCATATAAATTCATCCCAGTAGCTAGTTGAATTGTAGAATATAGCAGCCTCAGAAGTACCAGCACTGTATCTGCCTCGCTGCTGCCTTGAGAATTTAAAGAGAGTTTTGGCACCGTGGACAAGTTTCTGTGAATATGCTTTATTATCTTTAAAAACAATAGATGCTGAGGCTAAGGCAGCAGCCATTTCTGCAGCCAAATCTGAGCAGCTATGACATTCGGTTACAGGTCGAACATAATCAATGTCCTCAGGCCGCATCCAGCAATAGTGATCGTTGGGAGTTGTACTTCCCCCGGAAGTGTCCCCTGCTCCAACCTGTCAAGCAAAGAGGATAAGCACTTAGTTGGACTGTGTATCTCGTGAGAATCAGAAAACGTTTTTGTGCTATGAGTCACAAAAAGTTAGGTTCTCAGGTTGGTGGAACAAACAGAAACTGGTTTTCCACTTCTTGAACAGAACAGTTAGGTAAATTTAAAAGTTGAATCACAAGAAGTCTGCTTGTTAGGAAGGACAGAAAAGCAAGTGCAAGTTCAGAGATCAAATGATTTTGATTTATTATACCTGTGAAACAACTCCGTTTATGGTGTCCGCAGAGCTATTGAATGTCTTAAGAAAGTAATCAGCCCCCCACTTAATAATCTCTTTGACATGGTTGAGCTCCCCAGCAGCATCATATTTTGCACTGTATTCTATGACGCTCCAGCTTAGCATGGTCATGGCGAAAGATGCAGGGAAGTTAAACTTGATAGCATCTCCAGCATCATAATAGCCCCCCACGAGATCCTTATAAATTGACCCTGAATCAGATTTGCCATCCTTCAAACAAGAATTACCCCTCCACGAGACGTTATTATGCTTTGGCAGCTTTCCAGCTGAAAATATATGGGAAAAACAAGAAAGATTCCTTAGTCGTCTCTGAACGCAATGACAACAACATTTTCTTGCAACCACAAACATGAGTGTTATATAAAAAAGACAAACACGAAAACTCTTCAAAATTGTTTAGAACCAGACAAATTTGGAATCCATTAGCAAATAATATCTCAAAATGAAGCGTCATGTTAGGAACAACCTAGCAAATTTCACTTGTTTTGAAAGGAATTGAATCAATCTGTACTAACTGTAATAATTCTCCAGAATTGCCAATTCGGTCAAGTAGGTTTCTGAAGATAGCTAAAATCAGAGAAAGATTAGATCCCAAGATTTACGCTTAACATCTATACAATTACAGAGTTGTGACCTATAAATAAATAGAGGAAACGAAATAAATCATCAAAACACACAAAATAGATGGATCCAATGAAGTATGAAGGAGGAATGTAAGAAAAAGCATAGAAACATACATCGCTGGCCATTGAAGAACATGAGGGCCTTGTGGAGGGCGAGAGTGTAATTATCGGGAGGAGACTTGGAATGACGGTGGCGAGGGACGGTCTTGACGATGAGAGTGACAAAACCAACTAAGAATGCAGAGGCGAGCAATCCACCGACAGTCCACACGAAGATCTTCCGACTCACAATGATGCAGCCAAGATCCACATACTTCTTCTTCTTCTTCTGCTCCGTCGGTCCAAGCAGCCAACTCTGTTGCGTCTCGTCCAACGGCCTCGAAAGAGCCGCCCTGTCCAGATCCTGAAGGTTCCTGCTCCGATCGTCGTCCGTCGCTGAGTCCGCCGCGTTTATCTCCAACGGCCCTCCCCATGGATCTCTCCCATACATACTCATTTTCGCTTCTCTTTTCTCTTAATGAGCTTTACGCCAAGCACACGCACTCCGATGACTGAACAGAGAAGACTCCGACACGAACACCGCAGCCTCCGACACCGACAGTGTCCGAAGATCTCAAGTATGTATGGACAGGATACTGTGTCTAGTGGAAAGAGAGTGGTTGTGAGGGTGGGTAGTGAATGGCTAATAGTATTCCCCCACTAAATCATATAGAAACTTGATTTAGTGGTTTTTACGAAAATGACACTAAGAGTGTCGGTGGAGAGTCAATTATACTATTGATTAATTTCATTATTTTTGTTTTAAAATGTATTATTTAACTGTAACATTTAATCTTAAAACAAACCCTAAAAGTTGCTATTTAGGAAACAATTTTTTTATTAAAAAAAAGAAGGTTGTAACACGGAGAGACGTGTACTGCTGCACTTGGACTCAAAAGGTGGAACGCCCACTTTAGGCGCCCCCACACTTCGACCCGATATTATGTAAGGGAGGTAAATCACGGTCTGATCCCAGCCAACTTCTCGGAAAGGCGGCCCAGTGCTCGGTGCGCACAAGGAGTCACCACATTGGATAAACTCCCACACTGTCACTACCGAGATTCGAACCCAAGACCTTGGACTCACTTTCTTTCCCAATGACCAACTGGGAATCCAAGACCTTGTACTGCTGCACTCTTGTTATTTGAAGTTGTTCCAACTTATCTCATCTACATATTTATGTAACTCTCGTATAAATGTGTGGATAAGATGACTTGGAATAAAATTAGAACAGCAAGAATGGAACACGTGATCTGATCCCATCTTCTGCACGAAATACGTTAACAAATATATTTTTTAATAATAAATAATATAAAAATATAGGTAAAATAAAAGTAACTTTTATTAAATTAAGAATATATGAAATTACGAGAGAATTGATGCAACTAACATATCATTTTATAATTACAATTTTATTTAATTTTATAATATTAACTCAAATTTTAAAAAATCGGGACATAATACCTTAACTTTCTGACTTTTAGTAAAAATAAACCGACATTAATTTCTCAACTAATGTGAATGATGCGATGAATCACGTCATATTAGTATTTAGCGTTATCACATATTATATTCGTGTCATGTATGAATTTTATAATTTAATAAATTAAAAATATCAAATATTCTAAAATTATTCAATACAATACAATACATTGTAATCACGTAATAAAAATATTAATCTCACATAGCTTATCTCACCACGTCGGGTTATTTTTATTAAAAATTAAAAGTTTGATTATTTTAGTGTTATCTTTTTAAATTCATGCTAATTATAAAATTGAGTAAAGTTTGAAATTTTTTTATAAATATTCCATAATATATTATGCTAATTAAGATTAATTGTTATACTATTATTTATTTTTTAATAAGTAGTATTATATTGCGTAATAATTAAGTAGTATGATAAAATAATTAATATTTTTAAAAATAATTAAATCACGTTATATGTAAATCAATCATGTGAGTTTGGTGAGTTGGGTTGGAGATGAGCTGTCGGACGATACTTTTCCTCTTCTGTTCTCACTTCTTAGTTGTTTCTTTCTCCTACTTACGTTAACCAGTTTTCTAAGCTAAATTGACAGTATTACCCTATTTGACAAGGACAGTCTGTCTACTTACGCAAAGATTTCGCTTTAAAGGTAAGCAATTCTAAATAAACATTTTATTAAAAAAATAATTTATTTACACATAAATAAATTCTAATGTGTATTATTAATTTGAGACATGTCCTTTGATAATGATTTATTTATACTTTTTACCTAAAAATTAACCCCAAAAAATAAGATTAAATTTTGAGATTGCGGAGTTACTGAAATGCCCTTCCAACAATCGGTTGTTGCTTGCTCCATCCACACGCACATGCTGCTGCTAATGATACAGTATGAATAAAATGTTACGAAGAATTCTATAAGTTTGAAACGAGAACATAGCATTTTGGATTGCAATTAATTACGGCAATCACAATCGATCCATTAGGTCATCCTTATAGCTTGAAGTCAAGAATTTGGTTCTTCTTCCTCTCCGCCTTATCACCACAACTATTTCCACAAATATACTCGTTGTATGATCAGATAAACCAACATGAAAGATTCAATTAGGTAACCAACTGCTAAGAAGATTAGTGTGGAAAAGGAAGGAAAGTTCCAAGACCAAAGTTGCATCGGTTAATACGAAATTTTGGGAAGTGTATACTGGGCTCACATTAGCGTGGAACTTATGATTCCGACGAATTGAACTTGAAGTGGGCTCCACCGTAATTATCACCCTTATCTTCTCTTCCGCCAACCGAGCAACGGCCAACAATTTTATAATCATAGGGATCCACGAGCTTTTCACCCGTAACTGGACAATTGTTCGTCGACACATTTATCGAGAAGGTAACAGATGCGCTGATTAGCTAGCCAATTACGCGGGCCACCTTGATCTTGGAATCACTTATTTTACCACTACACCTATAGAGCGCCACCTCAACCTTCTTGAGGATTTGTCGGGAATGGGTTCCTCAGATTGATTATGTAATATTTCAGTAGCTTTCCCTGTTAAAAAAAAAGAAGAAGACTTGGAACCTACATATAGATCGATTTTTTTTATCAAAACAAATTTGAATACCTATGCAATCTATTTATTTGAATATTATTAAATTCTTAATAAAAATTTCAAGTAAGACTTTCAACTGATAACTGTGACATCAGTTCATATATTAAAGATTTAAACTTGATTGGGTATCATAAAGCCCAATCAAGTTTGATTGAATTGGTTTAAATATTTATTTTAAATTTTTAAACATTAAATTGAATCTTAAACTCGTTTAAAACGTTCAAAATAAATTTTAAATGGACAAAAAAAATTGACGAAGTTAATTCTCTATTAATTAAATACCATGTCATACGTAACAATGAGGTCCACAATTATATATTATGTCACATGTAACAATGGAGTCCACAATTATACATTTCACACAATAACTCATACTTGTCACGTGAATAGTGAACTTATTTTGTATTGTAAAAAATAAAAAATAATATCACGTTAATATTAACGTGGCATTTAATTGATAAGATATTAACACCGTTAAATTTTCTATCTATTTAAAGTGTTTTTAAATATTTTGAAAATGTTGTGATTAAATCTGAACGCTTCAAAACGTTAGAATTCGTTATATAACCGATATAAGCCTAGGATTCAACTCTGAACCTTTTGCCCGGCTAGGAAAGATCTTTGCCTTCTAGTTAACTATATAAGCTTTCCAGTTGACACCCGATGCCATAGATAACTGGCTAGGTTTACGATAGGACGATTGGCCCTAAGCTTGACGCGTTATAAATGTTGAGATTTAAAATATACTTTTCGTTTTAAAAAGTTTTAGAAATTGTTGTCTTACATAAAAAAAATTTAGCTTTGGGCTATATGAAATGGGATAGTCCAAGCCCAAAGTCAAATCTTAAGTTTGCAATTAAAAAAAGAATTCAAATCTGACTCAAAGCCCATAGCATTACAAGATCGGGTTGGGCCAGACTAATTTTGTCAAGCCTAACTTCCTCTAGCAAGTCCCATTTTATCGCCTATGTCAATATCTTTTATTTTTTTAATTATTAATTTAATTAATGCAAATATATTTTTTTTAAAAATATCGATATTTTTGTTAAATGTTTCTTTTGTTTTTATTAATTATCTGGAAAATTTATATTTCATTTGAAAAACGTAAAAAGATATTTTTAAAAAAGGAGTCATTCTAAAAATTGTAATATCTCAATTCTAAATAGGTTAATTAATATATAAAAATAGAAATTGCGACTAATTTTATTAATTTCTCTCTTAAAAACATTTGTTTTAAATTAATTAATTATATACTTTAACTCTGATATGATTGGTCTGTATGTTCGTTTATTTCTAGTTTTAACTTAGGCCCATCTATGCATTTAATGGTCCTAAAAGTCCATGTACTTGTCTGAAATTTATGGTCACTTTTATTTAATTGATAAATTATATATTTTTAAATTTTAAAAATTAAAATTTAAAAATTTAAAATTTAAAATTTAATCACGTATTTATATTTAAATTTAAATGATTATTATTTATAAATTTAAAATTCATTATAATTGCTCTTATTATTAGTTTGAATCTACTCATTATAATTGTTGTTAGTACCTCTTTGGATAGGTTTTTATGAGGTCAATAAGTACTTTTTTTCACTACAAAAAGCTTTTTTTTTTAAATGAGTTTTGATTGTAAAATAAAAAAAAACTTCTTTAATAGGTATGACCTTTTTGGTAGTCAAAATATAGCTTTTTAAGAAGCTCAAATTTGGAGTTTCTAAAAAACGTACTTTTTTAGGTATATTTTTCATATCAATTAATGAGCCTATTTTAATCTCTTTTGTCCTTATATTTTACACATAATTTTCACAATACCCATAAACTCATCTTCCTGTTTATTATTATTTAATTATTGACTCAATTTGGATATTTATTTTGAGATTTATATTATATTATTTGATTTTTTATATATTTTAATATTTATTTTTGATATTAGTTTACTTATGTAATAATCTATATAAAAGATTTGGTTAAATATATTTTAATTTATGCTTCATATGATTTAAAATTATATAATAATTAATATATTGTGCTTTACAAATTGTTTAATAAATTTTAAATAATATTTATATGCTTTGATAACATAAAAATAAAAAAATACTTTTAATTTTAACTATATTTTATTTTATAATAAAAATTATTTATATTATCCAAATTATTTATTATATAAATTTTTTTAAAAAAAATCTATTTTTTAAATAACAGCTAAACAGTTAATTAATTTCTTAAAATTTAAAAAATTATAGAAAAAAAGTTCTACGGACAAAATCCAATCGAAACTACTCATTATAGTTGCTCTTATTGTTGGTTCAATCATATTGCGCACGCCAGCTGTGAAGCTTTGAAGCTTTGACTTATTTGTACCGAGTCCAGCTGTAATGGATGAGTATTCTCACCGGAGTTCACGACGGCGGCATGCCTCACTGGATTCCTTTTTGGTCTTGAAGCTTTGAATTAATAAAACGACCTTGATAAATAAGATCGATACCGTTTTAATTAATTGATCAGACCAATCCGATTCCATGTCTTTTTGTCGTAGAGTTGTTAAACATCAACGTATTCAATAAATGATATCTATAAAATGAACAGATAGATATTTATAGAATCGAGGGTAAACAGAGTCCATAAATGATATCTATGAAATGAACAGATAGATATTTATAAGGTATAAACATAGTAATAAGTGCTGTTTGGATGATTTTATATCGGCAGAAAAAAATTTATGTTAGCCAAATTTTGAGTTTTTTTATTTTTTTTACAATTTTAAGTTTTAGATCAAGACCATACTTGAGTTTAGGGGTGAGCATTATTTGAGTCGGCCTGAATAATTCGGGTAATAAAATGATAAAATACGGTAAATTGGGTTGGGTCGGATATTACCTGAAATATTTTCGGGTAATACCCGGGTAACTTCGAAAAAATTTTGGGTTACCCGATTACCCGAATTAGGGTCCATTTTCGGGTTATTTTGTGTAATTTTTGAAAGATAACCAAAGAAAATTTCGGGTAATCCGAAATTTTTACCCTAAATTTTCGGGCCGGGTAAGTTCGGATAATTAAAATTTTGTGTTCGGGCCGAGTAAATTCTGGTAATTGAAATTTAGGATTCGGGCCGGGTAAGATAGAAAAAATTTTGGGTAATTCGGGCTCGGCCCGAACAGTTCAAATTTGGCCCGATTAGCCCGAATGCTCACCCCTACTTGAGTTGTCTAGCCGGACACACTAAACATTTAAAATCTTTATTTTAAATAATATTTTTTGAATTTTTTAAAATAAAAAATTTAAATTTAATCAAGTCAAACTTGAGCATGAAGCCTTTGGCATGGCTCGAGTCTAGACCCTCGGGCCGGACTCATTGCGAGAGATCATACCTTCTGTTTCGGTTATGATGTTTTTATTATGTTCTATTAAATCTCATCCATACATTTATTGCGAGAGATTATATCTTCTATTCCAGTTATGGTATTTCTATCTGTTCTATTAAATCTCATCCATACATTTATGTGAACTATACATAAATGTATGGATGAGATTTAATAGAACATGGTTAAAACAGAGGATTTGACGTGTCATTGGGAGGCCTGCGAAGGATTATCTTTTTGTGTCTAATTTATAAGACTATTTTTCTTAATTTTTATTAAAAATAATAGCAAAAATATACATGTAAGACAAATAAATAAATGTTGTTGATATTAATTAATTTTAAATTAATAATTTATTATCATACGCGTCATTTAACAGTCTCTCTATTAATTAAGGTAAGACTGTTTATTATTAGACTTCCTTAGACCCTACAAAACAACGAAATTCATATGGAATATTGTTATTTGTTGTTGTTAAATTAATAAATTATTATGATTATTTTAAATTATTAATTTGATTCAAATTTAATTTATTCATATTTAAGTTGAATCAACACGTGAATGACTGAATAATATTTCATTTATCACATACATGTGTTTCACTCTTATCTAGTTATCTTTTAATAAAGGTGTAAGAAAAGTTTTTATTAGATGGCTTGACTGTGATGTTAGTTTACGTTAAAAAAAAGTCTTTATATTCTAATGTGAAACTTAAAAATGTTTGTTGTATTTTATTTTTGGGCAAAAAATATATTTTAAACTTTAACGTTTATAATATAATATAACTTAAAACCTAATATTTTGAAGTATTTAAATTAAACCACGACATTTTCAAAATGTTTATAACAAACTCTAAATAAATAATTAAATGTTGTGTCAATATTAAAATGATGTTATTTTTATTTTTAAAATACAAACTAAATTCTACTACTTTATAATTAGTTTTTTCAAATCAATCAAAAACTTGTTACGTGATAGTAGGACTTACTATTATATATATATATAAAATCTGTCTCACTTGTCACATGACGACGAGCTTACTTGTCTCGTGAGAATAAACTAACTTTTTATTTTAAAAATAAAAATAGTAATATGTTAGAATTAACATGACATCTAATTGACGAGCTGTTAACTTTGTTAAAATTTTCATCCACTTAAAGTTTGTTATGTATTTTGTCGTAAATGTTGAGATTCAAACTGTACTTTTAACTTTTATTTTTATTTGAACCAGTGATGTAAAAATCATATCATATCGGCTAATTCGATCAGATTAAACACAAATCAGATTGATTTCTAATTCCATTTTTACTTTGGATCGTTATCAGCAAAAATCAGTTAGTTAAATAATAAATCGGTCAGTTTCCTCTTAATTGTTAAGAATTGGATGCGTCTTCTTTTTCTCTAACACCCAAACATCGAATCAGTATAAAAAGATGAGAGCCCGCATGGATAGCTCAGTTAGTCATTGAAAAGGAAGTTGAGATCAAGGTCTTAGGTTCGAGTCCCGGCAGCGGTAGTGTGGGAGTTCATCCAATGTGGTGACTCCTTGTGCGCACCAGGCATTGGACCACCCTTCTGAGAAGCTAACTGAGATCAGACCATGATTTATCCTCACACTAATATGTCGGGTCGAGATGTGGGGACGCCTAGAGTGGGCGATTCCACCATTTGAGATCAAGTATAAAAAGATGAGAGCTTTGTATGATTAACACTTTAGAAATCAACATATTATAATGAAAATAAATTTGGAACCAAGATTGAGCAAATTGGTACTTGAGTTTTGCAACTCTAGAATCCAAACCAAAAGCTTGAAACAAACAAGTCATTAGAAGATGTGCTCAATTTAAAGCCAGACTGATGAATAGTGGCGAAGTCAGAAATTTATTTCAAGGAGGGCAATATATATATATATTAATAATAGTAAATATTTATCCAATCCACCATGGGCAACTGCTGATGAACTATATATTCAAATTTTTAGAAATAAAAAAAAAGATGCTAAAGAGTAGTGGTTACATGAGAGGAAAAGGAAAGGAGGTTTGAATGACTATCAAGTATATGATTTATGAAGTGAAAGGGACTTTTACAAAAGGTTGATGGGACATGTGAAGTGGGTAACAATTTTCTTCTTCTTAGTTCTTATCCCTTTCTTACAATTTTCTTTCCTTTTTTCTACAATTAAGTGTGTCATAGACTTGAAGTAAAAAAATTAAATTTCTAGAGTAAGTTTTTTATTTTTAATTAAAAGATTCTTCCTCTTAAATATTAAGTACAAAATAATGATAAAAACTTCAATTACACGCCATATAAACACTAATAGACTAATAAAATAAAATATAATTTTATTATTAAAATTGACTTGAATTAATTTAATTAATAATTTAAAATAATTATAATAAATTATTAATTTATTCCAAATTTAATTAGATTGATTTGAATTTAAAAATTGAGTTAGATCACCAAATAGATAGCATTTGATTACTTTATATATATATATAGTTATTTCACATGTATTTAACGTTATTTTTTAAATTAAATCTAAAATAAGGGATTATTCTTAAAAAAATTATTTGAATATAATAGAAGAAATTGATGCAAATACTTTTGAATAAGATGTAATTTACGAGTCTTTACATAACATTGAAGAATTTAGAATTTTTGATGATAATGAGGCCAAGCCTACTTCAGAAATATATTTTTGCTTTTTATTTTGATTTTGTGTTTTATATTAAACTCAAATTTAATTTTAATTATTTGATTTAATTTATTATTAGTTCATTTTATAATTTACTACTGTAGAAACAAATGGTTGACAATTTCTTAACAGTTTATTTAAATAGAAAATTCTTTATAAAAAGCAAATTATGTTTAATTTTTGTGTCTATTAGAGACATACTAATCCAACATGTTCTATTACTGGTGCTTAATTAGTACTACATCAACATCAATATTTAGTATGAATCTCGCTGATGTGCGAAATTTAGAGAAATTCAATAATACGCATGTGCTTATTTAATATTTCTTTCTATTCAAAATAAGTGTCATTTTAGAGATATTTTAATTATTCAAAATAAGTGTCGTTTGTGACTTTTTATGTATATTTATGATTTTACTTCCAAAATTACCCTTTAATTTCTCTCACATCTTAATTACACATATTACACAGATTATATTTTTAAGACACTTTAACATATAATTAATAAAGGTATACCAGACATTTCATTAATTTTTTTAATAAATGTATATTCTTCTAAAATGACACTTATTTTAAATAAGATGGAGTATAATTTTATTTTTTGCTATTGATGGTGATATTCAAATCATTGGAGTTACCGTCAAAATTTAGATTGACTCTTTCAACTTAATCTCATCAATTCAAAACCTCAATTAATATAAACCTAATTGGAGTCGAACATATTTGTCATTATTTTAATGATAATGTCCATTTCGTAAAGCAGTGGTACAGACACGCACAACCTTTTAGCATTGACCATAAATGTATGTAATACAATGTGATGGATAACTACTCCCACCGTTGGTGGACACGCTTCCAAAGTTGCACGCAAACTCTCATGTCGTTTGCGTCCCACGGCACCGTTTTCCATCTCTGACTTTTCGTCGTTTAGTATTAGGATTAAGAGAACCACTAGGTGATTATTAAATTATAACCTTTTTGAATAATATAATTCAACAAGAGAGATATCACTATCTTTCACTGGGAGACGTGAGTCAAGTCAACAATTCTCGAAGGTATTGCATAGAAATGTCAAACCAATAATTGCTATATTGTCATTAAGACTTCTTATAATTAATAGAAAAAAGGAGTGTTTGTGTTTTAATTGTTTTAAATATTTTTAATAAAAATTTAATTTTTTTTGAAAACAAAATAAAATTTTAATTTAATTACTTTCAACAAAAAATTTGTTAAAATAATTTAATAAAAAATATATTTTAAGAATAAATTTAAATATTACAATGTATATTTTTTATTGTTTAAAATTATACATGTAATTCAAAAGTATCCATATAATTTTAAAACATTAGGATGAAATTAAAAATATACGTATCAAAGTATGGGAAAAATAAAATCGCATACCTCCTTCTAAAGTATCTTTATAGTCAAAATTTTTAATTAACTATGGTAAATCTTAATACAATAAAAGAGTGAAAAAAGTAATACGAACATTAGAATTATCTTAACGATTGTTGACGTGTATTAATAATAAGGGTTTCTAAACACGTGATATGCCACGTCAATAAACACAATGGAGAAATTAATGTTGAGTTAGATATAACAGCCTAGACCATCCGTTTATATATATTATCCGCTTTGAGTTGCCTATCGGGTTAAGGCCTTCACGGTTTTGCTCTTCCCGTACTTGAGGAAACGCGTCTATAGATAAGAGGTATCCATATCCTTATAAGATATACTTCGTTTTCTTCTCTAACTGATGTGAGATTTTACAATCTACCCCCTTAGGGCCCAACGTCATTGCTGACACAATGGGTTGGAAATCGGCTCTGATACCATTTGTAACAGTCCAGACCACCCGTTCACAAATATTATTCGCTTTGGGTTGCCCATCGGGACAAGCCCCTCGTAGCTTTGCTCTTTCCCGCACTCGAAAAAGCGCATCTATGGAGAAGAGGTATCTATACTCTTATAAGACGTACTTCGTTCTCCTCTCTAACAGATGTGAGATCTCACACTAAAATTGAAAAAAATAAAAGTTTGAGTATTTTATTGTTACAATTTAAAGTTCGAACTATAATTATAAAATTGACAAAAAGTTTGAGATTTTTTTGTAATCAACCTTTTATATATATATATATATATATATATATATATATATTGGTGAGAAGGAAAGAAACAACGGTATCAGTTTATGAATTGACTATGATATCAGTTTATGTTAATAATGTACATATTATTTGAATCAATCAAAGTAGTGATCAACTTGAAAATATATAAGTTGGTAACATTAACCAAAAGCTTGTTTGACTAATAAATAATTACAAGAGAAAAGATAAATGAGTTTCTTATGACTTACGGAATTATTAGAAATCTTTCTATCAGTCAGGGATAAGGTTGCGTACTTCTAGATGTTCCCAGATCTCGTAATTAACTGGACTTTTACTTAATTGTTGTTATTAAATAATTAAAAATGTTAGTTATTTTTATGGTTATTTTTAAATAAAAAATTTTAACATATTTTTTAAAAATATAAAAATAATTTTATAAAATTAAAAAATTAAAAATATTTTTTAAAGAACGAATTAATATTATAAAATTGAGTAAATTTAAAATTTATTTTATAATTTACCATATATATTATAGCAAACCACGTTTAAAATCTCATGTACCAACCAGACATACTCCTAGTCCAATCACGTTGTACCAATCACGTACTAAATATCTTAATAACTCCAAAAAATGGTTGGACTTGGACAAAGAGAAACAGAGAAGGAAGATTACAAGTAAGGACTTGGTCTCTTCTAATGGCGGAAGTATATACAGGTTGCATACAAATGAACGATTCGTTTTGTTGGTGAGAGTCTTTATTTCTTATTTATTAAATATCAGTTTGGCGGGTTCCACCTTCTCTCCATACTCTCAAGAACTCTTCTTTCTTCTTTTTCTTCAATGATCAACTCTTTCCATATATCTTTTTCTATACAAACTTTTTGATATGGACTTTCTGTTTAACTTGCTTATTGCAAGCTAAGACAAAAATGGTTTTTTGGTAAGTGGTCGTTGTTTCTTTGTTAGAACTGTACAACGAAAGAATATACTGAACTGGATAAGACAAAGTTGCATTACTTTCATCGTCAAACCTTTTGGTCTGGTACTGTAGGTAACAGCGCAGAGTTTGATCTTGGAGAATTTTTTTACAGAGTTCGTTGGAAGGTGTTGTTGATGATTGTGATGATATGAAAAGGGTGTTTTTTTGTTTTCCAAGTTAGAAGCTTAGAAATGGGCTCAAAAGCTCTGGTTTTTCTGATTCTTTCTTTCATTCAAGTTTGTGCCATTGGAGCACTGACCAACGGTGACGACCGTAAGTGAATTCAGCTACTCAACGCTTGTGTTTCGTAGGTTCATTTTCTGCTTTCTAGTTTCCTCTTTTGAATATTGGATAAGGGTATCAGTGTCCTTGGCTTCTACTTTTAGATGGAGCAGGGGATATCTGATGTGCTCTTAACTGGGTATCAGCATGTGTTTTTTTTTTTTTGGTTTTCAGGTTGACAGTACACCTGTTTGACCCAGTTAGATCTTATAGAGGATAGGATTTGCTATCAGATTCAACCATAAGAGAACATAGTAGAATCATAGACTAGGATTCAGCTGCAATATGGCCTTTTCCTTCTGAATCATAGACTAGGATTAAGCTGCAATATGACCTTTTCCTTCTGATTTTGTCCCAGAATTTCTTGCTTAGATCCCAATGAATTTAGGGCTAAACCATTTCAGTTTAATGTTAGATCCTCAGTGCATCTAAAGTGACTAGACTATGGTTTATCTTCCTTTGATTATGATGATACAGTTGCTAAGCTAAATGCTCTCAAAGATATATGGGAGAACACACCTCCTAATTGGGTAGGAACGGACCCTTGTGGAAGTAAATGGGATGGAATACAATGCATCAATTCACGTGTGACTTCCATGTACGTCATCTGCAATTTTCAGTAACTCAACTTTTTTTTTTTAACTTTGTTTGAGGTTTCCACATTCATCTTTCTCTGAGTTCTGGCAATGATTCAGAACATTGTCTAGCATTGGATTGAAAGGTCAGCTGTCCGGAGACATCTCATCCTTATCCGCTCTGCAGATTTTGTATGTCTACGGTTGCTCTGTTATCTTTTCTGTTTTGCATCTAACTAGTTCTAGTCCAAGTATAATGAAATCTTCTCTGTTCAATTGCTATTTTGTCACAGGGATCTATCCTATAACAAGGAATTGAAAGGACCTCTTCCGGAAACAATTGGGAATTTGAAGCAGCTAACTAATTTGTAAGGCACAGATCATTGAGCAGAAATAGTTAGATGCAAGATTTCTTATGCCAATTGACATTGATTGTTAATTTCATTCTTAGGATTTTGGTTGGTTGTGGTTTTACCGGTCCAATACCTGACTCAATAGGATCGCTGGAGCAGCTTAGATTTCTGTAAGGTTTTTATATTGTAATGTTGTGGTTCCTTTATCATATTACCATGGAAATGTCCAATTTCGAGTTGACCATATTTTCCAATTGTGCTTTGTTGGACTGCAGATCTTTAAATTCTAATGGCTTCACCGGACGAATTCCTCCTTCAATCGGCAAATTATCGAACCTATATTGGTTGGATCTAGCTGATAATCAGCTTGTAGGACCAATTCCAGTCTCCAGTGGCTCCACACCTGGGCTTGATATGCTAGTTAAAACAGGACACTTGTATGTCTCAGATTATCATAACACATCTCCTTGCATTTCAAACACTAATCTTTGTTAAAATTTTCTCAACAGTCATCTTGGAAAGAACAGACTCTCGGGTACAATCCCAGCTCAGCTTTTCAACTCAAGCATGCAACTCATACATGTGTGAGTATCTTGCTTTGTTTCCTCATTGTATGTAATAATGCATTTAAACTTGACTCTGTGTTTAAGAACCTGCAGTCCATTTTGTAGTTCCAACAGTGAGCATATATTGGAGAAAACAGGATTTTTTCTCATAAAATAAAGAGGATCAGGTTCCAAAAAGATAAAATTGATCTTAAAATGTGATCACTTTTCTGAAACTTTTCAGCTTTCTAGCTTCTTGTGCACCCAATTTCAAGATCACAAAAATGAAAATAAACAGTACAGAGAATGCTTCTCTATACAATATTTTTCATTGCTCAACTTTAAAGGAACAAGTTTACATCAAATGGAGCTTAACTAGTCCAACTAGCTGATAACTGATAAAATTTTCAATTCAATTATCTAGAACACGAAACTAAATTCAGCTTCAGGTTTCTAACAGAAACTATCAGGTACCAACAAAATTTTCTGTGAGGTCAAAATACAAACAACTTCAAATAATGTAACCATTTTTTTTCATAGATTCAGCTTCCTCCTCTTTTTCTTTTCTTGGTAGGCTTTTCGAAGACAACAACCTCAGTGGCCTTATTCCTTCTAGCATTGGGCAGGTCCAAACTTTGGAGGTTTTGTAAGTAGCAAATGCCAGCATAATTTGTGGAATTGCATACTTAGCTTAGTGATGTTCATGTTTTATAATGAATTTATCATCTTTGCTGCAGAAGGTTAGATAGGAACTCATTAACTGGACCTGTTCCTCCAAACCTCAGCAATCTTAGTGTCAGTGAGTTGTAAGTTTGAATGTGGCTCTCATATGGTTCTACTATAAACATCTGGCACTTTAGCCTCAATTTTTGGTTCTATTAAGGAACTCTGTTGCTGATCACTTCTCAGGATTTTGTCCAACAACCAACTATCTGGACCTATTCCAGATCTTTCTGCAATGACTGGCCTCAGTTATTTGTAAGATTTCTCCATAATCTACTTTGCACTTAAACATAATATTTTCATTTACTATCTGTCAGTGACAAGTAGACATATTTTCTACACAAATTCTGACCAACAACTGGTCTACAGGGACTTGAGCAACAATACTTTTGATGCAGCAACTTTTCCTCCGTGGATCTTAACCTTAAACTCTTTGACAACATTGTATGTCTCTCTTTATCTGTCTCTCAATCACATTGCAAGTACAGGAACAGACAATGCTGTTAATCCTTCCCGTAGTTTTGCCGATTACTTTTGACTTCTTCAAAAAGATAATAGGCTTAATTTTAAAACTCAAACTTAATATCCGAATATAAAGAAAGTAGTTTTTAATATGATATTTATATTCCTCAACAGTTTATTTCTTTTATGGCAGAATGATGGAGCACACAAAACTTCAAGGTCAGGTTCCTCCTAATCTGTTCGACCTTTCCAACTTGCAGACTGTGTGAGTACCAATTTATGTTTACTTGGGTAACATATAATTTTTCATGGATAAACATAATCGCAGGAAAAAAGATTAATGAACTTAGGTCCTAGGTTGGTTGATTAAGAACTTCATCTGATATGACAGGATCCTTAATAACAACCAACTCAATGGCTCGTTAGTGTTGGGATCAAGCTTGAGCAACCAACTACAAATAGTTGATTTGCAAAACAATCTCATTTCTGATTATACAGGCGGAAATCAAGTCACTGTCATGTAAGCTACATTCATGATTCCAACGTTATAAGTAGATCATTTTGTCTGGAAAGCCTTATTTTGCCAAAGAAGTGGGAACCCATTTGTTGTTTTCTTGTCAAAACTTTGTGCAGACTTGCAGGCAACCCAGTGTGTCTGGAATCAGGAGCCGCAAAAAGATACTGCACTGTTCCTCCACCAAACTCGTATGTAACAGTACCAAACAATTGTGTTCCTGCCCAGTGCACATCAAATAAGATTTCAAGTCCCAACTGCAAATGTGCATATCCATACACAGGACTACTTGTGTTCAGAGCTCCTTCATTCTCAGACTTGGGAAGCCAAGCAATCTATTCGTCTCTCCAGCAGTCATTGATGAATTCCTTTAGCAAGGATCAGCTTCCTGTGGATTCAGTGTCTTTAAGTAACCCAAGAAAGGACTCCTTCGAGTATCTTAATATTAATCTTCAAATCTTCCCATCCTTAGAAGATAGTTTTAATCGGTCAGTGATTTCTAGGATCGGATTTGTGCTAAGCAATCAGACATTTAAGCCTCCAAAGAAGTTTGGTCCTTTCGTCTTTTCTGGTGATATTTATGTGCATTTTGCTGGTACGTATTTGTATAATTGCTTTGCTTGTTGCAGTTGTGATTAATAGACTTGGTTCTCAGCCTCTGTGAATCTTACAGGAGAAAATGGAGGGTCAAGCAAGTCAAGCACTGGCATTATTATTGGAGCTGGAGTTGGTGGTACTGTACTCTTGGTATTGTTGATCCTTGCAGGCCTTTATGCTTATCGCCAAAAGAAGAGAGCAGAAAAGGCAAATCATGAGATCAACCCTTTTGGTACGAATTACTAATTTTGTCTTGAAAGATTGAAACTTGGTTTTGGGTTTCTTAAGTTTTAGGTGTTGGCACAGCAAACTGGGAGACGAACAAAGCTAGTGGCGGTGTTCCACAGTTAAAGGGAGCCAGACGCTTCTCCTTTGAGGAGCTCAAGAAATACACCAATAACTTTTCAGAATCCAGTGATATTGGATCTGGTGGATATGGAAAAGTTTACAGAGGAACTCTTCCCAATGGACAACTGATTGCAATAAAACGAGCTCAACAGGGGTCCATGCAGGGTGGCCTGGAGTTCAAAACTGAGATAGAACTCCTATCAAGAGTCCATCACAAGAACCTCGTAGGCCTCCTGGGATTTTGCTTTGAGCGAGGTGAACAGATGCTTGTGTATGAATTTGTGCCAAATGGTACTATCAGAGACAGTCTATCAGGTATTTAGTTCTACTCGCAGCAAGCAAAAGTGAAGCTTTTTAGTTCTATTTGTTAGAACTTTTGCTAGAACTAGCTAAGAGGGAACCAGGCCTAGTTTCTGAATCACATTCTTGCAATTTTCTTCCATCCAAACAGGTCAAACAGGGATCAGGCTAGACTGGATAAGGAGACTTAAGGTAGCTCTTGGTGCAGCAAGAGGTCTGGCCTATCTGCACGAGCTCGCAAGCCCTCCTATCATACACAGGGACATCAAAACTACCAACATATTACTCGATGAACGCTTAAATGCAAAAGTTGGAGATTTTGGTCTCTCCAAGCTTTTGGGTGACACTGAAAAGGGACATGTGACTACTCAGGTCAAAGGGACAATGGTCAGTAACTTAACATTATTGCTTACATTAGATGATCATGCTACTAGTATCCATGATGAGATTTTCCAAAGAAAATGAAGTACAAAGTGTGGTTCATTGAACATTTTGGATACTTCGATGTCTTCTGCACTAGTCTTATAGTTACAGACAACTGCATCTACCTCTTTTCTAAAAGTTGCCGGAACTCTATCCAGCATAGGACGGTCTATTCTGATACCATTTTTTCATCAGACGGTATGCATCCATCTCCTGATATGATTGACTTACAAATTTGTTGTATTCAATAGGGCTATTTGGATCCAGAATATTACATGACCCAGCAATTGACAGAGAAGAGTGATGTTTATAGTTTTGGAGTAGTTATGCTGGAGCTGATAACTGGAAGAAGGCCAATAGAGAGGGGAAAATATATTGTGAGAGAGTTGAAGATGACTATGGACAGAACAAAGGATTTGTACAATCTCCAAGAAATTCTTGATCCGGGTATTGGTTTGGACACCACATTGAAAGGTCTAACTAAGTTTGTGGACTTGGCATTGAAATGTGTAAAAGACTCAGGAGATGAGAGACCAACAATGGGTGAAGTGGTTAAAGAGATTGAGACCATCTTGGAGCTTGCTGGTCTAAATCCAAATGCAGAATCAGCATCAAGTTCAGCTACCTATGAGGAAGCTACAAAGGGGGCCTCCCATCCTTATAGCAAAGATGCCTTTGAGTATAGTGGAGGCTTTCCACCATCAAAGATTGAGCCACAATGAGTGTTGGGTGACTGTAAACTAGAGTTTTGCACACTTTGTTAGCTGTAGAAACAACTTTGATCGTATGTAAAATCTGTTGATTTCATTTTGCTGCTTTGATCATCTGTTCAACAGTAAGTTCTGTTATAGAACAGAAGTGTTTTGTTCTGGAATCCTAAACATCTGAACTTGTTACATTATGAATTGCTCATTCATAAACTACATTGATCTTCTCAGATCACAGTATTCATGAATACTGTGAAAGACATCACATTCAAAAGGATTAAATTGACTCAGCTTATATCGTCTGATGGATTAAGTCTTAAAATTAAATTAAAATTTAAGAATTAGTCTATAGATTGAGTTTTTTATTTAAAAATTAAGATAAAAAATTTTATGAGTGGGATTTAAGTTTTTTTAATTATAAAATAATAAGCCTAAACTTATATTTATAAATATCCTACATTAAAGCTAATTTATAAATTTGTTATTTAATAATTTCCCATTCACATAATTATTAGAAAAGAATTTTCATTTACATAATTGTTGAAAGGGAAAATAATAGACAAAAAATAACTTAAGTATTTATCTTTTAATTAATTATTTGTTATAATAAAAATGAGTTTTTTTTCGCTCTAACTTAATTAATTTTTAAATATATATTTCATTATTTAAATCTTATTGCAATTATATATTTACTTAATTTAACTATTATTATTTTAAAAAAAATATATTTTTATTTACAAGTTTATATAATAATTAATTGTTTTTATTCAAATTTAATATTAATATATCAAATTTATATTTTATGAGTTAGATTAAAATTTCTTCTATAATAAATTAAATTTGAAATTTAAAAATTAGGTCATTTCATAAGTCTTAAGAATTCTACGTTCTTTTGACTTGAAGTTTAATTAAACTAATATCCACTAACTCATATACAGGTCTGATTCAGCTGTAAGCCAAGATGGAAGAAGCAGTCCAGCTGTAAACATGGTGATTTGTGAAGTATAAGTTAAATCACAGGAATAGAGCATTTATAATGGTCCAATCACAGGACAAATAATTGAATTCATACAAATTACCTTGGCTGTGTGATTGGGGAAACCATGGCATTGCTCATAAGATCATTGACTAATTAAAACCATTTCATAAAAATTAAACAAACATGGAGATAATCATCACTTTCCTACTGTGATGTTTCTTGCATCAGGAAGCCATTGGCTTTCAGGCTCTCCACTGTTTCTCTCACAGCATCTTCAACTGGAGTGAAGACTAGTCCCAAGTTGAGGAGTTTCTTGGCTGCATCTTTGCAACTTGCCATGCCTGGTTGAGTTTCACCGTTAAACCTGTAATGCCATTGGAGGTAAGAACATGCCATGCTCTAAACCATACAAGTTTAATCCAGAAAACAGAGACATGCTCATTTAGAGGGGCAAAACGAGAAGAAGTGCAATTGGAGCCTATTGAAGGAAGGCAGATAGGAACAATGTTTGGCGTTTTGCATGGTATCATTGGCACTTACATGTCCCATTGAACTTTCATCATTGAAACCAGAAGATACCCATAAAAGGAATTCATACCTAATCTTCTGGGATTAACTCTTTTTCCTAGCTTGGAAGTAAAAGTGTCATTGGAGAAAGAGTTCATCTCTTCTCCATGGTATTATTAATAAAGAATTTTCCTATAAGAACAGAATTTGAGACTGATTTGCATAAGGAATTCACTGCAATTCTACCTTTATGGCTAAGACTGAATCTTCTATGTTTCTCATAGGATATGTACAACTCCAATGGTGTAAAGGGTAGGTATTGACAAATTTAATCTACACTTTTCATCTTGTTAATTTTGAATGTTGCAAAACACAAGAGTGATTGAAAAGTAGAAAGAAATCATGAACCTGTGAACTGGGAACTCAGGGAAAAGCTTGGAGACCCGATCAGCAAATTCACCAAACTGATAGATACCATTGGCACAGAGATATCTACCAGAAGCAGCAGGAGTTTCAAAAAGCAAAATTTGAGCTTTGGCCACATCTTTGACATGCACAGCTCCTAACCAGTGGTACTCCTGAGTGTCATTGGAACCCTGCAACAACTGTTGCAACACTGCACAACTTGCATTCAAACCAGGCTGTAACAATGGCCCTAGACACGTTGCTGGATGAATTGCCACCATATCCACTCCATTCTTCTCTGCAAATTCCCATGCTGCTTTCTCTGCCAACGTCTTGGAGACTGGATACCACTTCTGTCACCACAGAACCATCGTCCAAATTGAGACAAAATTGAACAAACAGTCGTTGAGGAAATTCTATCAGTACCTGACGGGACTTGCAGTAGTCGAGATCGGTCCAGGAAGTTTCATCATAGGGCAAGTGAGATGGCCACTTGGGATTGGGAATCAAAGCGGAGATGGAGGAAGTGAGGACCACCCGTCTCACGTTGAACTTCTTCGCAGCCTCCATCACGTTGAGGGTACCTTGAACAGCAGGCAAAAGGAGTTCATTTTCTGGGTCTTTGGGGTCTTCCAGACTGCATGGAGATGCCACGTGGAACACACCTTGACAACCCTCGACGGCTCTGGATATGGCGTCGGAATCTAGAAGGTCAGCCTCAAAAACTCGCAAGTCGACATGTGCTGCGGCGGGGCGGTTCAACAGGTGGGAAGAGTCGGAACCAGGGTAGACAGAGACGTGGATGGTGGTGTAGCCATGTTCCATCAAATAAGCAACGATCCATGAGCCGATGAAGCCGTTGCCTCCGGTGACACACACAGCTTCTTTCTTGTTCATCGTCATACTTCAGATTCAGCAAATTCTTTTTCTTCTTATTTTCTTGTTAACGTCTGATCGTGATTATTATGATAAGTAACCACAAATAATACAATAATTATCGTGGAATTCGGAGATTTGGATAATGTTTGTTATCATGAGGACTTTGTGTACCCTCTGATTTAATAATAAATTCTTTAAATCTTTTAAATATAAGACAAAAGTCATTAGTTATAATAATTTCCCAATTTTAGCCCGAATTGGCCGGGTTACGGGCGGGCCACGAGCCAAAATAATTCAGCCCGTGGCTTGATTAGAACAACAAAAAATGTCGTTTTGTAATTAAAAAAAACCATAAGGATGGGTCAGTCAGCTAAGGACGGGTCGACCAGTTCCGTAAATAATCAAGGCTTGTCCAACTCAATCTGAAGTGACCGCCTCAGTCCATTAACATCCTTATTTCATATAAATAATGGCTAACTGCTGTTTGGAAATCTTTGAATTGAATTCATTAATGAATTAGATTCAATTACATTAATGAGATAGAATTGAATTCAATTTACACTGTTTAGAACAAACTTAATAATAATAGAAATGAATTCAATTACACTGTTTGAAATAAGAATGAATATAGTGAAAAATAAGAATAAATATTATTATTATTATTATAATGGTTGGTTAAGAGGAAGTAATGATTATTATTGCCATTAACAGTAGTTGATTTGTAAAAAAATATTAAGAAATAAAAATTATTATATTTTAATTAATTAATTAATTATTTTTTAATTATTTATATTGTAATTAATCAATTACAATATATTAATTAAAATTAATTAATTACATTAATTACAATATTTTAATTAATTAATGAATTATATTTTAATTAATTATATTGTTGTTAATTAATTATTAATAATATTTTAATTAA
>JAOSBM010000205.1:2154551-2178631 GCA_027568955.1 Erythroxylum tenue
TAATTAATTAATGAATTATATTTTAATTAATTATATTGTTGTTAATTAATTATTAATACTATTTTAATTAATAATCTTTGAAATCCAATCAAGTGAAGCAAAAGAGAGTGAGAAGTGAAGTAGTCTAAAGAATGAAAGAGTAAAAGAGCAAGACATTACCTCAAGCTTCAATGTAATTGAATTCCTATACTTTGATGAGTGAATTCAATTTATAAAGGAGATGGATTTCAATTATATGCATGAATTGAATTCATCATATTTTTATATTTCCAAACAGCTAAATTGAATTCAATTACACAATTGAATTCAATTCACTCTTTTTTCAAACGGGCTGTAACTAAGTCATTTCAAAATTATAAATAATCAAGACCTGTCCAACTCGATTTGAAGTTAATAGGTTCGGTTCGAATTGATTAAATTTTAAACTAAAATTAGACTTTTTAAAAATTTTAGTATTTATGTTAGAGTCGAGCTGCTATCTAGCAAGACTCAGTCTGAAACTTTTTCTTTTTTATGAGGAGTCTGAAACTTAAATATAAAATTTTTAATACAGACATATTTAATTTAGCTTGGCTTCGACCCTGGTAGGCTTAGGGGTGACAATTAAACCCAGATCCAACCAGACCTAAAGTTAATGGGCTAGGTAATGATTGATTGGGCCTCAAGTAAGGTCTCAAGCCCAACCTTTTTAAACAAAATAACATTATTTTGTTAAAAATGATATCATTTTGCAATTTCAATTATAGAAAAAAATTTATCAAGTTGAATCAGACAAGGCTCAGGCTCGAGCTTGTCCCTAATTAGGCTCGATTAAATTTTGAGTCTATCAAGCCTAATCCAATTCGGGTTTAATAAGACTCTCAAATCCGTTCGAGCTTTGGGTTGAGTTTAATTATAAAACTCGGATTTGAGCGTATCCTGCATCTACAAATAATATTATAACAATTTAATGAAAATTTATTTATAAATATTAAAGGAATCTTATTAGTCCATGTAAATTTTCAATTCAATTAAATTCTTTTTTTTGTATTCCAAATTATACTAATATTGTTATTAGTTTAATCTAAATATACATAATAAAATCAAGTTCTTATTTAACAGGAGTTTTTCATTTTTTTAAACATGAAAATATCGATTAACAATTTTAATATGTATTAAATAAATTATAAAAATACATAATAATTTATAAATTATTCTAAATAAAATTAATTAATTAGAAAAACAATTTTTATTTCTAATAATATATTTTTCAATAAATGGCATTTATTTTTTATTTAGATAAATTATTGTACGAACTTAATTGATACATATTTTTCATTTTTAATAATTTGGTATAACCAAATTATTTTATGAATTAATAGTTTAAATAAATTATTCCGATTTAGTTGACACTAACAATCTCAATCTTAAGGATGAAATTTAAAAAATATAAAAAATAAAAATAATATATTCAGTTATATTTAACTCGTAATTGTAAATTAAATTTAAATTAATAAAATTTTGAGTCAAATTTAAGTTAAAATAATTGATTTAAAGATTAATTCTTTTGAGCCAAGTCGGGCCTGAGTAGCTTGAGTCCGAGGCCGGCTTAAGGGCTGGTCAACTCCGATGCATGGCCTATTGAATTCGTCGAAAGATCGAACCGATTTGCCATCCCGAATTAGACATCCAATCAATCCAATTTATTTAATTTTTAAAAGTTTAAATACATTTTGAAATTTGAAGATTTTAAAAAATCTATTTTATTTTTAAATTAAGTGAAACCATTTAAAATTAAATAATCATTTAAAATAAAAAATTCAAACCTAACCTGTCCAATTGGGGATGGGATCCTCTGGCCCGGGTAGCCTGGCCCTATCCTGTGTCAGAAGATCTCAGCCATCTATTAACTCCATTAATAATTAATAGATGGCCTACCCTGTGCCAGAGGATCTCAGGGCGTCCAATTGGCATTCTGGAGTTTAGATTGGATTCGGACAAAGCCAGGGCAGCAAGAAGTATCGAACCCATTCGGTTCTCAAACCGGACTCAAGCCTGTACACCTATTCTCGGGACGAGCCCATTTCCAAGGTAAGCTCAAGATCTCTATGGATACGAATAAAGATGCCAACAATTTGTATAAAAGGAGCGGTGGGAAGACTCGTACCGGCGGCCCGCAGAAGTTGGAGCTTCCCGCTTTTGATTTCTTGCATAAAAAGAGTACTCGTCATCAATCCGTTATGGATTTAATTTAGTTGATAGAAGAAACAGGATCAATTAGGTTGAAGCGACAGTAATTAGGGCTAGTCATGTCTTAAGAGTTTCGCAATCGGAAACTGGAATTTCATTTCAAAGAATCAGTTCCATTATTCTTTTCTTTTCATAATTAGTAGTTGTTTTGATGTCTACACTCTGCTACTCTATGACCGTCTTAGTCTGAAGAAGAAGAAGAAGAACACGTAGAATTGGCTATATGTTTCACACATGGATCCGTCCACTTTCAGCTCGAAAGTGGCCTTTTGCTGTTCCACGATTGTGGTGTAAAACCACAACCACGCATGTATCACCGAGACCTTTCACTAAAATCTCGCTTTGGTTTAGTGGCCGCATAACTTTATCACGAAGTTCAAGTTGGAGGAGTTATCAGTCGATCACAAGCTGGAATTTTTCTTCTCGGTTTTCCTCCTCTGCTCAGAATCAGGAGCTGAACTCGGATTTTGGTTCAAATGATGTTTTAGTTAGTAATGGCTTGCATCATTCTGTTGCGGACTCTGATGACGCCGTTTTCTCCGGGAAATTTGAGGTTTCCAACAAAAAGCCACTGGACTTTACTAAGATTGACATTAAACTGCTTCCGACTGTCATTCTTTTGGGGCGCCCCAATGTGGGGAAATCGGCTCTTTTTAATCGGTTAGTTTGGTTCTTCGTACATATGCCAAGCAAGTTCACTCAATGTGATTAAGTTACTTGTTTGTTTCATTCTTTGGCTATCTGTAGGTTGATTCGGAGGAGGGAGGCTCTCGTCTACAATACTCCAGATGATCATGTTACTCGTGATGTGAGGGAAGGCATTGCTAAATTGGGTGATCTAAGGTTTAAGGTGTTGGATTCAGCAGGCTTAGAAACTGAAGCGACTGCAGGGTCTATCCTCAATCGAACGGCCAGCATGACTGCAAATCTGCTTCCAAGGATTCAATTCGCAATATTCCTGATTGATGCAAGGTTAGTCTATGATTTTCTTAGCCAATTCTACTTTTTCAGATTGTTCATAACTAGTGTCCGGGACATCTGTAGAATTTTATTGCTGTTCTAGCTTATTTTGTTTTATTTTGGGCTATTTCATTACTAGAGCTGGACTCCACCCATTGGATTTGGAGGTTGGAAAGTGGTTGCGTAAACATGCCCCAGGAATCCGTCCTATAATTGCAATGAATAAGTCTGAATCACTTTGTGATGGTGCAAACTCTATCACTGATGTAGCAGATGAAGCTCGTAGGCTGGGATTTGGGGACCCTATTGCTGTATCGGCTGAGACAGGGTTGGGCATGACGGCACTTTACGACGGCCTCCGGCCTTTGCTGGAGGATTATTTGCTTCAAGTATTGGACGGTAAGAAAAGAATTGATATAGAAATATGTCTATTCTTTGTTTGTAGATTTTGTTTCTGGCTAACATGTTTTGTGAGGTCAGATGCTTGTTGCTTCTGTTAGAATATATATAAAGTTGGACAATCTGAGAAATGAATTTGGTACACATGTAAAATTTATGTGGTAGTGATACACTTTGAGGAACTAATGCCTTATTCATTATGTAAAGGCAGCATGTGCAATCTAATCTATTTCCTTTTGCTTGATAAAAACTATGCTGTTAATATAACTTCTCCTACACAATCACCATATTGCTGTCAAAAGTCCTTTGGTTCTGGTAAAAAAATTCTAGGAGATTTACATGAAAATGGTCTTGAGTGGTTGGTTCTTACATTTTCTCTTATCATTTTACATGAGGTTGATTTATCTGTTGTTACCCTCTTAAGTTTCCTCTTAACTAACTCTCCGTTCTGACGAAACCAATGTAACTCCTGTGAAGGCAATGAGTGTGGCTCCTCTTATGATCATGGCCTTGAACAGGTTGATGAATCTAAGTTACCTCTGCAATTAGCAATTGTTGGTCGACCCAATGTTGGAAAATCAACCTTGTTGAATACTTTGTTACAAGAACAGCGTGTACTTGTGGGTCCTGAGGTTGGTTTGACCCGAGATTCTATTAGAGCACAGTTTCACTTTGAAGGAAGAAATGTGTATCTGGTAAGAAAAATATGGACAGTTTCTAGTGTATTACTTGTATTTTGCGTCATTGCCTTGTTAGATGATTTTTTAGTCCTTTAGTTTGGGCTGATCAGGTTTTTGGACTTTTTTTCTCCAATTGAATTAGTGAATTCATTTTAGGCAGACTTAAATTCAAATTTCACTACCTAGTTTATTTGGGCAAAGGTCCATGTGGAGCAGCATAATCTCTATTTGCTTTGTCTGCACTGTTAATTTACCTTTATCTATCAAATTAAGGCACATTTAGTTACACTAATCTTCATTTTCCAGTTCTGCTTGGTTTTCTCCCTGCTTTTTCAAACTGCAGTTTAAATTTACCAAGTATTGGTAAGGATAGTCAACTTTACGTAAATATTGAAATTGTTCTTAATGCAAAGTTCCATGTCCATGTCATCTGGCAAGTTGAGTCTACAGTACTTTCAGCATTTTGTTGATCTTCTCGTTTGTGTAGTTTACTTATAATATCAACTTCTTCTTGGATTTTATGCAGGTTACTTGCTTTATTCCCAATGCACACACACGCAGTCACACTTATATAATAATCATTACGTAAATGGAGAGAGAGATAGAGTTAAAGAATATGATGATGGGGCCCTATTTTACCAGCTATATAACTTGGTCTAGGAGGGTCCTAGCCCTCTTTTATAGGATGCTTACTCATGTTCTTGTTTCTCTGGTTCACACTTTGCATTTTAGTCAATTGAGTCCTTCATTTCATCTTAAAGGTTTGAATTCCTAAGAAACCGAAATTGACAAGGTTTATGCTGTGTTTTGCCTAGTAGTATATCAGTAGCCTGAAGTTTTCTTTTTTTATTTTAGCATATTATACGCCATTATGAATGAAGTATACTAAATTCCTGCACTAGAGCAAGTACCAAGTGAAGCACAAATGTGGGTACTATTTATTCCAGCTTTCTTTTCACAATCATTACTCGTTTTCAGGTTGACACTGCAGGTTGGTTGCAAAGAACAGGGAAAGAGAAAGGCCCATCATCATTGAGTGTAATGCAATCAAGAAAGAGTCTGATAAGGGCTCATGTGATTGCATTAGTACTTGATGCAGAAGAGGTGTGTGACAGATAGTGTTTTTCGTAACTTTAGTGTTTTGGATGATTCTTTTTTGCATTGTTTTGGCTGGATAACTTTTATGATTGTTGGGAGAGAAGGGATAATGTAATGACCTAAATTATTGTTTTCTGATAGCATCGTGCTGTAGGAGAAACCCTTGAAGTAGAAAATCAGTGAAAGGGAAACAGAATGGATTGGAGAAACAGGGAAATAGATGGAGAATTCCTAGAGAATTAGGATGAATAATGGAGAAATACAATCAGATTAGGGAAGAAAGCAATAAAACAGAAGTATGATTGAGAGGAAACCTTGGAAGAATCAGGGACATAAGGAGGCAAGAATTCAAGTCTATATCAATAGCCAAAGTGATTAATGACACCTTCATAACAATGATGTTTCTACTATTTATAATACGTTTAAATATTATTCTAATATTTAGTATAGCTAAGCTATCAATTCAAGGAAGACAATATTAAGAGTTAAGTTCTAAACAAAATTATAACTGAAACCTACTTCTAATATATGTCTAATATAGCTACTGATGAGATGGTCTGCATCACGTTGCCACGAGCTTATTGATCTTTTCTTTTGTTTAGTGGTTCCATGGTGACTGGTAGGAAGATGAGCCGTTCAAGGAACATGAATATCTGTTTTTTGCCAAAGTTTTTTTTTCCCATTTTCTTGTGGAAATTAATCATTCTGTCACTGTCTATAACTAAGACAACACCTTCCTGAAGAATGTGTACTGCCTACAACTGTAAATTATGAGAATCTCTTCGCTATTACTAATTTATTTCACTATGTTATGCCTGGTGATTAGGTTGCAAAAGCTAGGCGTAGTATGACACATGCAGAAGTAGTTATAGCAAGACGGGCAGTGGAAGAAGGACGTGGTTTGGTTGTCATTGTGAATAAGATGGATCTTTTAAAAGGATCGTCATTTCAAAAGGTCAAGGAAGCTGTTCCTGTAGAAATTCAGACTGTTATACCCCAGGTTAGTCAAATGTAAATTATAGAGTTGCCTTTCAGTTGCTGAGACACTCAGTGTTCTTACTCCTTAAGTGGCCTTTTATGTTCAAAAGGTTTTTCCTATTTAAACTATGAAAATGAACGGTGCTTTTGCACTAGCTTTGTTATTCACTTGCATCCATGAACTTCCTTTTGCAAACGTTTATGTAGAAGATACAATTAAGACGAGTACATACCAGTCTGGGAACTGAGACCTAATTTTTTGTGCCAACCAGAAATCTTTGGATTTCCTGTCAAATGAAAGGGACATACAGAAAGTTTTGATGGGATATTGTGAAGAAACTTGAAGTTGCATTTTTGTGAAGAAATATGAGCTTCATCAATTATGTTTTTCTGCATCATAGCTTTTTCATTTGCAGTAATGATTAGCTAAAGCATTCATAATGCATTCTAACCAATTAAAATTACTTTCTTGGGTTTAGCTCATATTTTGAAGTAAGGTGTACGATCATGAGAATAAAGAGGTCATAAATGAAGACAGAATTGGGTTGAGAAAACTGGATGTGAATAATAATGTGGTTTTCCCTGCAGGTGACGGGGATACCAGTAGTTTTCATTTCAGCATTAGAGGGTAGAGGCCGGATGACTGTCATGCGTCAGGTGATTGATACATATGAAAAATGGTGCTTAAGGTTGTCGACAGCACGGCTCAACCGTTGGCTGCGTAAAGTCGGTTAAACTCTCGTCTCTTCATCTCAGCTATCTGACCATCCAACTGTAGTTTATGTCTTTAACAGTATCTACCTTCTTACTTCTCCAGGTTATGAGTAGACATTCATGGAAAGACCAAGCTGCACAACCAAAGATCAAATACTTCACGCAGGTGAAGGCCCGACCTCCTACTTTTGTTGCCTTCATAAGCAGCAAAAAACTGTTCTCAGATACGGACCTCAGGTTCTTAACAAAGTCTTTGAAGGAAGACTTTGACTTGGGTGGAATTCCGATCCGGATTATGCAGCGTTCTATTCCGAGACAAACAGGATGCAGTGTTCAGAAGAGCAACGCTCCAGGGGGAAGGAAGGCCGAGAGGGTTATGTCTGATAAGAGAACTGCTGCCGCTGCTTAAACACAAACAAATTTTATTTCGGTGAAATATGCACTTGTCCAAACTTTGTGGTACAAGGTATGAAGTTGTTGGTTGAATCCTGAGATTTAGAGGGATAAGAGTAGTCCCAACATCCCAAGCTAGAAACAGGGTTGATGCAAGGGTGGAACTATCAGTTACAGTTGTTCCTGAAGAGCAGGAAGTAGATGCTGCTAGGGAATCCTAATGTTTAGTGATTCTCTTGGGGATCGGCAATGTGCCGGGCCTTTCGGGTATGGTCCGTTGGCTTTGGGCCAGGTCGGTATTAGACCTAATTGCCATCCCTAGATTCTCTGGTTTGTAACATGTGAAATTCAGAATGTAATCTATTCCTCACCAAGTTTTAGGCTTACTATTTTGAAACTTAATAGCTTTTCTTTTGTTATTTATCTATATGATTGAATTGATTTAAAAACTTTTATCATTATGTTACATTTTGATTGAAATGTATGTTTCTATCAAACATTATCAAACATTACATAAACTTAGGGATAACAATGAGCTTGCTACAGGGTCGGGACTAGACCCGAGGCAGCCAAGGCTAGAGCCTGACTTGATTTGTCCCGAATTATTTTTTAAATTAAAATGTTAAAATAATGTCATTTTGATAATAGTTGTCGGGTCTCGGGCTTGACTTTAGTCAAATCTGATTTCTTCAAAAAATTTGGGCTCAAGTTGGGTCAATCGGAACAAGACCCGTAGCCTCAGACCGGGCCAAGGTAGGCTCGGGGCTTATTGTCATCTCTATATATGTCCATGTACATACAGAGTTTTCAATAGTGACATTATGGAAAGGATTGCACATGTGCCGGATATTTTGATTTTCTGATTTGGAATTTAAGTTAAATTAAAATCTTATAAGTCATTGAAATTGACTCTTCAACAAGTTATATGACACGAAGAGTAAGACAATGCCAAATGGAATTTACATATTAATATCACATGTGAATAATAAGAAAAAGATAACCTACTTAAATTATTAAATTATGAATTATCTTTTTTTTAACAATTTAAGTGGCAATCTAAAGAAAAAAAAAACAAAAGAAAGGAATTATTATTTTAATTTCATGATTTTTTTTATTTAGATTAGTATGTTAATTATATTTAAAGTTGTTATTAAAGTTTTTAAAACCATACAAAAAGTTAAACCGGTAAGACAAGAGCTTTAAAGTTTTAAAAGTTCAACCGGTATTAGACCGTCATAAAATCGGCTAAAGATTAAATAAAGTTAAAGAATTTGAAATATGATTGAAAGAGATCGTCCTTGTGAATTTAAAGTTTAATTAAACATAAATTATTAAATAAAAATAATCGATTTATTTTAGTTTATGAAAATTTATTAATTCACTAAAATTGACCGATTCTTAACGATAAGAGTTGTTAAAGTAAATCGAGCTGAAAAGTTAAAAACGGAACAAAAAAATTAAACAGTTCAAAATTTTACAAGAGTTTATAGAGGTCTAATAATACTCAATCTCACACTAACTAATAGAAAAATTGTTTCCAAATATGTATTAACTAAGAATATAGTTAAAAAGATTTTCCATTTCTAGTCATCTTTATATGTAATATTATTAATGTACAACTATTTTTTCTTTTATTTTTATCAATATATTAAATAATAATTTTAATATCTATTTAACTTTATATATTAATCTCGGCGATTCCGATGAAAGCAGACAATTCATCTTCAATAAATAAAACTTATTAAAGATTAAATAAAATTTAAAAATTTAAAAAATACTTGAATTTTTACTCGCAAAACTTTAGGATTTAATTAAAAAATAAGTTTGTTAAATAAAAAATTATTGTTTATTTTGATTTATGAGAATTTATTGATTTGCAAAAAGCTGACTAATTAATTAATAAATTGATCAGTTTTTAACAACAGAGATTATTAAATAAATTAAACAAAAAAGTTAAAAATTGAATGAAAAATTAGTGGATTAAAATTTTTTATCATTAAATTAGTTGAAACAGTTCAGTTTTTTTAAGAATCCTCACTTCACCAACTCCTGTGTTAGGCTATATTTGGTTGTAGATTTATTAATGAAATGAAATAAAATGTAATATTATTTAATTGTTTTAAAGAAGGGTTTATAATAAAATGGGATGTAATGAAATAGAAGGGGAGATTTTTTTATTACATCTCATTATATCCTAAATGGTAAAAATGATAAATTTTTTTATTTGAAAGAATTAGAATAAAATGTAAAATGAAAAATAATATTTTATTATATTATATTATAATTTTTTTTAAAAATAATATTTCACTGTATTACATTACGAACCTTTGAATTCCTGGCGAATATTACGAACCCTCCCGTCCCCACCGACTAACCGCACGTAGCCTTACATTTTAACAAATTACATTCCGCGGGAGCTTGACGCCTTTGTTTTTATTTTTATTTTCATTATAATATAATATTACATAATGATATTCAAACCGCGGCTCTTTCTGTGTCTGGCTCTTATTTTCCAATTGGGAATATAAAAGAAAAGCAACGAGCAAGCCCTAATTAACTCCTCCGACCTTTCAAATTCATCGTAGAAATTGAAATTCCTCCATTAACAACATTTATCCACCACCAATTTAGTATAAACGCTAATTATTACTCTTTTCTGTCATTTCAATTCTGGTGATTTCTTCCAATTATAATATCGTAAAGGTGGTCTTTTTAACAGATGCAAGTTTGTTAGTTATTAGCTTTTTCTCTCTTTCTACAATACCTAGCTGTGTTGAGGAGAGATTGAATTGAGGAGTTACTGATTCGCGGAACAGAAGAGTTGAAGGTGTTTGTTTGATAAATCAAACGAAGAAAAGGAGTTGGGGTAATGGAGGGAATACCGCATCCAATACCTAGAACTGTGGAGGAAGTCTTCAGTGACTTCAAAGGCAGACGCGCTGGTTTGATCAAGGCCCTTACTGCAGGTTCTCCCTCTCTTTCTCTCTCTCTGTCTTGTTTGTTTGGGTTTTGCTTCAGATTGTTTCTAAATTCATTCTTTTCGTTCTCCGTTTCTCTTCACTGCAGATGTAGAAAAGTTTTATCAGCAGTGCGACCCAGGTGGGTTTTGTATATTTTTCTTTCTGTTTTCACCTTCTACTGAAGTGGGTTTTCTACAGTTTTACATTTTGTTGAATGTAGCTTATTCTCTATGCTAGTATGGTTGCTTTTCTTTTCGTTTTATCGTGATATTTCTCTTTTCTGACAACGAAATGTTTGTTTAGTGCTTAAGGGATGTGTACCAAAAGGGTGTGTTCAATTCCCGTTTTATCTTTTATATTATTTTAGCTATATTTTATTGTTTTCATACCTTTCTGGCGATCCTGTTGATTTTAAACCTTTATGAGGTGCTATAGGTGATTTGAAGTCTATTAAGCCGGACTGAGATAGTACTGTATTCTTGTTACACTCCAGTAATGTCCTATTTTGTGGAAATTTTGCTAATATGGTGAATTCAACGATTTAATTCTGCATTTTGTTCTCACAAACTTTGTAATGCATGAATACTTGGTCAATTTATTGAATTTTCAAGCAAAGCAAGGTGGCTTTTTTTTTTTCTCTTCTATTTGGGCCGTTGATGCTTTTTCACGCGTAACTAGTGCTGACCGTGTTAACTTGTGTCTACGATATCCTTTCTAACTGCTTAATCTAGCTACAAGTCATGTTTTCATTATTGTTATGTGTGGTTTCTGGTATCGTAACTCTTTATTTCTTTAAGTTCAAAGTTACTGCTGAAAAAGACCATTATATTACAATGTCTATGAATTATCTCATGCAGACTTTAGCCTAATACATTTATAAAATTCAGGATAATTTGTCGTAATCGAATATGGTATTTATCTAGAATTGCTTCTCCATCGACATGAACTTTTCATTATGCTGGTGACGAAGAGGACAATGGAATAGTTATCAGTCATACATGTGATACTCATTTCTGTCTTAAGTTGGGTTCCAATTTTGTTAGGCTCTTTCTATGCATCATAAATTGCGGAGAGACTCTACTCACTTGGTCTACACAATTTTGATGTTGCTGGTTGGTAGGTGTCAACATTTGCAATGGATATACCTGAGTATTGACTTTGGGTATGGGTATGGCTGGAGTTGTAGCCGTGACATTTTAGAGTGTTTATTTTGAGTATGTAATCGTTTGAGGACACACCCTTTGGTCGCATATGTTTAAGATTTGGGTATTAGATAGTAATTATGAGGAAATTATGGTTTTACTGTTTTCATATATGGTTCAAGTACCGTCACATGTTGATGTGAATTTGGATTAAAGTGTGATTTTGATATGATTCACTACAAGGCTTTAATTAGTGTAAGATCATGATAACAAAATATGTTTGAAATTTTACCAGTCTTTAAGGAAACTCTAGTTTATTTGTTTGGAGAATTGTTTTCAGGTGTGATTTCTGATGTAATTGACATGTAAACATTACTAGATCAATGCGCACATTTCATTTTAAATCTGTTTTGTCATTCTGATTTGTTTCTCTGTTCACTGATAGATAAATATTCACCCTGAAGTAATAGTTCTCTGTCTGATTGGCTGCTGACTTTCATTATCTGCTTTTCTTCAAATGGTGTCCTGTCATGCTTTTGAATATCTTTCTTGAATTGTGGTAATCAGGACTGAGATCTTTTCTTTTCTTTTTTTTTTTTGTCTTTTCTGAAACTTAGATCACTGAGTTGAATAGGCCCATGAGTGCTTGTGTGAGGATGATTCACCCAACTGCAATCTCTTATGCAGACTGCTCTAAGTTTTATTAAACTTTCTTTTTGCATAATTTGCATTCTATTGGGTGATTACTCAAAAGGAGCTTTTGACTTCTACTTGTTAAATATTCTTGTTTTGACAGTTTTTGAAAGGATTTTGGAATGCTGATGTTTGTTGTTGTTGATGATATTAAATTTTGATTCTCAGAGAAGGAGAATCTTTGTCTATATGGGCTTCCAAACGAGACATGGGAAGTTAACTTGCCTGTGGAGGAAGTCCCTCCTGAGCTTCCTGAGCCAGCCCTAGGTATAAATTTTGCTAGGGATGGGATGCAAGAGAATGATTGGTTATCACTGGTTGCAGTTCACAGTGATTCATGGTTGCTTGCAGTTGCATTTTATTTTGGTGCTCGCTTTGGATTCGGTAAGAATGAAAGGTAAGGTCAACTTTTCTTACTGTTGTTCATGAGATGCTGCTCTTCAGTTTTGAACTTTTTTATCGTGCATACTATTGGGTATACCTGGTGCAGCACCATATTAGTGGTAAAAATTTTCAATGTGTTCTAAATATTGACCGTCTAATTTTAGCTTCTATTATTTGGGACGAGGAGGCCAAGGGATGGCTTCCCACCACAAGGTCAGGGTTTGAGTTGCTTCTCAGGTGGTGGAGGTTTGGAATCTGTAACATGATGTCACTTAAGACAAAACTAGGTGTTATGATCTTAGTTGAGACTTTAGTTTCTTATGTGATTGCCAACTTGTTTGTCACCTTGTTATGAAATTAAATTAACAATGCCTGAGTGAATACGCGAGTTTTATTCCTTCCTAGCAATTAGTATTTACTATGCTTATTTGTGTAATCTGTGAGTGGTGGTTGCATTAGTTTGTTCACCAACTTGTTAAGAACTTAATTTATCAAGCTTCTGTGGCATTTACACTGATCTGTTGCTTTATTTGTATTATTGTTGAGCAATTTTGAGTGAAGTGTAAAGTCAGTTGACTGACAACTGATAAATGCATATGATTGCTTACTAGGTTCAGTGAAGGATTCTGTTTTATTTTGTTTTTGGATTTGCTGTAAGAGTTCTTCTTATAAGTTACTATTTTTCTCGATTTCTTAATTTAAACATATGTGGTTCTTCTAATATGCTTATCGCCTTTAAAGTTTCTCCAGTGTTTTCTCCTTATCATCTTTTAAGAATCTTTTTGGTGGGGGATAGCTGTTGCCATTGTTGTACAGCATAAAAGTATTGCGATTGTGATGACTGCTCTCAGATTAGATTTATGCACGTGTCACAAATCACAGGAAATAGTGTTATTGCATTGAAATGTTTGGTTAATCTGGCACAACTCCTTAAGATCAATGTTTGGAATTTTATGCTTGACCGACCCTACACACATATGTTACTTCTGGTGAACAAAGAACAATTGGTTAAGAAGGAAGAGTTGCAATACCTTTGTGGATGTTCGTGTTGTGAAAATTGTGAAATGAAACTAAAGCAGCGCAATTGCAATGCAATTGAGAATCATCTTACTAGGGCTATGATGTCTTAAGATCTTATTTTCTACACAAATGCAGCATCTTGTTTGATGATCTTTATACTATCTCCAAAGTATGGTAGACAATGGTGTCAAACCTGTTAATGGAGAAATGGGTGGTAGAGTTACTACGTCATTTACCAAGCCCATTGGTAGAAAATTAGCTTTAACTTTTGTACTGCATTATGGCATTTTCTTAATTCATGCTGAAATAAATACAATATGAAAATTATCCCATTAGATGGAATGCTACAAAAAAATATAAATGTCATTATAACGGTCATTGGAATTTGAAATTGCAGAAAAAGACTTTTCCAGATGATAAATGAACTCCCTACAATATTTGAAGTTGTGTCAGGAAATGTGAAACAACCTAAGGACCAATCTGCAACTAACAACGGTAGCAAAAGCAAGTCAAGTGTGAAGATGGTAAAAAGTTAAAATTTGCACTTTCTTCTCCTTTTTAAAATTCTGCTATAAGTTTTAATATTCTTGCTGATTGGTCCCTTCGCCTTCAGCAATCTCGTCAAACTGAGCCCCAGAATAAGGCAGTGAAGATGTCTCCTCCACCCAAGGAAGATGATGATAGTGGAGAGGAGGAAGAAGAGGATGATGAACAGGGAGCTTCTTGTGGGGCATGTGGTGAAAGCTATGGTACGGATGAATTCTGGATTTGCTGTGATGTATGTGAGAAATGGTTCCATGGTAAGTGTGTCAAGATTACACCTGCAAAGGCCGAGCATATCAAGCAATATAAGTGTCCTGGTTGCAGTGGCAAGAGGGCCAGAGTCTAAAGTTAGATGCTGAAATTGAAGGGCAACATCAGTTAAAGAAAGCGGACAAGGTTTAGAACTCTTTCTTCACTGTTTTAAAAGTAAAGCAGAACCAGTTGCTTGTTCTAGTCACTGAATTTGAAAGACAGCAGATTGGATTTAAGTTTCACTATTTCTGTTTACTGTTTTGTTTAATTTTCTGTGGAATTGTGTTTTCAATTCATTAGGCAGTAATTGTGGACATTCAGCTATATATGTTGGTACAATGATCTGACTCGGTCAGAATGCTTATGGTGAAATGTCCTTTTGATGTGAATCTGCTGTCATCAGCTTATTATGGTGTAATAGTAACATGTAGGCAAATAAACTTATTGCCTATGAAATTTTCAGTTAGTGTTTTGTGTGCCATTAGATGAAAGCTTACTATTTCTAGGCAATCAATTGTTAAAACTCAAGATTTGACTTAAATCTCTTACACTGGATATCTTTTGTCAGAAACAGAAGTAGTTTTGTGAGTCTGGTGAAGAGCAAATTGTTGATTATGTTCAAAGGAATGCTCATTGGATTTGGAGCTGCTGTGGTTAGATTACTTTATTTTGGCCTTCAGATGTGTTTCAACTTCATTCTAGAAAACAAGAAATTCCCAGCAGCCTATAAATTACAATTCACATTAACTGAAACTTTCAGATTTTTTCTCAAAGTGCTGTTATGATTTAAAGATTATGACCCAAATCAGTTTTGATCTATTATAAGTTATGACATAGAGGCTTTTGTGGTGACATCTATTTTCTTTTTTCTGGGATTTCAGTGTTGTTTAATTTTCAATTTTTTAACTTTTAATTTCGTTTCAGAAATTTTTAATCTCTTGGTTATGTGATTATTTGTGTAGCTTTTTTATTTTAGTTATATATATGAGTTGACTTTTTCATCTTGAGTAAAAAATACTTTAAAATAAGGAACATACCCTTAAATCAAGTTAGCAAAGGTAGTAATTGTCTTTTAATATCTTCTAAGAATTCAAGTTAATCCTTATAATATTATGTTATATTTTAATTTTTTTAATATAACATAATATTATATTTTATTATGTTGACTTTGGACCAGCCTGACACGATACGGTCAATTGGGTCAAGTTTGTTGACTTTGAACCGGCCAGGATCAGGTCAAAATGTCATCTTTAAGCGGCGTATGTTGAAATTACAAGCTAATTTCCACACATTTTACTTTCGAAAAATAAAATTTTATTCCTCTACCTTGATTCATGAATAGTATTAAGCCAGTAACACATATGATCTAATACTCAGTTCAGACAGTGGACACCATATTCAAAAGTCAGAAGTCACTTCACAAAGATTACAATGAACAAGAACATCCATCCATTTGGGAAAACATTGCTTAGCATAGAGATAATACAAGATCTTCAGAAAACCATCTAATATCAACTAGAATTCAATACGTATCACACAAAAAAGTACTGATCCTCTTCTATATCTATATGAATGAGGATTTCCTCAACTTTACAAATTGGGAATGAATGAGACCTCTCATGTCTTCAAGAATCTTATACACCACAATACTAACTTTTCATTAAAGTATTGGCAGGAAATATATCGTGACAAATATTACATTTACCTAAACTAAGAAAGTGCAATCTTGGTGTAGTGCAGGGGAACTGCATTCTCCGAATCATGGTCAACAAGAACTAGATCACTACTGGGAAATCCCATTTAAACCTGAAAAGCTTGCAGAAAAGCAATTTCTGTTATTATGATTTTCATTTTAAGAAACAAAAAGTGCAAATTAGCTTCAAAGTAGACAACAGGACACTATTTGAACAACCAAATGCTATACCACCATCCGGTTAAGTACATATATTTTACTAATTATACTGGAAGTCTCATCCTTGTCATAGTGACCTCAACAATAGAGTGACTAACATAGGAAGCAGTATGTATCAAAATGTCAATGTTGCACCAGAGGCTGAGATTGATTCTAGAAAACGTGCATCCAGCAATTGGAAGAGCAAAACATGAAGAGAAGAGACAAAAATGAATGGGATAAAACATTTAAGAGAGAGAGAGAGAGGAGCCAAACTCACAAATTATTGGGACTTTCATGTGAGGAAGCAAGTGCTTTTAACCAATAAATGTAAAACAATATTCAGAACTATCCCAACCTGTTCGATTTCATCTCAAGTGCAATCTCTAATGTTGGTATAAGAAAACTATCAGAATTCAAATACAAGCTTTAGATTTCCCCCCTAACTTAAAGACTTCCGAGAACTAGGGGTAGAATCCATCCAATTGATTATAATATAACATCATATTAACACTTGAAAGATCATCTAGGACAGCAAGCAGCAATTTTTAAGAAATAAGATTTGGAGCAATTCCATGTGTTTATATATACATCTGCCTCGAAAAATATATTTAAATGTTCTATTCAAGGATTAAACAGAAAAAAGCCCTTACAAGTGAGATTAATTTGAAGAATATTTCAGATAGCCTATGACAGCGCATTTACTATGAAGAAGTGTCTCCATTCTGTGGCCTCTTATACTACAATCTAGTCTATCTTCAACACCTTTATTTGCATACCCGCATAGCATCACACATGGCAATATGTTTCTTGTACTTTTTCCTGTATCAAGCATTTCTAGATGTGCAATGATTAGAAGGTGTACCATGGTAATTAATTTGTATGAGCTTGCGTTCATCCCAGTGTTGGCCTAATATGAGACAAGCAGTGTTGGAAAACTCTTAACTTTTTGTACATGATGTTGAGTTGCAGACAGAAAATCAGCTTGTTTCATTATTATCAGTGACAATACAGTCAAATAGCTAAATAATATCCTCGATTTTATTATGCGGCAAATAAGTAAAATCCTGCAAACAGCAAGAGAAGTATAAACACACCTTGATTATAACAAAGTTTTTTGACAGCAGAGGATGTCATTCATTCGCGGAGTCCAAGTTCAACCTCAAGCTCATCGTCCTCTTCAAACAACTTCAAGAGGCGAGCATACTGTTCTTCTCTTTTCTTCTTTTGCCATAATTTGAAAAGAAAAAACGAAAACAAACCTACCGCCGCAACCCCAAGAATTATGATGACAATCTTGGACCCAGTATTGCTACTAGAAGCAGAATGGGAATTGACGCTTGTGTCATTTTTAGGACTAGAAAAGCCAGAGGTGCCTGGAAAGAAAAAGATATCAGTACAACTATAACGTTTAACACGTTTTGTATGGTGAGAAACAAACTCCAACACTTCTCATATTTCAGATATAAGATAACGCCCAAGACTATAAACCTTTAATCACAATCACGAGAATATATATTCTTCCTTGTATCCATTCTAATCCTTTGAACAAACAAAGATTTGATCAGATCATATAGGGATCCCTTAATTACTCGAGGTGAGTTGCACTTTGACCACTGAACTATACCCGCAAACAAAGGGAGTTTTTACCTCACAAGCAGCATTTCATTTAACAGCAATCAAATAAAGTTCAACACTAAACCCAGAAAACATGAAATATGATCAACCAATCAAAGACGTGGTTTAAAGTGAATCCACAAAGAATCCTTTCAACTTAACACATCAGGATCCCTCGCAAGAGGATTTAAAATGAAATTATCCCAACAGATATCCTTACCAAACTGCTCTATCTCCATTTTTCTGTGACCAATGACAGAGAATAAACTTGACGGTCATCAGATTAACAATATAACCGAAAGTTCACTCCAAATCCCAAACCCAATTGACCCTCTACCCTAGCTCCCCAGCACCTCAAAATCCAATTTCGATTGATGTAACCAGTTATTAAATCTCGTCTCATCAAACAAACCTTCCTGCTATTCGATACACAAAATCACCATATTATAAAACACAATAGATTGCAACCAAAAGCGTCAATTTTACAGAATTTCAGAAATTTGAAAACAGGGAATCAAACGGGCAGAGAGTAATTACCCATAAACAAAGAGAAAATCCCAATCGAAATAATCAATGAATTGCGAAAATGTCAAAAGAAGAAAACGAAAAGATCAGATTTTGAACAACAGAATACCGATCTATCATCAAATCAAGTAAACAAACAAAAAATATATATGAAAAAAGGTAAAAGAAAAGCGATCTAAGAAACCTGAGAAAATCTGGGAAGTCAGGAACACAATTAAACACCAACGGCCCCATCTCATACTTCCCAACATCTCCCTCTTCTCCTTCATCTATCAATATCTCTCTCTCTCCGACAACAAATATGCGAATTTATTAAATTATTTTGACGAAATTAATAATCGTTCGTCGCTGTGGGAAGATCGCTCACTGTCCTAAGAAACGTACTTTTGATTATTCCAATGTTGGCAACCGCCACCTGGAGTTGGTTGTTGTCTGGTCTTTTTAAGATTTTGAAACAAATTGGTTTACTTTTGTCTGAGTCAATCTTTTAAAATAATTAAATAGATAAGCAAAAAATTTTAGAAATAAATGTTTAATTATAATTATAAAATCAGTCAAAAATAAAATAAAATATGGTTGAAATTTTTTAATTATCAAAAAGTTAAAATTTAATTAAAATAAAATTGTCAAATAAAAATTAATTAATTAATTTTATTTTATAAAAATTCATTAACTTATTCAAATTATTAAAAAAATCGAATAAAAAATTAAAAATCGAATTAAAAAGTTATATGATTCAATATTTACTGTTAATTTTAATCCAAACCGATTTAATAGCAAAATCTTGAATCTGATTTAAAAAATTATAAATAACCTAAATTTTAAATTTTATATAGTAAATAATTATTTTTGTGTAAAAGAAAGTGTTTATTCGTTATCTATGGTTAAGAATTCTAGACTTACTTAAGAGATTCTATAATGTGAAACTCACTCATATTTACAGAGAAGGAAACTTTGCAACTGACTTCCTTTATCACCTTGTTTTTGATTTTCCTCCCGGCTTTCATGTTTTGGGACAAGTTCCCCCGAGTGTTAATAAATGACTTGATCATGATTTAATAAGGGTCTCTTATGTTAGGTAATTTTCTGTTTTTGCGAGCTTGCTCACTTTTTCCTTACAAAAAAAAAAAAGAAAGCTTGCTCCATAAGACCTCTAGCTTAACTAGTGATAAGAAGAGCCGGACTTTGCAGTTTCAGATACTAGCAGATCAGGAGACCATCAGGTATATCCTTTGGTTATATTTTATATTTTATATATTTATTATAATTTTTATTTATATAATTATTTAGCGTGTCAGTTTTAATTATTTACTCTTTAACCTACATCATTCTTTTATTGTTATATCTGTACGTGGGTCTATAGGAAACAACCTTTTTATTATATAGGAGTAAGGTTGCGTACTACCAAACCTTTTCAGACTTCGCTTTATTACGGGACTTCGGATTGGGTGTAATGATGAAGAAAAAGAAAGCTTGCTCCATATTTATGAAAATTGTTTATAATTTTTTAAAATTATTAAAAAGTATCTATTTTTAGATTAAGTTTTATTAATTATATTTGAATTTTAATGTAAATAACATTTAATTGATTCAGGTGTGATATTTTGTCATTATTTTTTAGTCGATTTTTTAGATTTTAAAATTACAAATATTATTTGAGAATTTTAATATTAAATTACACATTAAAATTTATGATACAATTATTGAATTGTTAATTTATAAAAAATTGTATTTACTGTTAATTATAGTATTAATTTTGAGCACTTCGAAATTTAATTGAGACTTAAACTCGATCGTATTTGTATAATTCAAAGTTTGATTAATTTTAAGTTAAATTTAATTAATTTTAATTTAAAACTTATAAATAATATCATTTTATTTGATATTTTTAAATTTTAAATCTCCTAAGTTTGAGCTATTCGAACTCGGGTCTACCTTGAAACGTGATTAATTCAAAATCGAACCGTTAATTTCAGGGCCGGGTCGGACAAAAATTGGAATTCTTTATCTGGGTGGAAGCGAGGAGTGCCACGTCATTTGTGGTGGCCATCTGGCAATTCAGTTTCGTGGTAGGGAACGCCATTTTTGAATTTAATTTCCTTAGGAATACAAAAGCTAAGCTCCGTGTCTTAGTTTTCTTGATACAGTTGCAGAAGTAGAGGAGGAAGAAGAAGACGAGAAAAGAAGAGGGGGTGGGTTTGTGGGTTTTGTGTGTTTTGAGAAATGGGGAGAAGAGGAGATGAAGAGTACGATTATCTATTTAAAGTGGTATTAATAGGGGATTCAGGTGTTGGCAAATCCAATCTGCTTTCCCGATTTACTCGCAACGAGTTTTGCTTGGAGTCTAAGTCCACCATCGGCGTCGAATTCGCTTCCCGCACTCTCCAAGTTAGTCTTCTCCTCCACGTACATGTGTTTCCTTTGACTTTGATCTAGTCCAATTTCCGCTTTTCTTTCCCGAAAAAGATCCATCTTTTTGATCTGGGGTTTTACATTTAATGTTTTGGTCTGATTATGTGTCTCTCTGAAACACTTCAAGTTCTGATTTTTCTCTACCTATCAAATCGATTTGTGCTAAAGGTCAGTGAATCGGATCTCTGAAGATGTTAAAAGATGTTGGTCCTCCAAATTAAAGAAAGACGACTGGTCTTAATGAAATTGATATGGTTCTGTCTTTCAAGCATAATGTAAACTACTTTACTCATTGTCATAAGAAATGATTCGATAGATACATAGTTTATAGTGACTTATTTCTGTAAATTCGGAAGAACTCATGGGAAATAATTGAACTACTACTCTTTAGCATCTTGTTTAGGTGCGAGTGATCACCAATACGAATTCTGACTACTAAATGGTTTGTGGGATCGTTCTTTTTTAGGCATTGCTTGCTGATCTCTGTCCTTGTCTTTTCCCAATCTGTTGAATATCCGAGTTCACTTCATTAAAGGCGTGTTTTCATGCATTACGGTGCATTAGTGGTTCTAATTTGCATTTCTGCATTAGTTTGAACAGCATTGAAGCCTCCAAGAGAGCTATCATGGATGACTGTCATCTCTAAGCACTGTAATGGAGAACTTGTCCTTGAATTGGTCTTTGAAAGTTCGTTGCGGACATAAAGTAGGATTGTCTGAAACCTTTAGAGGGGGTTGTTTAAAACCTTTTTTTTTTTTTTAAATCTTCATCTTTCTCTTGTTTTTTCATTTTTATCCAAATTGATTACTTTGGTTAGAAGTTTTCTATTTTGGGGCAATGGGATCGAATATTGGATATTTCTTTCAGTTAACTTTGAGAAGCTTGAATCCAAACTCTCCAGGATTCCACTTTGAATGCAATTTTGCCATTGCATTCACCCTAATGTAGTTGGGTATTCACATTAACTAGCTTTAATTTCTGGAACTTTTTAATGGAATGAGAGAAAGAGTCTTTTATAGGAAACGAGAGATGGAGAAGCTGAGTAAGTGTCAGAAGGTTCTGCTACGTGTAAATGTTTGATAGGCATTGAAGTCTTTCCGAAGTATATCCACTCTCCAGCACGTGGAGAAGAAAGGGGAACTCCTTGTGCATGCTTTAGACTCTTAGTAAGATTCTGAACATAATATGAGGTTGCCAACTACCTACCCCATCTTTGCTTTTAACACCAAACAAGGGTGTTGGGTCCCATTCATTTGTATCTAGTAACTCGAAGTCTTTAATAGTAATTATGGATTCGAAATTTTTCTATACCACAATGCTCATACAACTCCATATGGATGTGTAATATGCTTGAAGCCTTATCTTTTGCGTTTGCGAGTCTAGATGTAAATGACATTTGAACTCAAGCATGTCATTTTAGAAGAGTCAGGTTGAAGGCTATTTGGACTGCTTGTTGGCTGTTTTTGTGTTTCATAGCCATTTTATATACAGATATTATAGGAGGATAGTGTGGTCTCAGTGTAGTATCCTTGGAGATTCAACGTCTTGCAAGGATTCCATTTTGCTGATTTTTAGGAAAAATTAACTTCAATGTACATGTTGTGATAATTTGTGTCTCTACTAATTGTAAAAGAAACTATTACTTTAATTTGTTTTGTGCTCTAATTATTTGTGTGTTCGTTAGTTCCCATGAATTATGCTTCCTACTTCCTGCTGCGGAAATTTTTAGGAGGTGTTCGAGAACAAAATTGATGTTTGATAAAGAGATATATTTTACAGAAGTAATCTAGTCATTACGTTGCTCAAAGAGAAATCCTTTCAGGTTGAAGGAAGGACAGTGAAAGCTCAAATATGGGACACGGCTGGGCAGGAACGATACAGAGCAATAACTAGTGCCTACTATCGTGGAGCACTAGGTGCGCTTCTAGTGTACGATGTTACAAAACCGACAACATTCGAGAATGTTAGCCGATGGCTGAAGGAGCTCAGGGACCATGCAGACTCCAATATCGTCATCATGCTAATCGGCAACAAGACTGATTTGAAGCATTTGCGAGCAGTTGCAACTGAGGATGCTCAAACTTATGCAGAGAAAGAAGGATTGTCTTTCATTGAGACATCTGCTCTTGAAGCAACAAATGTTGAGAAGGCTTTCCAAACGATTTTATCGGAGATATACCGGATAATTAGCAAGAAAACAATCTCAACAGATAATGCAGCACCTGCTAATATCAAAGAAGGGAAGACAATTGATGTTGGATTGGCTGAGCCGAGTTCTAAGAAGCCCTGCTGCACTTCATAAACTATGCCTGCATTTTTGTTCTGTCTTCCCATTTTTCATATTCCTTACATTGCCTAACCCTTATAAGTATTTCAACTGTTTAATTTTTTTCTTGGTTCATTTTCTTATCGCTATGAATCATTTATGACTCATCTATGTTGTCTGGTTCATTATTTTTGCTTATTATAGTAGTTGCTCTGTTTCCTGTTGTATTTTTGACATACATTTTTTGCAAGACCTTTTATCTATGATATTGGCAATTATCAAACCACCATCACTCTAGGAACAAGAAAACAGATAGTGGCAGTGCCTTCCACATATTAGAACGCACATGAAGCACAATAAGTTTTTAGGTTGATTTAGATTATTGAAATAGTTTTAGATTTTCCCCAGTTATTAGGAGTGAGTGATAGTCCTAGTCCTGCTTTTCCATTGCACTAAGATGATATGGAGGTAAGAGACACCATTAAGGAACGTGGCAATTTCATTTTTCACAGACAACTTCAAGGATAACATGTTACATAATTCCTAAAGAATCACATGTGAAGTACCTGTTTGATTGTTTGGTTGAGCTTTTGGAGAGTAAATAAGAACTTTTTTTTACCGCTAAAGCTATTTTTTAAAAAATAAGTATTTAACTGTAAAATAAAAAAATATTTTTTTTAATAGATATAATTTTTTTGACAGATAAGATATAACTTTTTAAGAAGCTCAAATTTAGAGCTTCTAAAAAAAGCGCTTCTTCAGGTAAAATTTTCAGTTCAATTAATGAGTATAATTTTCACAATACTCACAAACCCTTTTACACTTATGTTTTACACATAATTCCCACTGGTTCAGCCAGATTCTGACCGGACTGTACGTTGCCGTTTGAATCCATGAGTTGACTGTTCTTCGTCGTGACACTAA
>JAOSBM010000205.1:2183468-2197003 GCA_027568955.1 Erythroxylum tenue
ACGTTGGTCGTTATGGTTTAATCTTTGTATAGACACATGGATCCTGGCTTTCGGGAAGGTCCCGGAACAAAATTTTTTGTTTTTCCGCACCGCTTGTATATGATACAGGCACCGGGATTTTCCTACAACGTTATCTTCCTTTTGTGATGCTTCAGGCAACCGTGTTAGTCACACTAAGTCACGTTGCTATTTCTCCAGAAATATCCGCCCTCACACTGCCCACCACCTAAGCAGCGCCCTGGGATTCCAACGAACGACAGACCTCGGACGTTATTTGGGAGTTTCATTGTTGCATGATCGTATGAACAAACGAACTTATCAGTATATACTGGACGCAGTTCACAATCGCCTCTCCGGCTGGTCAGCCAACCTTCTGTCCCTTGCAGGACGTACCACGTTAGTACAATCGGTCATTGCAGCCCTCCCCAGTTATACCATGCAAACGATCCGGCTGCCCCAAAGCTTTTGTGATGAACTGAAGAAATTAATGCGCCAATTCTTGTGGGGCTCACATTCAGGCACCAAGCGAGTTCATTTAGTTAACTGGGAATCCGTCTGCAAACCTAAAGCGCTAGGGGGTCTTGACATTCGGAAAATTCGTAAAACCAATGATGCATTCTCAGCTAAATTAGGGTGGTCCTTAGTTGCCAAGCCTACCGCTTTCTGGGTCCAAATTCTCTCTGCGAAGTATAACTTTGATATCCACAATCTCCCTAACTCTATTGACACCATAGGCGGATCCATGATTTGGAAGAGTATCAAAGCCACTTGGCACATAGTGCTCCAGGGCTTGAAGTGGAGAATCGGTGATGGCAATAGAACTCGTTTTTGGTTGGACCCATGGGTTGGTTCAGTGGGACCTCTTCTTATGCTACAACGTCTATTCCTAATTCTTCTCGGCACCTCTGTGTCAATCACTTTGTAGACATTGACAGTAATTGGAAGTGGGACATTTTGCAATCTTGTCTCCCGATGTCGATCTGCAGGTCACTTGCTGCTATTTTATCCCCGAAGGTCCATTTAGGTCAGGATAAGTTAATCTAGGTCCTTTTTGACACGGGGCACGTCACAGTCGCGTCCACGTACTCCATGTTAATGGATCACGAGGAAGTCTCTTTTATGGGTATTTGGCGGGCTATCCGGCAATGGAACGGCCCTCAACGCATTCGCTCCTTCCTCTGGCTTCTAGCTCATGATCACCTTCTCACCAATCAGCATCGGGTTCGAAGGCAACTCACTACGAATGGCGCTTGTTATCACTGTGGGCTTGAGGAATCCTCCCAGCATATCATGAGGGACTGCGGCAAAGCGCGCCAAGTGTGGACCTCATTTCCCTCGCAACTCGTCCCTCCTGGGTTCTTCAGTATGCCGGCCCGAGAATGGATCACCACCAATCTCCATTACCACCGACGAGTGTGTTGGGTAGGATTGGTCTATTATGTTCGGTCTTACCTATTGGTTCCTATGGACATGGCGTAACATGTCTCTGTTTGATGATCAGTTCCATTGGCCGAACTCACCAATTTCTGTTATTTTGTCTTATACAGGTCAGATACACCAGTCATCCATGTGGCAAGGTAGAGCGGGCCCTAGCCATCGGCCTCGACAGGAGCAACTTCTTGGACGGTGCAAGCCTCCTCCTGGGTGGGTTAAGTTAAACACGGATGGAGATTGCAAACGGTCCCCCTCCTCTGCCACAGCAGGCGGCATCCTACATGACAGTGCAAGTACTTGGCTTGGAGGTTTTAGCCAGAATCTCGGCTCGTGCTCAAGGGTGACTGCGGAACTGTGGGGTGTGTATACCGGGATCACGCTCGCATGGAATCTAGGCTACCGTCGGATCGAACTTGAAGTGGACTCGATCGCAGTGATCCACCTCCTATCGTCCTCGGCGAGTCGCTCTATGGCTCTCAATCCCCTAGTCCAGAGTATTCACGAACTGTTCACTCGAAACTGGACTGTCATCCATCGCCACATCTATCGAGAGAGAAATCGATGCGTTGACTGGTTAGTGAATTATGCAAAATATTTTGACTTAGGAACCACTTTTTTTATGAATACACCCATTGGGTGCCACCTCCTTCTCTTCGAGAATATGTCAGGACTTTGTATTCCTAGACTTGTTGTATAATCTATTTTCTTACTTCCCTTAAAAAAAGGTTAAATTATATTTTTATGCCAATAATATTTTATTGATTCATATGTTATATTTATCTTATTATTATTTAAAAAATAAAATTTTTTCTAAAACTTTAGACTTACAAAAGATTTTTTATTTTAAATGATTAAGAATTTTTAAATTTAAGAATCTCTTATCTTTTTATCTAATTTTTGTATTTTTATATATTTATTTTATAATTTAATACTTATACTGAATTAAATAAAAATTTTAATAAAATTGATTCATGAATTTGAAATTACTTATTTTTAGTTGAGATAGGAAGAGGCTTAAAATTGGGATTGATGTAAACTAAATAGGCATATGTTCTCAAGTCAAACAAAAAAAACTAGTTAAAATGTTAGAATTATTTTTAGTAAATATTCTAATAATTAAATTAATTTTTAAGAAAAATATTCACAATAATTTTTCTTACTTATTTTAAAATATATTTTGTAGATAATTATTTAAAAAACTCTATATTTTAATAAAATTTAAAGTTAATTCAATTCAAAATTTTACTTGATGTTTAATTATATTTTTATTTTCACATTTTAATTTTAATAATAAAAATCATTTCCATCTAAAAATAATCTTTTATACATTAAAATATTACATATAATAAAACAGTCCGAATAAAAAATTTAAAAAATGAGTTAGAATGGATTAAAAAATATTTTGAATTTAGTTTAAAATTAGCTCGAGATTGGATCACGAGGTCTAAGCATAATTAGAGATGTCAATAGGTTAGGCCGCTCCTGACCCGACAACATGCTAGGTGGCCTGTGGCTCGACTGGCCGAGCCAACCCAACTCACTTTATTTTTTTTAAAAAAAATATCAAAAATGACGTCATTTTTGAAATTACGGTCAGGCCAATCACCGGATCAAAATTGGGTCAAACCAAGATTATAATATCGCTATAATCTTAGATCAAAACAACTTACTTTTAGTAATTTGCCGATCGCAATGCAAAGTTAATCAAACTGAATCAGACCACCAATCTTAGTTCAAAATTAACCAAACTGAATTAGACCAAATTGGATTCGATCAGGCCAACCTTGCTAGTAATGTTCTTACCATAACTTTCCTTTTTCATAATGGGAAGAATCAAGTTTGCATTAGAAAGAAGAAATGTATCCAGCCTTTGAGATTATACTCTTTGACATCACAACATCTTCCAAAAGCCTCGTTTGATCCATAAAACCATGCACAGTGCTTCTCACACCACATGAAGACGATAAAGAGAAAAAGAATAAACAATCTTCAACACATCTACAGAGGGCAAAAGGGCTTATCAGAGTCATTCCTATGGCTTGGAATGGTGAAATGCCTTAACCTGCCTTCTTGTTTCTTCATATACCCTTCACAGAGAAACGCTTTAGAGAACTTGTTTTCTACATCTCTGTTCACGTCATGCACGAACACATCTGTTTCTCCTTCTTCTTTCCTGTTCCTAGCCATCATTCCCGCTGTATATATGGCTGTCATTCTACCTGGAGCTTCCTCATAGTAGCCTGTTGGAGCATCCACCATTATCACGTCCCAGTCTGTATCGTAGACTTCTCTTGGTAGACCTTTCAATGCAAGTTGGCACATAGAATACTGTGGATCACTCACTGCTGTGCACTCTGGTCCCTGACCAACATCCATGAGATTGCCTGCTTCGTTTACCTTGCTATTGTACGTGACATGATAGGACTCCAACATGGGAAACCTTCGTTTGATTTGTGCAATCCATGCTTCGTCTTCTTCGAGGAATATTGTTCTTCCGCCATGGTTGAGCGTGCTCCACATAAGACTGTCATGACCAAGTCCAAAAACCAGGAAGTTGCACGGGGATTTCTTTTCCAGGACTTTTTCTGTCACCGAGATTTCTTTCAGTGTTTGCTGTGGTGTTATAGTTGAAGTTGAGTAGTGGATGACAGCTTGGGCTAGGGAACGTGGGATCTTGCTGCAACTTGGTGAGCAATTTGCTTCCTTTACTTGTTGTTTCAATGTGTTTGTGGTTTTTGGGTGAGGAGCGCTCAGAATAGGAGATTGGTTTTCTGTGGAAGATGATAGGCTTGATCTTAGCACAAACAGTAGAAAGAAAGCGAGGAAGACACCAAAGATGAGCAGTTTCAGGTTGGAGATTTGTTGGTTCTTAGGTCTCATATTTCCTGTTATGAAAGAGTATGGAGACTAAGAACCTTAATATGTGATCTTCTGCTTCTGCTTAAGTTATGTCTGGAATGAGGGAATGAATGAAAAAGCCGATGCTGATGCGAGTGATTGTTTGTTGGAGATGCTTGGACTTGAAGCCAAGAAAATTGGAAATTTTGACGAAGACTGGTCAACTACTGCTAAGTATTTTGGATGAAGCAAAAATGGGTAGTTGGTAGATCTGCATGTTTGGTGGATTAACTGTAGACAAATCTCAGTTTTCTTTCTAGGTTGAACTGTTTCTTGATTCTTGCTTCTTGGCTGCTATTTCCAAGTTGATGCGACTATTTCATTTAGTTTGCTTAGCTTCCTTGTATTTTGTTGTTTTAAGGTACAGAAAGGGATGTTTGATTACTTTGGAGACAATGAGATACTAACAGAGTTGAAAATGTCAAGCTTACCTTCTGATAGATTGGAAATGTCAGATTCAGTTTTGTACAAATGGAGATTTTACCAGGAAACTGAACATAACTAGCAAATTTCTAGATGGGCTAAAGTGGTGCAGCCTCCAAGTTTAATGACAATTAACTAGCAAAACATAAGGAACAGAAGCAAGATAATTACAGAAATACATGTAATTGGCTGGAAATACTGTCTCACACCACCTTTGACACTTTGAATGAACATTTATTAAAAAATGAAATTTCAGATTGTCTGTACAGTGTGAAGTTATAATTTAAGATTTGACCAATATCAGCAGGAAAGAGATGTTTGCTTCTCTTTGACAATCAAACAATCGCTTATCCCACCAACATTAATCTTATCCTACATTATGGTGTCAATGGATTTAGTTGGCTTTCCAGTTATTGTCCTCCCCATGCATCTAAAAGTTTTTCAAGTTTTGAAGCTCACAGTGACCAGGGATGATGATGCTTTCAGATGCATTGTTTGATTATATCGCTTTGAAGTCCTGAAACCGTCATCTTGACATGCCACTCTCCAACAGGGAGTCCGTAGATGCCTTGCGGCAGATCGCTCCTGTATATCAATGAATTAGACGTGGATTTTGTATCGGGGTTACCTCCCCTTTATCTTATGGTACAGTAGTGACTCTGTTGTTCCAATTTCTTCCTTAGCTTTGATGGCCTTCTTGCCTGAACGAGCTTTCCGGACAGCTTGCTGAATTCTTCTCTCATGCTCTTTGAGCATATCTTCAATGTTTCCTCCAGCAGGCACTAATGGTCCAGAATAGTGGATACTACGGCTTTTCTTTGCAGAGTGAATCTGAGGCCACAAGCAAATTCAAACAAATTAACATACAACACCAGAAAAATAATGATGTTAAATTCCAGGGGAACAATTCTTGCCAAAAGTAAACTTGTAACTCTGACTGGAAAAACAAATAGCAAATTTGACTTGCTGTTTTACACCTGAAAAACTAAACCCTTAATTAAAACAGTGTCAAACATGAAGTCAATGCCTCCAGATCTAAAGGAATAACTCTACTGGGCACTACCATTTTCACTTTGTTCAAGTGAAGCTAATCCTTTATTATCTGCACATTTGCAGGACTTCAAATATAATTAATTGATCATGCTTATTTTCACACATTAATTCATTAAGACCGACCGAGTTACTCAGCAAGTCTAGTTCTATATGGCAATTTGTGGTAGAAATCCCAAATATGGGGTTATTGCTTGTTTTCATGTCACTCTTTTGGCAAAATAATCTGATGGAAACAAGATAAAATGGCTAGAAGAGAATAAAGATGTGATATGACTTCAATTTCTTTACCATTGAATGCTCCAAACCAGATGGCATTTTCTCCTTATTAGCGAACTTTTCATGATGGAGTAAATGGTGTGATGACTCGTCTAGATTGTTATATCCGGGATTAAAACGGTCCTCTGGCAAATGTGAATTTATGCTGCTCACACTGCTACCCCCCAAATGTGAACTGCCTCTAAATGCAACAGAGTTAGAAAATCTCGAAAACTGTGCAGTTCCCTTATCTGCAAAAGATCTCTGAGCTCTTAGCTCTGAATTTTTCCTTGCTCTGCCAGGAGCCCCAACAGCTTCATCTTCGTGAAAACTTATATCCCTTGAGGCCCCAAAATTCATTAACTGGCGAGCATGGGAGTTGACATTTCTGACAGCTCCTTTTGAAGGCGCAATAGAGAAGCTAGAGCAGTCGTCCTCTTCAGCATTGAATTTTTCACTAATGCTTTTAGGTTTATCCTTCCCTTTACTCTTCTGTATTAGACATGAAAACTGAAGTGAAAAACTAGCTTTTAAACGTTAATAGGATAGAGGCATAAGTGTACCAATTCACAATTACCTGAATGGATGCCTGCAACTCTGCATTGGCATCTGGCGCTGGCACAGCTTTAGATTCTCTTAAAGCCTTTCTGGTTGATTCATGCCCGTGCCCTTTAACTTCAGCTGCTTTTCGCCTGGTTTTCACATGGAAATCATCATTTAAAGGTGTATAAATCTAGAGAAGAAGAAGAGTCTTAAGCAAAACACTTCTCATGAGTGTGCAATACTAGAAAGAAATAGCCTCAAAATTCTGGTCCATTATAAATCTAATCATATTTCAACATTTCTCCCTTCTTAGGCTTCCATAAGTTCGTCCAATATTTATGATACTTATCCCTTTCAATTACCAAATTCTTTTATGACGTAAAGCTTTTGATACACAAACAGAAATGAAGAAACACATTAAAAACCATTTATCAGCTATGTTACAATGACGAGAGAAATTTTTTAAAAGTTTGATATACATTAATACTGAGGCATTCATGTTCATGGGAAAGATTAATTGTATACCTTCTAGCATCCTCATCACGAAGTTTGACATCAAATTCCTTGCTTGCTGGATACTTTGGCAAATTTGATGGATCACATGGAAGAGGTTTTGATGTGAAGAACTGGCAAAAGAAAGAAAGAAGAATGGAAAGGTGATAAACAGATTACTACTAAGCTTAGAACAATATGCTTATTAATTATGGGCTTCAGCTGATTAAGTGGATATAACAAATCTCCAACTGAACATCAAAAGTAACAAATCAGAAGATGTTGTAAGCAGCCCAGTAATGCAGAGGTTTCCAACAGTCTACCCCTTTTTCTTTTGTTGTACAAATATGGCTTTTTCAGATGTTATAGGGTGAGCAAATAAAAAGTACAAACTTGGAAGATATTTCATGCTGTGCCACTGATCCAACGTAACAAAAGCTTGAGAACCAAATTACATTCAGAAGAGGAAAGGACAAAACAATATGAATATGCACATACCTCATTGTTGAGTGCTGAAAAAGCTGTACCACGATCCTCAGGTTCTACAGCAAGAAGGACATCCATGAGCGTCAGAGCTGTTGAAGGAAAGTCCTTGAATGTCTCAGCAACACAACGTTTGTAGGGATGTTGAGGCTTAAAAATGGTTGCATGTGGCAACTTTGATCTCTTCCAGTAATCCTCAGAAGGTGACCCACAGAGTTTGAAAATTTTATGTAGTTGTTCCACCTACAAAATTGACAAATTAAACGATCCTTTTACCAAATTTCCCATCTAATAAATGTCACCTAAGATAAAATCACCCATCAATCAATTTCTGCAGGAAGTTGACATGTTGAATAATAATAATTTAGGCTCCCATTCTATGAGAGCATAACCCAAAGTACCAACAGCAATCATCAGATAACATATTGAAAAGAACCAAGTAATTCAAAATAGATGAATGCAAAATGTCCTCTCCCTACATTTTATTTTATGAGACATAACATTCTTATGCAATGTAACTTTAGTCAAAATCTAGAATGGCAGCATATATGAAGAAGGGCTCTTGATATTTGAGTATGACAGGTGATCGGCCCATAGTTCCCACTGACTGTCTAAAACCAAGGAATCTGATACCTAATTGTTGGTAGAGTAAGACCTATGAGGAAACAATGACATATGTAGTCTGATGATATAAACAACAATCCTTCTGCATAGCAAAGCTTGCCATTTTCTGAAACTACACATGAAATCTAAACCACCTCATTATTCTTATCTCAGTGTTTCAGATAATCAACATACAGAAACTTTTGGAAAGAAGGAAAAGCCACTCGTTCTACTTTTACAGAGACTATAACGGAGAAACATAGAAATGAAAAGAGGAAAACCTCTCTTCACAATTTTGGACAGATGGCTTTGAATTGTAAATTTTAGGATTTTGGAGAGGCATTTCTGGGTCAAATGAAGTTGACAATACACGAAACAAACCAATGGTTGATTACCTCAGTTCTTCCAGCCATGATAGGCTTCCCAGCAAATAGCTCAGCAAGAATGCAACCAGCACTCCATAGATCAACAGCAACTCCATAGTCTGTAGCGCCAAGCAAAAGCTCAGGAGGCCTATACCACAATGTTACTACACGGCTTGTTAGAGGCTGCTTCTGAGGGGGGAAGAATGTTGCCAGTCCAAAATCAGCAATCTTTAGATTTCCGTTATGGTCAAGTAGTAGATTGGATCCCTTGATGTCACGATGTAAAATCCCATGACTATGGCAGTGCTCAAGTCCACCAAGTAGCTGCTGCATATAGCACTTAATCTGCAGGATAGGAACATGAATGTGGCATCATTTAGATTTATATGTGCAATTGCAACTGATGAACTCTTAAAACACTCCTAATTAAAAAGAGAATAATGCCTATGTTGACGTCTTTGGAAGCACTTTCAAATACTGTTTACATAAGACTCATGATAGAAGCTAAACTCTAGTATCACCGTTTATAAACTGTAACTTTTTAATTGCACTAATTTCATGTTCAATGTATCACAAAACACAGCATAAGACAAGAAACATGACAGCAAAGATTAGGATTTTATTTCGACCCCAACCCTCCTCCTCCTCCTCTCTGTTGTTCATCTTCTCATACAAATGTTCCTTATTGCATTGAACCTGCCACCAATATCATTCTAATATACCATAACAAACTTAAGATGAAGTTATGCTTAAGCACACCATCTTAAATTTTAAACACTGTACAGAAAGAAATATTTCCATTTCTAATCCTGGTGGAATAAAAAACTACAGAATTGCACAAGAAACCATTTGCTAGTATTTTAAAAGTATAAATAAGAATGATTTTAAAGCTCTTTTATCCTTCTGAACCTCCAAGCATGTCATTTTCTTGTGAAATAGAAGATAATAATTTGTTTCGCTACCAATAGCATTTAGAAGTTAAAAAATAATTGATATAGATAATGAGAACCAAAGAAAGTCAATTCCGTGGATGTTGCACTAACATTTGTTAATCTAAAATTAAAAACAGGAAAGAATGAGCACCTGTGCTTCAGTGAACGTGGCCCCATGCATCCCCAAAACTCCAGCTAGATCATGCTCCATGTACTCAAAAATAAGGTACAGACTGCCAGACACCCTTGAAGTTATGATACCTTCAAGTTTCATAACATTTGGGTGATCAAGCTTGCGCAAAACAATAATTTCTCTTGCCATAAACCGGACACTTTCCGGATCCATATTAGCAAACCGAACTTTCTTTAGTGCAACTAATTTGTTTGTTTCTAGATCACGGGCTTTATAGACACTGCTGTAAGTTCCTTGACCAATCTGAAATGTACCCAAGAAAATTTTACTTCAGATAAGAATTTTGATGGTTAGCTATCAAATATGACTAGCATGTAGTTGCAAAATATGCCATCTGTACCAGAAACAGATTATCAGCGCTCAATATCATGTTCTGTGCACTAGAGAGCTTAGGAATATAAAAGGAACTGCATTTTCTTTTAAATGAAATATCAAGCAAGACAAAGTTCCCTACATATGAACAAAAGGAATGTAAAATTTGAAAAATCTAAACACATCTTTTCAGCAGTAAAGCACTGTGTCCATTATAAACCTAACTGTACACATGCATTGACAACACAAGCATGCATACACATATCTTCTCTGAACTGATTGATTATAATTTTGAGCCTAAAATGAACACCACTTTGGTAGACTCTCAAAGCAAAACCAGGAGGTCTCAATTAAACGTCAAACAGATCAATGAAAACATATATAGCTAAAGTTGTACACTTCTCATCTGGTAAATAAAGCAATGCTTCTAATGCATTCTGATAAGATTACCAAAAAAAAAAAAAAACTTCAGCATGAAAACTGAAACAAATAACATAAAAGACACACGCTGACCTTCTCCAACTTCTCAAAAGTGTCTGCTCTTCTAGGCACCCATCCGTTGATAGCTTCTCCTGCCACAGCACTCAGCCAAGAAGGCCAACCAGCAATAACCTGTGCTCCTTTCTCGCCATTGGTTATACTAGCTATCCTGGACATCCTGTAAGAAATGGTGCTTGCTGATTTTTTCTTCTTCTGCCCCTCTTCGGATGATACACAGGCAGAAGCAGCAGTTTCATTTCCCGTTTCATCTGGTATCAACCATTCAGTGGCATCATTCGCATTACCATCAGCTTCTTCCACAGCTTCATGTCTTCTGGAGGAAGAGACTAACCGTTTGGTTGGTTCTTTGCTTTTTGCATTGTCTTCCACAAACTCATTTGCCCGAGTTCCTTTCGAGCAAATGCAACCCATAACCTTGACCCACAATTTCTTAATTCTCGACACCTTGACTGCTTCTATCAGAGCCAATTCTTCCCAGAAATTTAAGCCTTCAATCACCAATCCAAGGGCTGTCTTCAAGTCTAACTTCTACTTCATCACCAATTAGGCAATGTGTTTGATTTCAATTCTCTACTTCGATACCAAAGTTTTCCACAAAGGTTAAATCAGAGCGAACCCAGAAATCCCAGATCAAAGAAACAGATGGGAGGCTTAGAAAAATAGTAAAGCGTGAAATTTTGTCAGATCCTAGAACCCAAAATTTGAAATTGACGATAACCCAGGTCGAGAAATGCGCAGGAAACCAATGAATGCAACTTAAACCGATGGTTCAAGCGAAAAACATGTGGTCTTGTATAAAATAAGACCCAGATCCCCAAGTAAGAAATTGAAATGAAGGGAAAAATAAACAGAAACCAAAACTTCGAAATGAACAAGGTAACAGTTTCTGTTTAATCACCAACTATTTTTTTTCCCCCTCTGTCACCAAAAACAAAACAAGAAATTTGTACAAGTGCACGAAAGAACCGAATTGTTAACAACTGAAAGCGTGACCAAAAATGGAAAAATGTCCTTCCAACAAAGACAAAACTTTTTTCCTAAGGACATTTTTCCTGATGTTTAACGGTGAGTTGTCTGCGAAACAAGAAACAGGTAGACAGAAAGGTGGAAATGGAGAAATTCGGATCTGGGTAGTTCCTAGAAAGGCGAATGACAAAGAGACAGTATTGGGTTCCAGACATGCTTTGGGTGTTAGACCCTTTTCTCTGCGTTGTTGCGTTCTGTTCTTCCAGTGTAAAGAAATAAAGACATGATATGAGATATTGAAAGATGAAATCTTGCTTTATCTAATTGTACTCAGAGCAGAAAATCCAAAATGAAACGTCCTTCAACAACAAATCCAACACCCTCCCTCTTCAGGGACGATGATGAATGTACATATACACACACTAGGAACTCGTCGTAGAAACTTGCAGAAGAGAGAGAGAGAGAGAGGAAGAAGGTGACACGTGGAGAACATGTGGGGGGTTAGTTCGTTGGTCCCACCTCGGATATTCTGCATGATTGCGACAGAACAGGAGTATTTCAAATTGGGGTTCGGCCCAGTTTGAATTGGTCAGGGAATTTTTTTATTTTTTATAATTTAATTTTAATTAGAGTTTGAAACTTGAAATAAAATAAAACAATTTTATATATAACAATATATGTTTTTTTATTTTATGAGCATTTTAATTTAACATATTAAAGACAATAAATACCTGAGTTTATTATTTTTATTTTTAATAATAAATAAAATTGACCTAAATCTAACTTAAATTAAAATAAATTCATCATCATCATCAAATCTAATCTGAAGTCTTGCAATAAAGCGGAGTTTGAAGAGGTATGATAGTACCCAACCCACCCCTATATAATAGAGAGGTTGTTTCCAGTAGATCCACATATAGATGTGACAATAAAAAAAATGATACAGGTTAAATAGTAAATAAGTAGAACCGGCACACTAAATCATTATGTAAAATACATAAATTGAAATAAGTTATTGGGTGAAATACATAAACATTTTTTTCGTAATTTAAGAAATCTTAGATTTTTTTTAATTAAAATTTCTCAAAATTTTATTTTATATCTTTATTTTTTTAGAAAAACTCTTTTTTAAAATTTTAGATAAAAATAATGATGAAATATATGCATTATGAATTATGAATGTTATCTATACGACAATTCAACATACCTCTTAAATTCGAACCGAACAAATTAAATTTGACTCAAATTAATAATTTATTATAATTATCTTAACTTATTAATTTAAATATAATTTAATTGTTTTGGTCAAGTTTAAAATTTGAGTCGGGTTATAATATTATTAATAGCATTTTATTAGTTCACGTCTAATATTGATGGCAAATCTGATTGACTATAAACCGATTCAGAGAAACAATCAGTTTACGTATATTTCATCGTTTTTTTTTTCAAAGTCTAAAAGAAGTTTAACTAGAAGATTAAAAACCAAAAATACCCAAGGTAATAAATTGCATTCTAAATCATATTCGGATTAAAAAAGATCGATCTGAAAAAAAAACTTAACAAAATGACATTATTTTATTTAATGATTGAAGAGTCATTAATAAAAATCATCTCGTTTTAAACTAAACTTGAAACTATATTAAATGGTTTGTCAAATAATATAAAGTTAACTGTAAAAATAATCTCTAAATTTACTGAATTTTATAATATTAATTTAAATTTTAAAAAGTGATATTAAAATGTTTCGAACTTTCAATTTTTAGCAAAAAAAAAAAGAAAAAATACAAGTTAATTTTTCTATTAAATTGGATGACATGATGAGTCATATATTTATTTACTTATTTTATCTTTTATTTTTACTATTTATCTTGTTATGTTTTTATTGTATTATTTATTTAGTTACTTATATTTATATATTTATTTATGCATATTATTTATTATTATTATTATTGGTTCAGCCGGATTTTGTCCGGGTTGGATGTTGTTGCTTGGATCCATGATCTCTGTTGGTTCGACGTGAAGAATACTTGCAAAACAAACAAGGCACGCCGGGGGTTGATTCCCGGAAGGCCCCTCCGACGC
>JAOSBM010000205.1:2197103-2210513 GCA_027568955.1 Erythroxylum tenue
AAATCTTACTTGGGTTATTGATGAAATTTACATTCAGATTTTCAAAGAATGCATGTATTTAGGTATGAGTTTATTTTGTTTTGGGATTGATGTGGGTTGAGTGGTTAAGAATTATGTTAAGCCTTTGGGGTCGGGGCGCTCGTCACGACAAGGGCAAAGCCGCTGACTCGTCGCGACATTGAATTAATTTCTAGTCGCGACGCATGCCTTGCTGACTCGTCACGACGAACGTTTAAGCACACGTCGCGACGTTTGCCCTTGCTTATTCTCGTCGCGATGAGATCCCAGACGTCACGACGTTGTCGTCTTCTGCTTTCGTGGAGCTTTTTCTTCAAAGTTTGCATTTCCAAGTCTTTCTTTCACACTCAGGTTTCAGGGTTCAGCGTCTGATGTTGGGCTCCGAAAACGGGGTCCAACAAGGAGATATCATTTCTAGGGCATGTTGTCTCTTTTGAAGGAATTAGAGTTGATCCTAGTAAGATAGAGGCAATTGTTAATTGGAAGCCACCACGGAATGTGACAAAAGTGAGAAGTTTTCTGGGCCTGGTTGGTTATTACCGTCGGTTTGTTAAGGGTTTTCAGTGATAGCATCCCCTTTAACTAAACTATTACAGAAGGGAGTGAGGTATGAATGGTCTGATAGATGTCAGAGTAGCTTTGATCAGCTGAAAAGTATGCTTACTGAAGCTCCTATATTGGACCAACCTATTACTGGGAAGGAGTATGTTTTGTTTAGTGATGCATCTGGAACTGGCTTGGGTTATGTTTTGATGCAGGAAGGAAAGGTAGTTTCTTGTGCCTCTATGCAACTAAAGACTCATGAACAGAACTACCCTACACATGAGCTGGAGCTTGCAATGGTAGTATTTGCCTTAAAAATCTGGCGGCACTACTTATATGGTGGAAAATTGTAGAATCTTCACAGATCATAAAAGTCTGAAGTATCTGCTTACCCAGAAGGAACTCAATCTGAGACAACGGCATTGGTTGGAATTATTTAAAGACTATGATTGTATTGTGGACTACCATCTGGGTAAGACTAATGTTGTAGCTAATGCCTTGAGTCGAAAGACCATCTCAACATTATCACTTAAGCAGAATGGATGGAAACTGGGATCTGATGGAGCTTTGATGGCTCAATTGAAAGCAAGGCCTACTTTGAGACAGGAGATTTGTGACGCTCAAAGAGCTGATGATAAGTTACAACAATTTATCTTGGCTACTCAGGAAGGTAAATAGTTTGATTTTTCTGTGCAAGGTGATGGTAAATTGTATTATAAGGATTGGTTGTGTGTGCTAGGGAATGATTAATTAAAGAAGAAGCTATTGTTTGAGGGCCATAATACAGTATTTACTATGCATTCGGGTGGGAACAAGATGTATCAGGATTTGAAGCAGTATTACTGGTGGTCAGGTATGAAATGGGATGTTGTGGATTATGTAGCCAAATGTCTGACATGCCAGCAGGTGAAGGCTGAGCACCAGGTTCCATCTGGTTTGTTAAATCCTATTCCTATTCCTCAATAGAAATGGGATAATATTACTATGGACTTTGTCACTGGACTTCCTCTTACTCAAAGGAAGCATGATGTGGTATTGGTAATTGTGGATAAGTTTACCAAATCTGCTCATTTTTTGCCTATTTGTCCTGACTATTCTTTGGATAGGCTTGCAGACTTATATGTGAATGAGATAGTAAGACTGCACGGAGTACCATTGTCGATTATTTTTTATTATGATCCTCGATTTACTTCGAGATTTTGGAAAAGTCTACAGAAAGAATTAGGTACTCAGGTTAAGTTTAGTACTGCTTTTCATCCCCAGACAGATGGACAATCTGAACGAGTTATACAAATTTTGGAAGATATGTTGCGGGGTTGTGTGTTCTGTTTCCCTGGAGTTAGGATAATTATCTGACTTTGATGGAGTTTGATTATAATAACAGTTATCAGACGGAGCATTAGTGTGGCACCTTATGAAGTGTTGTATGGTAGGAAGTGTAGAACTCCGATATGTTGGATTGAGTTGAGCGAAAACAAGAAGATTAGGCCAGAAATTGTGAAAGATACTAAAGAAAAGATTCAGATTATTCAACAAAGATTAAAAACTGCCAGTCATAGGCAGAAGTCTTATGCTGATCTAAAAAGGAAAGATATTGAGTATTAAGTGGGTGATAAGGTGTTTTTGAAAGTGTCGCCATGGAAACACATACTTCGGTTTGGAAAGAAGGGTAAGCTTAGTCCGTTATTCATCGGTCCTTATGAAATTCTAAAAAGAATTGGACCAGTAGCTTATCAACTAGCTCTTCCTGAAGAATTAGCCAGGTAACATGATGTATTTCATGTTTCTATGTTGAGGAGATATCGGTCTGATGTTACATATAAGATTCCTGTACAAGAAATTCAAGTGCAACCAGAATTGTCGTATGAAGAAGGGCCAATTTCTATATTAGCCAGAGAAGTTAAACAACTTAGAAACAAGTCCGTACCTTTGGTAAAAGTCCTCTAGCAATACCATGGACTTGAGGAAGCAACATGGGAACCAGAGGAAACTATGAAAGCTCAATATCCGCAACTATTCAGATCAGGTATGAATTTCAAGGACAAAATTTCTTGAGGGAAGAATTGTAACACCCCATGTTAGGGGTTAAAAAATTTAGGAACTTTCAGTACATCATATGCTTTGCATAATTTAGTTTTCGCTAATATGTGCATATGAATTTTGACATATATAAATAATTGTACATGCATTCATGACATTTTTCGGGTATAATTGGTTTCTAAATGCGATTAAAATGTAAATTGTAGATTATTTGCGTTAAAAATTTATTTGGAGACTACTAGTATTATTTCAAAATTTTTGGTGAATTTTAGAAAATTTTCAAAATTTTGGGGTATTTTAGACTAGGAAAATATTAAAATAATGGACCAATTATATTGTGACAAATGGTTCACATGCAAGGTGACATGTGGCAAGATCTCCTCAATCCGTGTAGTTATCTTATTTGTAAGGGGAAAAAAACAAAACATTTTCTACAATCCATTCTCGATTGTTCTTCACTGCATACATCAACACCAAACAGGAAGAAAAAAAACCCTTGCTTATACATCAGTTATTTCTGTTTGCTCCATCCATCAAAAGCTCTTACTGTTGGAGTTTTGCTGGAAACAAGTAAGTGCTAAAAAAATCGTGGGAATGCTCTATTTTTAGGTGTTACATTTGATCTTGCATTTGAGGTGTTTTAGAGTTAGGGGACAAGAATGACATAATGAGGTTTGTTGTTGGATATTAAAAGACATGTAGAAGCATATATGCAGAAAAATTGATGAACAGCCGACGTGAGTGTGTTTTGAATGTTCAAGTTTTAATCTTGAATCTTGTGTTGTAATTAGAGCAAGTGGGCTTGGAATGGGAGTATAAATGTAGAGAATATAAGTTATAAATTATATAGAAGAAGTGGAAAAATGCAGCAGATGAATGTAAGATAGAAAAAAATGAATACATGCAGATGGGTTTGGCATTTGCGTGAACAGTAATATGTGTTTTTGGATGATTATATTGAATCTTGATTTTTGATTTGTTTGAGTTGTGATGAGATCAAATGGAAGTAATAGAGTTGGGTTAAGTGGCTTATGTGTTAATTGAATAGGATAGAAGTGAGAAAATGTTAAAAAAAAAAGGAAGAAGATGAAGACTACATTTTTAGAGAGAGAAGAGAAGCATTTTTAGAGAGAGAAGAGAAGCATTTTTAGAGAGAGAAGAGAAGACTAGTTGCACCAAAACCGAACTGTGTTGACTCTTTTGGCCACAACTTTGTCATCTGAATTCCAAATGACTTGAGAATTAAACCAATATACTCCTAAGACATTTTTCTTTCTCTCTATAAAAATTTAGAGCCATCTGAATTGATTTGAAAGTGATTGATAGGATGAAATTGTGGATCTCTGCTTGAATGTTATGATCTGGAAATTTTAATGATCATGCTTCGGTTCTCTAATTATAACATAAGCTATAGATTTATGAATGAGTTAATTTTTAATTGATATTAAAATAGAGACATATTTATACAACTGTTATCAAGAAGTCGAATTTTAATTATGTCTCTACGATTTTCAAAATTGACATGAAAGTGAGTCGTAGCTTTAGCTGAAGCACTATTAGGGACAGAAATCATATCCTGTGGTTATTAAATAAAATGTATTGATGTGGGCAGAATTAGGCTGAGTTTTCTTCACCAAAGTTGTATCTTTTTCTCTTAGCTTTAAATTGGTATAAAGTTTGTAATTTTTGGATATCTGAACTAAAAGATATGAGTTGTGCAATTAGAGAGTATGATCATCTACTAGTTAAAAGTTCAAATGTGTAAAGTCTGTAGTATTTGATGCATAACTCATTGAATACTGAATCAAATTGGATGATCTTAGATTCATTAGAAATTTAATACAATGGAGAACAACTTTCAAGAAGGAAGTTTTGCCTAATTATGTCATTTACCCTATCAGATTAATTATGCAAAGTTAACCCGAAATTATATGGGTAGAAAATCTGAAGTGGTCAATTAGGTTATGAAATTGATTTCACATTGTTTTATTTTAGTCCAAATTATAAGTACCAAATTATATTAATGAGGGCTTTGATATCTGATGGATTTGATGATGAGAATTTCAGTAAGATACCCGAAATTGTCATTGAACAATGCATTGTGCATATTTTAGTTATTTAAGTACATGTGCATTAAGGAATATGTTTTCAATTTTGCAATAGTGATTTGTATATGTGTTAAATGTTATAAAGGAATCCTTAGAGCGACCGATTCCAGATATTGCCAGGACTTCGAGGCAATAAACAGTAAGGGCACTTTTGGTGAGTAATCGTAGACAGTCACACCTTACTTTGTTCTACTTGTTGAATTTGATTTATACTGATTATGTTCTGAATTTCGGACATTGATTGTCCGAGGCATTTGATGCATGATTATATCATTGGAAGTGCTACTTATATTTGAATATGATTGACTGCTTTCTTTACATATGAAATGTCTGAAATGACTTATTTTGCTTTAAAATTGTTGAGTCCTGGTCGTGGGTAAATAGGCTTGCTTAGAAGGGTCTGCAGCTGCTTCTGTGATACTTAGGTGTCTTCTATTATTGACACTTCGATGTCTTCTATTATTGAGACATAAGTCTCTTCTGTTATCTGATACCAATTATGGTATCTTCTATATAAGTTCCGTTACCCACTTCTGTAAATAGATTTAGCAGTCTTATGATTTTGTACTCTAATATCAGTTTGATTTTGGCATAAGCTAAATTGTATTCTGTTTCTGAAGGGTTTATACCCTCTTGTGTTGAACAATTCTATTATTTATAAAACCTTGTTTTTGTTCTGAATTTCTGTATTTGTTGTTAACTTATATTTTAGTTATTACTCACTAAGCTAAATGCTTAGCATGGTGGATTTGCCCCGAGTAGGTTCTGAAAGAGGGACGTAGGAACTGGGATAAGACAACTGTAATGGCCAATGGAGTCTGAGTGTTGTTTTGAAAATAATGTAAATTTTTTGTTTGACTTTTGGCCTTGTATTTGATATGTATATGTGAATTTGTTTGTAAGTTTGTAACAATGATACTTCAGTTGGGTTTGGATTTTTCAGTGAGTGTGTGCTAAGTACTATGTAAATTAATGTATGTTTACTTGAATTGTTTACTGGAAGTTTTCGTATGCTTTAATTTGTTGTACTGTTTTGTGTAGCATTCATATATCCTTCCAAGGGGTATGTGGGTGTTACAAGGACCATCTCAGTCCATTTTCGTCCAACCCTAAGAAAAGGAGCAGGTCGGTCATAGATGAGCAAAATATTGAACCCATTTGGAAGAAGCCTAGGCTGGCCACAATGTGGAATCCCGTTTGCAAATCCAAACTTGAAAAAAAAATGAATAAGTGAAGATTTACCACAAGACTTTTAATTTAGTCTTTTACTTTCTTATTTACCTTTATTATTTACCATGTTTATGTTATGTTTATACTTTAAATACATGTTAATGGTCTATTTATGGACACTAATTAGTTATAGAAAATTAGCAGCCAAAGGAATGTGAGAAGTCAACATGTTACTATCCTCATTCCTTGCATTTTCCTTATTTAAACTCATGTTCTTTTCATTTGTTAAAAAAATAGATACAAATTTTTAAGAAATCAAAAGTGATATTTTTCCTATCAAAATTCAGAATTTGATCTTTAGGGTTTGATTGTTTTCCAAAAATAATCAAAAGGGCTTGTTTGTTTGCCGAAAACATTCAATTGTTTGTGAGTTGTGCAATTTCCAAAATTCTGTCCGAGTTCCAGTTTCGTTTTCTAGCTTTTGTTTCCTATACTAATCAAAAAAAAAAAACTCCCTTCTTCAAGTTTGTTCCTCACATCTTGAATTAAAAATCCCCAGAAAACATCTTCACCCAATTCGAACCTCAGCCTCCTCAAAATTCCCGTTTTCATCATCTTCTTTCATTATATCGCCCAGATTAACAAGTCACCACAAAATCCACTATAACTCAATCATTCCTTATCCAATTAATCCGATTCTTGTGTCTAAATTGTAGTCCAAAAAACTTTCTACAACTTTTCTTCTTTCTTAGAAACCAAATTCCCAGCCAATTAACCCAGAAATGCCTTTAAATAACCTGTACCAGTTTTACCAGAGAAATCCTAAATTTGTCCAAACATCTTCAAATCTCCCGAAAACCAATTCTGACCATCAACCACTGTCCACCACCATCAAACACCACATCTACACACAATTAGTTGGTATCAGAGATACGACATAACACTCCGTCCAAGTATCCGGCCAAAATTCTGATAAAGTTTCCAGTAAAGCCCAAAACTATCTTTGACGCGACGGGCAATCTGTTTTGAATAATTTTCTCCTTAAACTGGTCATGGAGGAAGATTGGAAGAGAGAATCATTGTTCCATACTAGATGTGTCACAAAAGGGAGGAAATGTAAAGTTGTTATTAAAAGTGGGTAATGTGAAAATGTGGTTTTGACTGAAACGGTGGAAAAGTTGGCTTTGGAGACCGAGCCACTTCCTAATCCACACACTTTCACTTGGCATGACAAGGAACATGAAATTCAAGTGAGTAGAAGATGTTTGGTGCCGTTCGCCATTGGAAGATATCAAGATGAAGTATGGTGTGATGTGATTCCCATGTCTGATTGTCATCTTCTCTTGGGAAGACCATGGTTATATGACCGCAACGTAAGTCATCAAGGAATAACCAACACTTAATCATTGCATCATAATGGTACAAAATTCTTATTGATTCCTATGACACCAGATGTTAAACAAAAAGAAGAAGAGCTTGCTTTAGTGAGTATTAAAGAAAAGAAAACTATTGTTGATGAGCCTATTTCACATGTTGAAATATCACCTCCTCCAAATGTGTAAGCTATCCCAACCAGTAGTCCTCCTGTAGCTGAAGTGATCAATAATGATGTTCCCATGGAACTTCACTGTTGTTCACGAAGAAGCAGCCTCCAAGTGAGTGTAAAAATGAGGTAATTCGGTCTAATTCCAAACTCTTAGGGACTGAATTTAAGCATAATTTGGGAGATAGTTTTGTGGAAAGCATGAATATGGTAATTGACAAGTTGAATGTGAATGTGAATATCGTTGATCATGTGTAACCGAGAGCTTTATGTGAATTGTTTAGAACTAAGCCAACCAAATTTGTTGTGTAATTTGATGATGTTGTTGATGGCTTTGTGTTGATGATAATGGCACTTTGTTGGAAGATGGTGAACTTGCAAGACTTATTGATGTTGATCATGTTGGTACCAATGTTGATATTGCCATGTTGAGTGGGAAAATTGGAAAATCTGTTTTTGTTGACAAGTCTAAGCGTGCTACTAGTCTTTGTTTAGTGAGGGAACTTGATGCTAGCCTTGGTTTTATGGAAGTTGAAAATGATCAAGTTACTAATAATATGAAGTATAATGGTCTTAAAGCTAGGAAAAAGTCTATAAAGTTGATCAAAATTGGTGATTATGTATTTGTCAGTTGGAAGAAGAAAAAAAGGCTTTATGGTAACAAGCTTGAGCTAGTTGAAGGATTAGATGAGGGTCCTTTGAAGGTAGTAGCATGTGACAGGCAATCCAAGTTTGTGGTTCGGATTCACAATGATTTGAGGCTAACATTTTCCTTGGATTAGATTATCATTTGAAATGAGTTCTTTAAAGAAGAAAACTTTCAAGGGTGGGTGAATGATGGAGGACCATCTCAGCCCATTTTCGTCCAAGCCCAAGAAAAGGAGCAGGTCGGTCATAGATGAGCAAAATATTGAACCCATTTGGAAGAAGCCTAGGCTGGCAACAATGTAGAATCCCATTTGCAAATCCAAACTTGAACAGAAAAATGAATAAGTGAAGATTTACCTCAAGACTTTTAATTTAGTCTTTTACTTTCTTATTTACCTTTATTATTTACCATTTTTATGTTATGTTTAAACTTTAATTACATGTTAATGGGCTATTTGGACACAAATTAGCTATAGAAAATTAGCAGCCAAAGGAATGTGAGAAGTCAACATGTGACTATCCTTATTTAAACTCATATTCTTTGCATTTGTAAAAAAAATAGATACAGATTTTTAAGAAATAAAAAACAAGATGTTCTCCTCTCAAAATTCATACTTTGATCTGTAGGGTTTGATTGTTTTCCGAAAATAATCAAAAGGGCTTGTTTGTTTGCCGAAAACATTCAATCGTTTGTGTGTTGTGCGATTTCTAGAATTCTATCTAATAGCAGAGCTGTCATTATACAAAATCTTGGAGATATCTAGAATCTTGGAGATATTGTTGAGCTGTTAATCTTGAAGATATACAAAATATTGGAGATATTGTTGAACCATTATTGAGCAGATTTGTAGACATATTATGCAGATATATTAGAGATATTATAGGATTCAAAATTCAATCGTGTTGTAACTGTCCTCTTATTTTTTTTTTGATAGTCTATAACTATAAGAGCACTCTGCTATTCAACAATAAAGATGGAGAGCTAACTCTCTTTTACCAAAAGTTAACATGGTATCAGAGCAGGAGTTTTAAAAAAAATCAAAATGATAATCTCATTAAATTAAAATGCAGTCAATTCCCCGTATGTGCTGCAACCAATCAACAATCCTGGAGTTTCTCTGGTCACCTGCTTACTCAAAGAGGATAATTATTCAACATGGCGAAGAGCCATCACAAATGCCTTACTAGCTAAAAACAAAATGGGATTTATGGATGGTAGTCTTCCACGACCTGAAGCAAACTCACCAAACGAAGCTACATGGATTAAGGGAAATTCCATGGTAATCTCTTAGCATTTTAATTCATTGCATTCTTCTCTTCATGATAGCGTGGTTTTCTTTGATACGGCAACGAAGCTTTGGAAAGACTTGGAGGAGCAATTCTCACAAGGAAATGCACCTCGTGTTCATTAACTAAAGATGGAGATTGTTAATACTCAACAAAGAGATCAATCGATGGTCTCCTACTACACCAAGTTGAAGGGATTATAGGATGAATATGGATCGTATTCTAACACACCAAAATGCACTTGTGTTGCTATTAAGGAATTTGCTACAGAAAAAGAAAAAGAGAATGTTCACCAGTTCCTTATGGGATTGCATGACAAATTTAATGTTGCTCGATCTCAAATTTTAAATACTGAACCTTTGCCCTCTTTAGCTCGTGCTTATGGTTTGGTGGTACAAGAAGAACAATAACAGCAACTTGCAGCCAGCAGAGGTAATTTGTTGGAGGGGGCAGCTTTTGCAACTCCAAAAGAAAATTCCAAACCATCTAATTATCAGCCATCAACAGGTAACCGTGATGTTTCTAAACTCTTTTGTGAACACTGTAAGAAGACACGACACACCAAAGAGACCTGTTTTGAATTACATGGTTACCCAGATTGGTGGGAGAAAAACAAAAAAGGAAAGAACAAATCAGCTAATTCTAGTCAAATTCCAGTAGATCAATGTATGACTCCTTCTCCAATAAGTAGTTTAATAAAGGAGCAATATAACCAGCTTATTTCTCTTTTAAGCCTTGAAAACTCCAAAGGTGTTGAACCAATGGCCAATTTTGCTGGTAAGGCTGCTACTTTTCTTGCAACTAATTATGAGTGGATACTTGATTCTGGAGCTTCTGATCATATCACTTGTGAAAGGAATTTTGTAATTAAAGAAAGAAATATTCTAATGTAACTAATCCAAATGGCTCTTTTGTCACTGCTGATACTTGTGGTGATATGGCTCTTAATTCTTCGATCACCTTAAACAATGTTTTGCATATATCTACTTTTTCTTGTAATCTCGTTTCTATCATTAAATTGACCTAAACACTAAACTGTATTGCTCTTTTTTTTCCTTCCTTCTGCGTATTACAGGACCTAACCATTAGGAAGCTGATTGGAATGGGTGAGCTAAAGAATGGCCTTTATTACTTCAAAAATCAAGCACCAACTTCAGCTTCTTGTCAAATAAAGACCAATCTAATTTATGGCACCAACTCCTTGGTCATTTATCTTTTAATCGTTTGTCTCTTATTTCAAATTTTAAGCCTTTCACCTCAAATAATTTTGATGTTTTTTGTGATGCTTGCCATCGAGCTAAATAAATTCGCCAGTCTTTTCCCACTAGCTCAATCAAAACTCAAGGGGCTTTTGATCTTAGTCATTGTGATTTATAGGGACCTTATAGTACACCTTCTTTATCTAAGTTTCATTATTTTTTGACTATTGTTGATGACTTTACCAGGGTTACTTAGGTCTATTTGCTCAAATATAATAATGAGGTATCCCAAATATTACTTTCTTTTCTTGCCATGGTTCATTGACAATTTAATTGTCTTGTTAAAATTATTCATAGTGACAATGGCACAGAATTCACTAACATTTCTCTTCAACAAATTTTTCATCAAGAAGGAATCCTCAATCAGCTTTCTTGTGTTTCAACACCTCAACAAAATGGTATAGTGGAATGTAAACATAGACATTTACTTGAGGTTGCTAGAGCTTTAAGGTTTCATGCTGGTTTACTAATAAAATTTTGGGGTGAATGTGTGCCTATTTAATAAATTACACACCCACACCTCTTTTATCTAGAGAAAGTCCATATGAACTTTTATTTTATTCAAAGCCTTCGTATGCTCATTTACATGTTTTTGGATGCCTTTGTTATGCTTCAATTATCCCACAATCACATTATAAATTTCATGATAGAGGCACACCATGTATTTTTTTGGGATATCCATATGGACAATAAGGGTATAAAGTTTATGATCTCAAAACACGTCAAGTTTTTGTATCTCGTTATATCATTTTCCATGAAACAATTTTTCCTTACAAAGAAAATGTCCTGTCCCACGCAACACCACCACCTAAAGTACCTTTGGCATTACCCATTGATGATGTTGGACCCCGTTTTCAGAGCCCAACATCAGACACAGAAGCATGAAACTTGAGTGTGGAGGGAAGACTTAGTAGTTGAAACTTTGGTAAGAAAAATCCTTCGGAATAAAAAGGGGGCGTCGCCGCGACGTATGTTGTTTCGCCACGGCGATACCTTTCGCGAATTTTAGCTTCGTCGCGGTGAAAGCCCCTTTAACAGAACCCATAACTTGAAATTTTCAGCCATTTTCATCTAAACAACCCAACACAAAATAAAATTGAACATAACCACAACCTATCTTCCAAAACTTTAATCTCATGGTAAAACGATTCAATGCAAAAGTTTGAAGTTAAAACAATATCAACCATATCTCATTGATAACCAAAAGAAGAGTTTTACAAAGCTTTAATGGCATTTCAAGCTACAAATACAACATTTGCTTCATAATCCAAAAATACAAAATACACGTGAACCAGTAAAGCTTGAAATGCGGCTAAAGCATTGAATTCCCAAAAATCTAACTTCAAAATACAAAAGTATGCAACTTTGGAGTGATGCCGTAACTCAAGTCTACTCGATCTCTTGCTCCTCACCTGAAGATGGGACGGTAAAGGGAGGGGGTGAGCTTAAAGCTCGTGGGTAACAGATTTATAATAAATGAACAAGCAAAAACATTTTCAAAAGCTCATTGTCATCGTACATTTTCGAAACTATAGTCATTTCATATGTAAATATCATCATCTCAAAATGCTTGATTTTCAAACAATTCATGAGTAATTAAAAATCATGTATGCATCAAACTTGTCAACAGATCATAAGCATATAAGCACATCAGAATGGTTTTGGTAAGTCCAAATTCATGACGCACTACACATTCCCATGTAATGGTCCTGTGTAGCCGTAAATTCTTGAGGGAGCTCCGTGCCACTAGCGGGTAGGCGAGAGAAGCCTATACTTGGGTCAACGTGCCCATGATGGTTCTTGAGGAACTACCACAAACTCATATAACACATATAGATCAAAATCTTGTAATCTTGTTGCCCAACATGACACATTTTCTTGAAAACTTGATTTTCATAAACTTGATATCCTTGCAAAAATCATTTCTGCAAACATAATTTCATAAACATGTATTCTTTTAAAGAGAAACCCTTTTCAAAGTCTTTTCATCAATCATCAACAAAAATCATGTAGCAAACATATAACAATTTCACAATTCATTCAAAAAGAAAATAAGGCAACATTGATGATGCAATTTAAATCATTAATTTTTTTTTGATTTGAAGAAAACAATGAGTGGCTTATTTACTCTATTATAAACGTGTACCCACCTTGAGTTCCTTATTTATGAACTTGCTTAGGGATGTATTTCCTCTTGTTCCTCTTGCTCCTCTTGCCTCACTTGATTTCCTTTAACAAATAACAAAAATTCCATTCAATTTGGTGTAGAAATCGGAAAGTCATGCTTTAACAATTTGTACTATATCTTATGTTGAAACAAACATTTTGTGCTCAACTTCCGTCCAAAATTTGAGATTCTTAGAGACTTAATTTAGACTTGATTCCTTCATATAATTTGTATCTTTATGTTTGTAGTTTACACCAAATCAAAATTCACTCAATTTGTACATCTACAGCAAAAGTTATGCCCAAAATACTGAAACATGTTTGTGCAGGAAACTGGGTCTCGCCGCGGAAAATTTGTTGGAGCTCACCGCGGAGAGGGCAGGAGTTCGCCGTGGCGAGCGTTCCCAGAAACTCATGCCGAAGACCTTTTTCCAACATTCATCACCTATATAATTCTCATCTTTCAAATATAACCTATCTTAACATTAAAACACCTCTTCTACTTCATTACTAAGCTCATCTCAACCCAATATCATTAACAAAACATCAACATCTATCTTTGATCATTAACCCTAAAAGAGAACACTTGCCTATAGCATTCACTAACACTTTCCACATATGTTAAGCT
>JAOSBM010000205.1:2233224-2246031 GCA_027568955.1 Erythroxylum tenue
TATCTTGATAGGAAGGAAACAAGATAACTACCAGAAGAGATAAAAGATAATTGCTATCCTAAGTTAAAAGATAATACTAAACCAATGCTATCCTTAATCTGTAGATGAGATAAGATTATTACGCCTTGAACAAGACTGACCTATGAAGGAGTCTGTAACAATTTGACTCTAATAAAATTTCATTGTTCTCTCTTTATTGTAGTCTGCAGAATGATTAATCTTTTACCTAAATCTATGAGACTTCTTAGTGTTTCTTGAGTCTCTCACACAAAGGTTTATGCATTTTCACAGTTGGCATGAAATGAGATTGGGCCAGCCATTAACTAAAAGATGATAATTGTGATTAACCTTATTGTTTATATTATTTAGTTAGTTTGTATGTGCTTTAAAAATCGGGGTGCTGGATTATTTGGGATTCAAAAGTGTGAGTCATAGATGAATGCTCAGTCTGCAGAAAATCACAAATTCTGGCGCAGCAACATCAGAATAGTTTAGCGATGCAGCTAGGAGGGTGCATTTCTAAGTACATAATTACCACTCTTGATGTGATGTGATGGGAATTGTCAGGAGGTAGGAAAGATTATAATGCTTTGTAGGAAAAGTTCTTCAAAAATAAAAGAAAATGAATTTGATGTTTATCTGAAAAGAGAATTATGAGTGCATTTTGAGGAAATACTCTTAATGTGGTTTCTAACTGAAAATTTTCTACTGTGTTTGTGAGTTTTTCCTTGTTGTCTAGCCTGTACACTAAATTGATTATTTTCAACAGCAATGTCATTTGTTCGAGAACATTCTTCCTTTGTAAATCAAAATATGGGCTTACTTTGATGTAAACAAAACTTTATCTATACTGATAAGCGTTTCTCTGAGAATATTTGTTGCCTTTTCTTGAGTACATGTTAAAACATTGAAGTTAAACTCAAATGTTCATAAAATGTCTGATTTGAAGGCATATTTCTGACTCTTTAAATGTTTCTCAAATTTTCAATGTATAAATACATTTTGCAATAGTTCCCAATTTTCATCATTTTTAAAATGTGATATGAACAATTTCATGGAAACAGAATATAGAAGAATTGTGTAATAACGTTTCCTTTGCTTGGGTTAACGAAGTTTTTTAATCTTTATGCCGAAATTGATGCAGGTTTTCATTTCACGATCAAATGGCAAGAAGTACTCTAGTGTGCTATGCCCAAGGAGTCCAGAGGCAGTCGAGTAAGTAATTATATAATTTCCTGGTTAGTTGATCATCAATATGCTAATCTTTTTTCATAATTCCATCAGTGCATCAGGTGACACTGAGTTTAGAAATGAGAATTAAGGCAGAGGAAGAGATAACTTACTGATTGTCATGTGTATACTTAGTGACCCTGCAGTTTCAGGAATTGGATCATGGGACTGGAATCTGAAGGGGCATAATTCCAAGTATCATGGTTTGTTCCCCCGGGCTTGGACCATATATGAGGGTAAGCTACATCATCAAGTGATATTATCTTAGAATACATTATACTGTAGATGGTTCTATATTTCATACCCTCTTTAAATGCAGGTGAACCTGATCCAGAACTTAAAATTGTTTGTCGCCAAATTTCACCTATTATTCCTCATAATTACAAGGAGAGCTGTTTCCCTGTCTCAGTTTTCACTTTCATGGTATGAATGAGCCTTTTTATCAGTTTTGTTTACATTAATTTTGGCACTGCTTACTTGTTCCTGAGTTCCTTTATCTTTTTTTCAGCTATATAACTCTGGGACAACTGATGCCAATGTGTCCTTGCTTTTCACATGGACAGTAAGTCATTTTTTATCTTGTTCTGATCCTGTTTCATTCCTGGCTCCGCTCTTCAATTGGTCATGTGGGGACTGGGGGCAAATTTGCTTTGCATACATAGCTTATTTTAGTATGAGACTTAAACAAGTTACATACGTTATGCCTATTTGTTATGTCTTTGCCAATTCAGAATTCTGTCGGAGGGGTATCTGAGTTCTCTGGCCAGCATGTCAATTCAAAGAGAATGTAAGAAGAGTGTTTGTGTATTTTATCTTAGTTTCTTGTGATCATGTCTTAATTATCATATGGAAAAGTTTGATGCCCACTTTAACACTGACAAACATGGTTATTTATCTTGCTAGAATGAAGGACGGTGTTCATTGTGTTCTTCTACATCACAAGTGAGATCCTTTTTCTTGGATGGAAAATAATATTCTGGAATTGGTTTTCTCAGCTCTAGGTTAATGGTATGTGTACAAATCTTGTGTATCTATTTTTATCATACAGGACAGCTAATGGGGTTTCCCCAGTGACTTTTGCAATTGCTGCCCAAGAGAAGCACGGAGTCAATGTCTCTGAGTGTCCTTACTTCCTAATATCAGGAAACTCTGAAGGTATAACTGCAAGAGACATGTGGAATGAAATGAAACAGGTTTGTGGAAGTTTATATGCTTTAGAAGCATGCCATGATTGTTGTTTTGTTCCTTTAACTTCTCAAAATTTTTGCTCTAATGAAATTTGGAACGATTAAGATATTTATTTTGTCTTCATGAAAGAGTGATCCGGACATGTTTAATTTAGCAATTTTTTGAACGGGGATGGCCAAGAGTACTTGCATAAAACAAATGTAAGGTTAGGAAAAATGGAAACCAATAATAACACTTTCTTGAGTGGGAGAGGCAGTTAATAAGCTTGGTGAAAACCTATCATATTTGGAATCTTTTGTTAAGCATTGCTGTTTTTTCAAAAGTAAGATTGGCATAATGTTAGTTGATTGTTGATCGCAATTATACTTTCTCCTGTTACAGTTAGATGACAGTTGGTCACTATATACTTTCTCCTAGTTCCTTTTCTTTACTACCATTATTGGTTTAAGATGATTTGATATATGTTTGATGAGAAGTTTCTTGTGTTTTCAACATTGCATGCTAGAGCATAAGGTAACTGATGTATGCATATTCATTATGTTAGAACTTAAGCACCTATGCTTAATCATATTTTTGGTAGAAGTTAACATAAGATTTTGTATGGAAATAGCACGGATCCTTTGACAACCTTAAGTCTGCCGAAATAGCTATGCCTTCAAAACCAGGATCATCTATTGGGGCAGCCATTGCTTGCTCGGTGACAGTTCCACCTGATGCAACTCGTGATGCAACTTTTTCGTTGGCATGGGATTGCCCTGAAGTAAACTTTATAGGTGGAAGGACTTACCAAAGGTAGTTTGCCATATGCATGGTTGAAATAAATAATTGAATTGTGAAAGGTGACTTATGCTTCAAGCTTTTTCATCAACAGGCGTTACACAAAATTTTACAATGGTCGTGACGCGGCTGCAGATATTGCACATGATGCTATTCTGGGTAATGCCAAGTTCCTTTTCATGTTGATGACTTCATTTTGTTTTTAGTAGGTTAAATATCTAGGTGAACGTTTTAGAACAAAAAGTGAATATATATTGTGACAATTACACTTCTGGTAATTCTGTTATAATCCCAGAGCATCAACATTGGGAAACCCAGGTAGATGCCTGGCAGAGACCAATTCTTGAAGACAAGAATCTTCCTGAATGGTAAGCCTGTTATATATTCTTAATCTTTTTGTTAAGGAATATTTTCTGATTCTGAAGATTTTTTTTCAGGTATCCTGTCACTCTCTTTAATGAGCTTTATTTTCTTAATTCGGGTGGAACAATTTGGACAGGTGATTGTAGCCTATCTGACTTGTATTAATCTACACAGAATATTTCTCTTCTCTTTTGAGTTTGGATGCATAGTTTAGCATATACAGATACTTCTCTTTTGCAGATGGGGCACCTCCAGTACATACTTTAGTAAGTATTGAAGGAAGGAAGTTTTCACTTGATAGGTCTGAATTAGGTATGAAGGGTCTTATCAATGGAGCCTCTCAAAGAGATACTGCTGTCAACATTCTTGGAAGGATGGCTTCAATGCTTGATCAAATTCATACCCCAGCGGCGCTAAATTCTGCTTTTGGAACTAATTTGCTTCAAGAAGGAGAAGAAAATATTGGTCAATTCCTATATCTTGAAGGGGTTGAATATCACATGTGGAACACCTATGATGTTCATTTTTATGCCTCTTTTGCACTAATTATGTTGTTTCCCAAGCTTCAACTTAGCATTCAAAGGGACTTTGCTGCAGCAGTAATGATGCATGATCCCAGTAAGATGAAACTTCTACATGATGGACAATGGGTTCAAAGAAAAGTACTTGGAGCAGTTCCACATGATATTGGAATTAATGATCCATGGTTTGAAGTGAATGCCTACCCCCTTTATAATACAGATCGATGGAAAGATTTGAATCCCAAATTTGTTCTCCAAGTTTACAGGGACGTGGTTGCTACAGGTGACAAAAGGTTTGCAGAAGCTGTTTGGCCGTCAGTTTATATGGCCATGGCTTTTATGGAACAGTTTGATAGGGATGGTGACGGGATGATTGAAAATGATGGCTTTCCAGATCAGACATATGATACATGGTCTGTGTCTGGTGTGAGTGCATACAGTGGTGGTCTATGGGTGGCAGCTTTACAGGCTGCGTCAGCCCTGGCGAGAGAACTAGGTGACAAGGATTCAGAAGACTACTTTTGGTTTAGGTTTCAGAAGGCAAAAGCTGTGTATGGGAAGTTATGGAATGGTTCTTACTTCAATTATGACAACAGCAAGGGGAGGAACAGTTCATCTATTCAAGCTGATCAATTGGCTGGACAATGGTCTGTTGCAATTAATATGATTTGAACATATTGAATGCCTTATGCTTCGTCACTTATAATCTATTTCGATTTAAAATACAAAAGCGCTTGATTCATACTCTCCTGTTATATTTCTCGCTTTTAAAAGTAGAAATTGTTTTAAGAAGTTTTGTTTCAAATGCATGTGTGTTATTTCCAAAGAACTAGTTTATGAATGCTTCACAGTTTCTATGGCCTAGAGCATTCATTTCTTGGTTTAAGTTGATATTTTGAGTTCAATTAATCTTCTAGGATCAAAATATTGTGGGTCCGGATATGCTTAATTCTGCGTTCTCTTCTCTTGATATTATAAGGTGAAGAAACATGATATACTAAGTTGTTCTGTTTATAGGTACGCACGAGCCTGTGGACTTTTGCCAATTGTTGATGAAGACAAAGCAAAATGTGCGTTAGAGAAGGTTTACAATTACAATGTCTTGAAGGTGAAGGATGGGAAGCGAGGAGCTGTAAATGGGATGCTACCAGATGGGAATGTTGATCTTTCATCAATGCAGTCTAGAGAAATTTGGTCTGGAGTCACATATGCAGTTGCTGCAACGATGATCCATGAGGAATTAACAGATATGGCATTTCATACAGCAAGTGGGGTGTATGAGGCTGCATGGTCTGAAGCAGGACTAGGGTAAGCATATCCATGGGCACTTACCATAATGAAATTTTCTTTTCAGCTATTCTGTGAATTTACTTGCATCTGCATAACTATCTGAAATCATATCTGCTTAAACACACTAGGATACCAAAACACAGGCATGACCTTTGAGATGCACTGCTTTTACGGCCAACTAATTTCTTCTGTAAACAGTTATTCTTTTCAAACTCCAGAAGGTTGGAACACCGATGACCAGTATAGATCCATATGTTACATGCGCCCTTTAGCTATTTGGGCGATGCAGTGGGCTTTATCAAAACCGAAACTTTACAAGCAGGACACAAGGTTAGAAGTGGAGGAAGAATTGGAGCTAATGTACCATCCTGGATTCGATAGAGTTGCTCGTTTTCTCAGGTTGCCTGAAGAGACAGATTCAAAAAGTATTTTTCAGTCTTTATTTGAGTACGCTTGGAAGAAGTTTGGTGATGTGTGATGATGGATCTTCTGTACAGCTGAGGGCTTTATTTATCACAAAATAAGGAAAGCCACAGATATTGTATTAGACTGAATTATTTCAACTAACAACTGAAATTTACATATGTTTTCTCCATACTCCATTTGCATATTGGTCTCATTTGTAAACAGACCTGCACAGCAAAAGCAGTAAACACAATATTACAGAACTGCTTTCTATGTAAATCCGTTTTCATCCATAACATTATCTTCTTTCATTATGAAGAAATTTAGCAACTACATTAACTCCAACTGCTCCCTTGGAAAAGCTATTTGTCCTTGTAAAAACGGTTTCTATCAGAAAAAGGAAGCAGCTTTTCACAGTTCAGTTTCTTTGCAGAAATTTGATGTTATGTTTGATGAGAGCTGTTCTTTCCCCTGTTGGACTGTAGATATAAGATTTGATTTTCCTTGTCCTTCTTAACAGCTGTTTCAAAGATGAGACTAGGATTTTCATGTTTGTATTTGGGGTCTTCATCCGTAGTTCAAGCTTTAACAAGCAGATTATGATAGCTGTATTGTTCACAGGTCAAATAACTAGACATTGACAAAATTTGCCAATATTAATCTCTTCAGCCGAGTTGATGAGTGAAAGGCAAAGTTTCTTTGTTTATATTTGTGAATCCTGCAGCCGCTACTCTTAGGATGAACAAGGTTGTCGAGTGCATACAAGAACCGGTAAACCTGATGAAAGGTAAAGTTATTGGTTCAGGATCACATGAGTGTCAATTTGGCAATGAACCAGGCCATGGGCACACTCTTTTACCGTAGAATCTCTAATGAAGGAGGCCAATAAGCTCGAGACATTGAATTCCCAGTATGTTTGTCAGGTTCCTAGGAAAAGTTGAACTGAAAGGGTCTAAAGGTGAAAGCAACCTGAACATTTCCTGGAGTTTATGGCTTGAGGGAGCTTGAAAGACGTTGCGAAAGACGTTGCGGATAAATTCAGATCGTCATTGGACGAGAAGGGAATGCGCTGTGTACGGGAGAAGTTACTTTATGGTTTGAAGTACGTTCATCGTGACCTCAAGTGGAAGAACATTCTATTAGGCTTGCAGGTGGAATAAACTTGGCGGATTTTGGATGCCCAGAGAAGCTAAAGTAACCAAAAATGAAAAAAAAATAATTCAGCAAGATCTTGGCGTTCCATTGAATGGATTTCATTGTAGATGGCTCCTGAAGTCTTGCAAAAAGAAAGATTGGAACTTGCTTCTGAAATTAACAGCTGTTGACATGGTCACTGTCAGGAGAGCAAGAACAAAACCAATGCAGTCAACTCGTTGTATTTCTGAAAAATACAACTCTTTCTTGCTTTTTCTTTATTCCTTTCATGCGAGTAGACAATTATATCCCAACTCTTTCCTTCTAATCTATACTATAGTGAAGTTTAAATTTTCAGACATGGATATTACATAATGTACATAAGCTTCTTCCTTGTCATGTATATATATTTATATATGAAACAGGCTCCTCATAAAACTTCTGCCCCAGAACTAACAGCCTAACAGGTACAAAAGATGCAACTGGGAGATCTACAGCTGCATGCATGTTCCCCAAAATCTTCTAAAGCTTTTGACCCTACAAACTGAATTAGGCTACTCTATTTTGCTTTCTGTAATCTGCCATCTTTGCTTTCCAAAGAGTTGGGTTTGTTGCAGGAAAATCCAAACACAATTCTTAGGCGCTAAAGAGATCTATGCATGGAGGAAGTGTCCCTTGCAGACTGTGACTGAAATGGTTGCTCTCTGATGCGAGATAAGAGGATAGAAACTTGCTCAATTGCAATATCCAGCCTCGGTCGCGACTTGGTAGCTTCAGTTATGAGATTTGACACCATATTTTGTAGCAACTGAATTCTTTCTCCATGATCGTTTGTAGAACTCTGAATATATTTCGAAGGGGATGTGCTGATTCGACGCCAACGAATAGGAAGGTACCTCTCAGGTATTTGAAAGCAGTTCCCTGTGGAAAGAACTCGAAGTGCATGTCGACAGAGAATTCCAGAGAACTCAAACTGATGACAGCTGCAGCTAATGATACCTTCCCTGGGAACCCAATACACTTTTCGGCCTCCCTCAAGTTTGGTGTGGTGTCTCACAAGAAAACCATCTTCCATCTGAAATGATGCATAGTGTGCAGCTAAAACAAGTTGTTCTTGCAGCTTAGAGAAGGCATAAGGTGTCAATATTGCAGCAGCATGTGATTCCATAGGTGCCCCAGTTTTCAGGCATATATTGTGAAGATTCTGCTGCATTGTTTGCTGTTCAGCAGCTTGATCTTTGAAATCCACCGCAACAGCAACCTGCTTGCAGGGGAACTAATTCAAACACAGAGAAAGCTGTCCCACATTTTCAGAAGAAGAAATGTTGGAAGATAAATGATGACTGAACACAGAGACTTCAGCCAAGTGTAAATGTATATCAAAACCATTACATTCACCAAAAATAAGACAGATATCGAATAAAAACAAACTCACAAGCAAAACTATGCCTTGAACATCAACAACAATATTGACTAAAATAAGCAAGAAGACTGGCAACACAAAAAATTTTCTCTAGTAATTGCAAGGAATAACTGGGAGAGAAATACTTGCTCCACAAAGTGTGCAAGTCGAGTTTGTGCACTAAGAAACCGTTGGATAAAGCCGTTGATTGCTTTTGAATGGTTAGCTGCAGTCATTCCTGCGAAGAAATAGCTTCTCAAGTATGGCAAGGCCCAAAGTGTTCTTAATACGTACAAGTTTGCAATATGCCTGTTGGTGTTAAGACCAAAGGAATTAACCATATCCCTCCAGCCCAATTCGAAGTCATCAATTGATTCAAGATTGTATAGACGATGGAACTCTGATTTCCACTCATTGTAACGTTCTCCTAGAACAGCGTTAAACCAAGATGGGAACTTTGCTACAATCATCCATATACAAAGTGCATGCTTTGTTGATGGCATCTCCATTCCTATTGCTTCTTTGAGGCACATATTCTGATCAGTTAATATTGTTTGTGGAGCCTTCCCATTCATGAACCCTAAAAATGCCTTTCATGGAAATAGATAAAAGAAAAAAAATCAACATTAATTTAGCAGCCAAAATGCCCCAGTTGAATATTAATATGTATTAATGTTTATGCCTCTCCACAAATAAAAAAAATGAAAATGTCACTTCCCAAAACAAGAAAATATAAATGTAAAATCCTAAGAGTTGAAGTTGCAGACGTCAAAGGCTCAGCTGCATTATCAAAAAAGATCATGCATGCAATAACTATAACAAAGGTGCATATGAATGTCGGGTAGGCCTGTCAGTTTTAACAAAAATACAATTTGAAAATCAAGAAATCGCAATAGCTCACATGAGTCCTCAACTCTCATTTCAAGGTGATGCATACCTGGTCAGCCAAATGTTTTTACCGTCTCATTACTACCTTAACCCTTATTATCCTGTTACATACCTTTATTCAATTTCATGACATACAGTCCATGGCCATTTTTTTATAAATGTTCTAGCTAGAACCAATCAGAGATCCAATTGAAGATGTTCAAGTGAAAGTAAGAGTAACTTTTCAAAGTAAAGATTGTTTCGATCTATTACCTTCAATGCCCATGATAGCGATCTCAAATTTTCTTCTCTTAAAAGTACACAGCCAAAGAAGCAAGGCATGCCATAATTATTCATCCCAACCCATATCCCAACAGGCATGTCAAATGCAGTTAAGCGATGTGTTGTATCAAATACCACTGCGTCACCAAAAATCTCATATGATTGGACAGACGATGCATATGACCAAGCAATATTCTCTAACCTGTTGTTTCCATCAAGTGTGCACTCAAATTTGAAGTTTGGGTCCTTCTCTTTGATGTTTCTGCACATCCTTAATAAGTCTATAGTTTCCTCCCCTGGATCTAATTTCCTAAATGACTGAAGTAAATTCCTTACATCCTTCTCAGTGAAAGGCAAATATCCAGGCTCCACACATTTTTCAAGTTCCATGAGCCTCATCATTTGCTGCACTGAAATCCCTGTTTTAGCAAACATGAGTATTCTGCTCTTGTCCACATCTGATATAGTTCGATAAGCAGGAAGGAAACGAACTTGATTTGGTTCCAAGAGTTCATGATTATGGTGGTTTACAAAACCAGTCACACGCCATTCTGGTGCTCCTAACTCTGTAGTCTTGCTTATTCTCATATATGCTTGACACCCACACCGTGATGATTTCCTGTTTCTTTGTGGTTTATTGTCATTTGAGGTTTTAACAGGGGTGTTCCCAGCTCGGTGGCAAACAAAATACCGTCTTGTGAGTCCTTTGCCAACTCCATCTTTGCCTTCTGTTCGATGACGACGGATTGAGAATCCACATCTCTTTGCATATTCACTGTAAAATTCATAAGCTGCATCATGAGTAGCAAATCTTTGTCCGATGTAAGGAATTGCATCATTGGCAGTTTCCAATGACAGTCTAGTTTCATTAGGTGATTCTTCTGTACTGCTAGTATCGTCCAAAGACATAGATCGGTGGTCTGAGGGATCTTCGTATACAAGCATATGCCCAGCTTCTTCAGACATCATATCTTTCTCATTTACCTGAGTAAATTGTATTCAGTATAGCTGCAACCAATGTAGCAATAAGACAAAGTTTACAAAGACATATGTCTAAACACATCATATCATGATGTAAATGTCAGATCGTAAATAAAGGATGGAAATAAAAGGTAACTTGACAAGCATTCCCAAAAACTTGGAATCATATGCCACATACAGTAAACACTGGGGAGCAAAACAAGTAACAAAAGAAAAAACTCTACAACCCATGAGAGCCATCAATCTAAGTGACCGTCCTCTTCTCCAAGAACAATAACATCCTCTGTGTCCCAAAAAATTTGAAAAAAACAAATATCTCCTGATGAGACTTGAGAAAAGAAAAAATAGTCAAAGACTCTAACTCCAACAACAAACAATTATTAACAATAAAACATCTACCAAAGAGTTCTTCCTGTCCCTCTAGATTTTTAGGCCCATGTCAATGAAGAAAGACAGTAAAAGAATTAGAACCACTACATCACTCTTCCTTTCAAAATTTAGTAGGCACACGTTGCATATATGAGGACAGAAAAGCAAAGAAGTTCAACCTTATCGCCTTCAAACTTAGCAAGCTCATCTAATTTAAATCTATAAGCGAAGATGAAACAGGGAGAAGCTGTTTGTGAAACCAGCTAACAAGAGTTTATTGGGTAATCACCAGCATTGAATCAAAAAACATCTATACTGTATTAGGAAATAACACTAAATTAAAATACAAAGTCGAAATCAAATGCTTTGGCATCAACCACAATTTTATAACATTTCCATTCCACTGAAGACTAAACAAAGCTTTGTCATTTGCTTTCCTTTTTGCACATCCTATAATACAGTCTACAGACATTTATAGAGCTAAACCAGACCATACAAAACCAGATAACCCTACAATAACATTTCCTAATCTTTGTCAAAACTGTTTCCCACAACATTCCCACCTCTGAATCCCCAATCCCAGCAACGAATGCCCTATAAAAAAAGAAAAGAAAAACATAATCCAAAAAGAAACCCCACAATAATTATCTCAAGCTAAATACATTCACATCAGAATCAAAGTCTCAAACTTGAATCTTGCTCATGATAAAAAAAAACTCTTAAAAAAAGGTTTCAACGTTACACATGGATTATATTTCATATTCATTTCCCTTTAATCACTCAAATGAACATACAACCAACAGGTCTCTGAAGAATACATGGAGAGAGAATGGTAGAGCAGTACCAATATATCATGCATCAGGGGGTGCAATTAGTGGAATTTGGTAAGGGGAGTAGCCCTAATTTGCGCAGGGAGGTGATAGGACCCTTTTATATATCCTGCGCATCTTTCTTATCCTACGCCTTCTCTTTGGTGCAATAAGTGGAATTTGGCAAGAGGCGTAGCCCTAATTTGCGCAGGCAGGTGATAGGACCCTTTTATATATCCTGCGCATCTTTCTTGTCCTACGCCTTCTCTTCCTCCATACACTTCCCTCCTCTGTCCCTATTCGGTGTCGTTTTCTTACTCTTATCAAATTAGTATCTTCCTTTGTCTTATTCGAAGGTAAATCTTCTATTTCATTTACTCTATTCCAACTCTCGCTCATTAAGACCTTGTTTAGTAATTAACTGATTATATTAGCTATTAGCTGATAGTTGATTATATTAACTAATTTGACTAGCGGATTACATTAGTTATCTGTTAGAAATATTTGGTCAAAATTAACTGTTTATTATTAGTTATTTATGTGTAAAATGACTTATTAAAACATGACTTTTAAAAAATTATAAGGGTATGAATATTATATATATTAGTATTTTGTTGAATATTCTTATAAGAAATTACATTTTAGAGAAGTCATGCTCACCTATATTGTTTCATCATCTATGAAAAAATTATACAACTCTTTCTATTTTCATTTTCATTTAAGGGCAATATTTTACTTCTAACTTGTAACTGCATAAAGGGTAAAATTGACATTTAATACTTAAAAATTTGACTGATGAAAACGATCTTGGCTATTTATGTTAAATCAGCTATTGGAAGAGCTACTCACCAAACAACTTTTATAGATGTTTGAAAAGTCAAATAGCTGATGACAATCAATCAGTTAAAAAAATAGCTGATTAGTTGTCTACCAAACGAGACATAAATCTCATCTATATATTTATGTGGGGTCCACACAAATATATTGATGACATTTAATAGAACATGATAGGAACACCATGATCGAAACAGGAGATCTGATCTGTTGGAACCCATTACCGGATATCCAACCTCCTACGAAAAACCAAACTGAACCAGAGCATTTCCACTCTTGCTCTGATACCATAAATGTTGGATCCCGAATCCGAATCCGGAACCCAACTCAACTAATCCGAAACCTTCATACTTAA
>JAOSBM010000205.1:2254258-2267912 GCA_027568955.1 Erythroxylum tenue
TATAATTAAATTTAAAATATATAAATATTCAAATAAAATTTGATTTAATAATTAAAATATATTTCAAATAAATATTAGTTTTTAATTATTTATTTTATTAAAATAACATAATTTTATTAAAAATTTGTTAATAAATGTTATATAACAGATTAAATAAATTGATTTAATTAAAAAATTTATCTTTAAGTTTTATCTAAAATGTAATTATTATCAGTTATAAAAATATAACTACATTAACAACCAAACAAGTTTTTGTTTTTATTGGAAAGAAAAGCAAAAATAAAAAACTAAAAACGAAAACTAAAATTAAAACTAAAACCAAAACTAAAAATACAACAGAAAAATAAAAGTAGAATCAAACGACCCTTTATAATAGTTTCGAGTAATGCAAATAAGTAATAAATCTAGAAGGTGAAGTTAGTATTTCAACTTAACAAAATTATTAGAGTGGGATTATAATTCATGAAAAATACATGTTTACTAATATTTATAAGTGTATTATGATAATTATAGTGAAGGAAAGGATTAAAAAATTCAATTGATCAACTTTCAAATAATTTATTATCTTTTACTTCATACTCCGGCGAAGCAGAGAGCTTTATGCACTGATTATGTTGATTTTCTTTTAAAATTCTTCAATTTACGTGCATTAATTGATCAAAATAAAAGAAAATAAATTACGATTTTTCTTAATTAAAAACAAAAGATCAATATTTAGCACATAATTTTTTATTAATTTTGTAAAACTTTTGAAACTAAAACACAGTTTATATGTGAAAACAAAAAATCATTTTGTAAATTTACAATATTAGAGAAAAAAGTAGATTTATTATATTATAAAAAAAAGATATACATGTACCTATGCATTCAATTCAAAATTCTCTTGAGGAATATAGCCGTTAGAAACAGCTCCTTCTTCTTTCCTCAATTCAAATTCTTCATCACAGAAAACCCTAAATTCTCTCTCTTTCTCTCCTCTCACTCACTCACTCACTCACTCTTTCAATCTACTGATCTACTTTTCTTTTTCAATACTAACTCGGCAGATGTATCTTTTAGACCCAACGAAGGAAATGGAAAGGACATTTGATTCAAAGCCCTCTTCACCTTCTACCACTGGTATGCGTCTTCTCTTTATTTGGAAATTTCCATCCTTTTCAATTTCAAGAAGTTCTTTACTGCTTCTGTTTCAGACCCTACCTAGAAAAGATCAAGTTTTGTAATGGTTCTTGGTTCTATTCATTTCTTCTTCTTCTTCTTCTTTTTTCCTTAATGAAGTTAAAAGATAATTAATTTCAAGTTCTGATCTTGATGTTTTTCTTTTCCGTTTTCATAGATCGTATATTCGAACCCCAGAATCTCAAACCACCCAAGAAGATCAGAATTTCGTAATTCGGTTTTGAATTTTATAAATGTTTTCTTTTAATTTAATAAAAATCAGAATTTGGTGCCCGGCATATGAACTTAGACCCTAGAACTCCAACCATAGGGTTTCTCGACGACCGTGAATTGGGTAACTGATCGCAATTTCATGTAATAACTCAGTGGCTTCGTTTATTCAAATTACTTGTGATCGAACTTACGTTTTCAATAAGTATAAACTATTGATGTTTTTTTGTTGTAAATATTGTAGAAGAAACTCTCAATTCCATGGGTGAGGGTAGTTCATCCATCAGAAACCGAGAAATTTCTTCAGAGAAAGGACCCATGTTGCCGATTCTACAGAAAATCATCAGTTTGAGCGACAGAATTCAGGTAATTTTTACCATTGATGCACATGAAGTTTGGCTTTGAGGATGGTTTTGTTAATTGCATTTTGAAATTGTGATCCGTTTGTGACAACTAGACCTAGTGGCTCTGTCAAAAATATGTCTTTTCTTTTTCTGTTTTCCCCATCCAAAAAATGACAAAAGAATACGTTATTTAACACCTGACTTTTCCCCTACTGCTGACTGTTTGTTCATTTTCTGAATGCTTTCTGATTTAGGGTTTGAAGAAAGAACATATCAGTCTTTCCAATCAAGTTAAGACTGTAACCGCAGAATCATTTCCCGGACCTCAAGTGTTGGACACTCTTCAGAATCTTGGTAAGCATCTAACGGTGAAAGCTTAAATTGGTTCTTCCTTTATCTGTTCTTAGCATCTATAGCTTTTTTTCGTTTATTCTTGTCAGGCAAGGAATACGAACTGTTGAAGAAGAAGTACATTGAAGAATCATTTGAAAGAAAGCGGCTGTACAATGAAGTGATTGAGCTTAAAGGCAACATTCGAGTCTTTTGCAGATGCAGGCCACTTAATCATACTGAAATTGCTAGCGGCTCTGGTTGTGTTGTTGAATTTGATGCCTCCCAAGATAATGAGCTTCAGATCATTTCCTCTGATTCTTCTAAAAAATTGTTTAAATTTGATCACGTGTTCAGGCCTGAGGATAACCAAGGTAACAAGATATTTATGGTTTCCTTTACCAATATATATACATCATAAAATTTGTTGTTTCTCTGGTTTTCCTAATCTTGTGCTCGTGCCTTGTGCAGAGGCTGTTTTTGAACAAACTAAGCCCGCTGTAACTTCAGTACTGGATGGCTACAATGTGTGCATATTTGCTTACGGGCAAACAGGAACTGGGAAGACATTTACTATGGAGGGTACCCCTGAAAATAGAGGGGTCAATTACAGGACATTGGAAGAGCTGTTTCGGATTTCTCAAGAGAGAATTGGCATTATGAGATATGAGCTTTCTGTTAGCATGTTGGAGGTATACAATGAAAAGATTAGGGACCTCTTGGTAGAAAACTCAGACCAGCCTTCTAAAAGGTCAGTTCTCTTTGACATTTGTGACTTCATATGCTAGGAAACTTTTGAATGGAAAACATATTATTTAATAATTTTATAAAGCAGAGTTCACTTTATTTAACCGCCTGTTTACAAGGATCAAGATCATTATAGGTTATTTAACTTTTTTGTCAATGTTGTTAGATTAACTTCTCCACTATCGTCATGGTGCATATGCATGACTAGCGTAAGCCGTTATTAAAACATTATAAAGTTGATGGCGCATGAATTCTTATTACTGGCTGTTGAATGAACTGCATCCCCCAATTCCTGAAGGAATGCCCAACAGGCTTTACTATGAAATGCATTTCAGGAAGAAATCAACATTGACATTATAATTGTTAAGATTTGATATCAAATCTTATGTTATATTTATGAAGGTTGGAGATAAAGCAAGCAGCAGAAGGAACACAAGAAGTCCCAGGACTTGTTGAAGCTAGAGTTTATTGCACAGAGGATGTGTGGGAGTTGCTTAAATCTGGAAGTCGAGCCAGATCAGTTGGATCCACTAGTGCTAATGAGCTCAGCAGCCGTTCTCACTGGTAATGCAATATTCTTTTAACTGTTTGTTTCTCTTTTAATGTTTCTAAGGATGGACTTTACAGCATCTCATTAGTTACTCAGGGAGAAGGTTCTCTAGGAATAATGGACAAAAAAAACGTGGCGTTATTTCAGTTGCATTTAGATTTAGAGATGATATAGTGCTGGTCGGTGTTATAAAACAAGTTGTTACCTGTAACCTTATGATTGACCAAATCATTGCTTATCTGTGTAGCTTGTTGAGAATAACAGTAAAAGCAGAGAACTTTATGAATGGACAGAAGACAAGGAGTCAACTTTGGTTAGTAGATTTGGCTGGCAGTGAGCGTGTGGGGAAGATTGAAGTTGAAGGTGAGAGGCTTAAGGAATCACAGTTCATAAATAAATCTCTTTCAGCACTTGGTGATGTTATCTCCTCCCTTGCATCCAAAAATAGCCACATTCCTTACAGGTATCTCTCTCTCTCTGTCTCTTATATCTTGTTTCTTCCACACTGTTATCTTCTACTAAGATATTTGTTCTTTCCAAAGCAGGAATTCAAAGCTTACTCACATGTTGCAGAGCTCTCTGGGTGAGCAGTTACTTTAGTAATTTTTACTATTATGTTAACCTGTAGATCATGACATTGAAGAGATAATACTTTTATGTATCTAATATGTGAATATTTTGTACTAGAATAATTTAAGTATTATTTAGATATGTTTTATTTCCTTACTATGAAATATTATACTGCCTTATTAATATGGTATTAAGGTCAAATTTTATTTTTGGGAACTTACTTTTTTTTCACATCATTAGACTTATCTTTAAATTTTGTTTATCTTCCTTCAAAGTTATCATCTTTAAATTCTCTATTTCATTAATTTTCTTTTGATTGATTGATGTTTGTCTTTGTACTTTTTTAACGAGTTCTAGCATTCCATTTAAATTATTACCTTTCTTCTATATTTCTTTGACAATTCTATTGCTATCTCTATTTGTATATTTACTTTTCTCTATTTTTATTATTTTTCTTCCTTTCTTCTTTTCTAACACATATCATCTTTTTATTTTCTGTCTCTATTTTAATTACATTACTGTCAATGTTTTCTTTTGTTGCTTGAAAACAATGCTATCTTATTATCAAGTTTTGTTTTCTTTTGTATTTTAAGATTTATCAGAAAATGTAAAACACTAAAAAAATAATAATAGAAAATATATAATTTCTGTATATGATCTTATTTGTTTGTAAAAGTTGGTTTATTCAAAATTTATATGAATAATGGTAATTAGTATTGGAATATTTTTATGTATATAGGAATATTTTGTACCATGATAGTTTAAATATTACTTAGAAATATTGTATTATGCTATGTAATATTGTGCTACTTATAAATTTAACTAATGGGATCAGATAGATTTGCTATAACTACAAGATGACTCACCTTTTAGCTAACTTAGAAAAGTGAAATGCAGGAGGAGATTGCAAGACTTTGATGTTTGTGCAGATAAGTCCAAGTGCTGCTGATCTTGGGGAGACCCTTTGTTCGTTGAATTTTGCAAGTCGAGTCCGAGGAATTGAAAATGGTCCTGCTCGTAAACAGGCAGATGTTTCTGAGCTTTTCAAGTACAAGCAAATTGTATGCATGCTGATCAAACTTGGCTTTTTCCTTCCTTGGTTTGCATGTTTAATGTGTCAGTGCTTATGGCTTTTTTTTTTTTTCCATCAGGCTGAGAAGGTTAAGCATGATGAGAAGGAAACAAAGAAGTTACAGGATAATTTGCAATCTTTGCAGTTGAGGCTTGCTGCCAGAGAACACATCTGCAGAAGTCTTCAAGAAAAGGTTATTTTGATTTTCATGTCCAATTCTTTTTGTTTGAGATCCAAATTTGTGAAGGAAAAGACAGATTTCAACTCTCAGGTCTCTCTTTGAGTTTTCCTTGTGTTCGTTCAAATATATATAGTTTTTGCAGGAACCATATCATGCATTAGCAGAATGTTACTTAATTAGACATCTATTATGCGATTCAATTCTGAGATCTTCCATTGAGCTTTCCTAGTCAGAAGAACAAGTGGACAATTATCTTCAAATACAGATGTTTATTAATTAAAATTTTGCATTCACCAATAGGTTCGAGACCTTGAAAGTCAGTTGGGGGAGGAAAGGAAGATGAGACTAAAGCAGGAAACAAGAGCTTTCTCAACTGCTTCATCACAATCTTTAAAACAAGCAGCTGAGAAAATGATGATTACTGAGAAAAAGCCTCCTTTGGGCCCTTCAAAGCCTAGGCTGCCTCTACGTAGAATCACAAATATTGTGCCCCCGCCATCTCCTTTACACAACAGGAAAATCACCCTATCTTCTTCAATTCATGACAAAGAGAACATTACTCGAAGAATAATGGGTGGAGCAAACACAAAAAGCCTAATGAAACCACGGCGTATATCTATTGCTGTCACATCAGCTCTAAGACCATCTGTTCCTTCAACATCAGCTCAAGCTGTCCAGCCTAGGAGAAGGGTATCAATCGCAACACTCCACCGTCCAGAGCCGAACTCAGGCCTCACAACACCACTTCGCAGTTCAGCCTCTCAGTTGAAACTTGGGACTAGAGACCCTAGAAAGGCAAGGTACTCCAAGTTGTTCTCACCATTGCCAGAGTACAGATCAACATCAGAAGCAACACTGACACCACGTGCTGTCATGAACAGCAGCAGTAAGTTCATGGGTAGTCCTCCAACACAGGCAGGTTCATGGAAACCAAGACATCCGACTGTTGTTGCCCTACAACGTAAGTCATTGTTGTGGAGTCCACTCAAGTTGAGAGGTATGAAAAATCAAAGGAAGTCATTGTTGTTGCCTTCTCGAGCTATAGGTGACTGATATGTAATGATAACAGTTGGTTGCTCTTATCAGTCATGATAAACAGAAGAGATGTTCTTTCTTCAACAATTTTCTTTTCTTAGTCATGGATTCCATCATAGCCATTAAGCGTTTTTATTAACATGTGTAATGTACCTTTACTTACCAATCATTTGGTTCTTCCTTCAGTGATTGTTTTTGCTTCCATTGCTTTAAACTTCGTGTAGTTAGAGTTGGCCAGCTTAAGAATATAACTTGCTCTCTCAATCCTACTTTACAAGCCATCATAGAAAAAGCTTGTACCGTATGTACTTATTAATAAGGATCCTAATATTTATTATTTTGGTTATTTTTGTTAAATTATAATTTATATTTTACTAAATTATTTTATATATTGTAAATTATAAGAATAATTTAGTCAAAATTTACTATAATAACTATAAAATCTATTAAAATAATAACTCTCAAACCTCTTTTTTAATATTAGACGGTCGTCTGACAATTACATTAGCAATAAACGAAAATTCTATTAAATTATCGAATTTATAATTTTTTAAGAATTTCTAAAACCTTAAAATCACAATAAATTCACTTTTATAAATTTATAGATTTCTTATAATAAATCTCACTTGTTATATGATTACATTGATATCATATTTTGAATATTTTGAAAACGTTTAAGTTTAATTTAATTTGTTTTTAGAATTTCCCTTATTATAAAATTAAAATGCACTTTTAACTTTTTGACATTTAAGAAAAAAATATAACTTTCCAAATCTGATATTAAACTGTTTAGATACAGTTTAAAGACTTAAGTAAAAACTAAAATTGAGAAAACAGACTCAAAGGTCCAAAATCAAAGTCAGCCCTTGACTTGGGGATGAAACACTATATTTTTGTTAGAGTGTTCCAACTATGTGGATGAGAATTAATGGAATAAGGTAGGAATTGATTAATCGAAACAGAATATCTGCTTCTCCTAATTTAAGGAACAAAAGTATGAATTGGCTCTTGAAAATACAAACACATGGGACAAAGGGAGACAATAGCAAAGCAAACTCTAATGTAAAAGTGAATAATATTAATTATACGCAGTCTTTCTTTTGTATTTTACGAAGAGATTATTTCCCTAACTCAAACTTTTGACATTACGACTACTCTAAGCTCACCTTCAAAGGGTGACAATAACAAAAGGCTACAAAAATGAAATCTTTTTTTTTTGTTACTTCTTATATATCTTATTCAATAGACACCTACATTCTTAATTTTTCATATTTTGTTAAACGAAAGAATATATTCATTGTATTAAATTTTTATAAAATTGACAAATATTTCATATTATTTTTTTATAAAATTGGTATATAATATATTATTTCTATGAAAAAATTTAATAAAAAGAATATATCAAGAACTTTTTTTAATAATATTAAAATTAAATAAATAACTAAACATATATAGTATAACGAAAATAATATCACTCCGCTAAAACTTATCGAGGACGTCATTCTTAATAGAAAATTTTAACATATTTTTAGACAAATAATTTCAGACATAAAGTTTATTTTCTTCGTCTTGAATCTTTTAAACATTTTCTTTTGAGTCTTATATTTTGTATTTAAATTTTAACCTAAATATTTAACAGTTAACACGTAGAACTTCTCTCTTTTTTACTTAACCTAAACATTTTCTTACTTAGTCTAAATATTTTTTATAATAACTTGTTTGTTGTATTTATTTACTTGCATAGAATTGAATTTTGTACCATTTTAGCCGGCACTATACCGGCCAAAAATGGTACAAAATATTGACGGTCAATATCGACATTCAATGTTAGTATTTTCATCAGTTACCGACCGGTATTAAAATATCGGCCAAATACTAACACGTAACTCAAAGTTTAAAATCTTGTACTGGCCAAAATAGTACAAAATTCTGATGTTCAATACTGACATTCAATATTAATGTTTTCATCTAGTACCAACCAGCATTTAAAATATCGGTCAAATAGTTACCAGTTGCTCGAAGTTTAAAATCTCTTGAAAAAAAAACCTAACTAAATAAACCTCATCCATGCAGATTGCAGACCCTCACATTTCTCTCTCACTCTCTCCTCTGTACCTAGCCCCGACTACATCCCTGGTCTCTCTACTCTCTCTTCTCATTGCCACCAACTGCCTTTGCGAGTCGCACCACTGTTTGCCGGCACTGCCGCTCCACCGTTGGACCACCTGCCCAATCGCACGCTACAAGCCTCCAGACCCTCCAGAAACAGTGCGTACTTGAACGGTAAAGAGTTAGCCAAACCTTGCTCTTTATAAGTGAGCGTCAGATAGCCATAGCCATCGTAAACTTTGTCCGAATTGATCCTCTCCGATGACAAGTCAACGACGATTTCACGGATTTTATGATCGATGCACACAATAACAAAAAATTGCCGTGTAAGGCCATCTCCAACCAAAATTTTGGTGTTTTGGTGCAAAAAATCTACTCCCACCAAAGCACCAAAAATACACACTAAAATAGTGCAATGAACAGTAACATACTAAATTTGGTGTATTACTATTCATTACACCAAAAATACAAAAAAGACAACTTTATTCCTTTACTTTTAACATTTTCCTTTTATGTCTTTTTTTACAAATTGATTTATTTACATAATTTACTAAGTAATTAAATTTAACATATTTACTACTTTACATAAAATATATCATTACAAAGATCTCATCGAGACACTTAAAACAAGACTAATATTGAATATAATATTAAATTTATTTGTAATATTTATTTAAAATTCTTATTTATAAGTGTTATAAATTCATTAATAAAATTTGTTAAGAACAAAAAGTAAATTTGAAATAAAAAGTACATAAATTTAAACCACACCATTGATTTTAAAAATTAAAACTCAACAAAAATATTTGAAATTACAACCAGACTTAAATAAATTACAACGAAAATCAAAATTGAGATTATAATCAAACTAAAATTACACCAGTCTTTGAAATTAATATCAATAGAGACGATACAGTTATATTTCAATAATTCCTTGTTAGACATAGGCAAATTAGAGATAAAGAAGCTCATTATGAACTTCGTAATGTACTGATTGAACATTTGTGGAACAATATGAAAATTTAAATAATTAGAGGTTAAATGAGAAATTTTAATCAGTTTATATTTGTATATGTTATTAATTTATTGTTGCAATAATATTAATATATTTTGTAAATAATATTAATATAATATAAAGTATATATTAATTAATTAAGAATAATGATTTTTATTTTTATTTTTAATAAATAAATAAAAATTATTGTATAAATATAAATTAATTTAGTTAGTAACTAAATTATTGTAGTATATTCTTTGAAAAAATTTTGGTGTAGAATGGTTGAAGTAACATTAAATTTGGTGTAAAAAGATTATGGGAATATTCCACTTCACACTAAATTTGATGTAAAAATTTGGTGTAATGGTTGGAGATGGCCTAACACCTAGAATATACCTTATTAAGTGTTCCGGATCGTTCATTAAAAAGTAAAAAATGAAGAAAATGTGAAATACCTGATTTCGGTTCTATCTAATGTTCCGAAACAGTTTTCGAGGCTAAAACGAACTCCAATCTCTGACGACCTTTTCGGAAAACATTCATAGATATTCGGTTAACGCATTTTTACAATTTTCTTAAGACGTAATTACTCTTAACGGATCAGAAGATCTGTATATTTAAGAATGATATACAGATCTTCTGATCCGTTAAGAGTAATTACTCTTAACGGATCAGAAGAAGCAACTCGTGGACGGTGAGGGCAGGTGATGGTGGAGTGCCCGACTTTCCCACAAGAATAGCACAGTTGAGGTAATCCCTCATACGTGATTTGGAGCAGCTCGCCGTCGAGGTCCACGCCGGTTTTCAAAATTGTGTGAGGTCTAGATCCATGACAATTATAGCATATCGTCCACGGTGGGCTTGTAGAGTTACCTCATCTATTTTCACTATTTTTCCGACAACATTACCGATGGCCGTCAGAATTTTCGAGTGATTACGAGCTATAGGAAGCTCCGGGATCCTGATCCAAGTGACAGCGTTGGTGATCTTTCCCTATTTTGGGCGAAACTCCGGCGTCCAACGTTGTATCGCCAAAGCTTGTCCATAAATCATCTAGGGGCCATCGGTGAGAGCATGATAGTAGTCGGCTTCCTCTAAGAAGCGAACCAGATAAAAATCGTGCTCCAGATCGACGATTTTAATGGGAACGTTTGGGAGCCAAAGTGCCCGCAGGCAAGAGCTCAACGCTTGAAAGCCGATACGACGCCCCAACAGTTGGACAACAACCGCCTTCATCCATTACATATCTAATCTATCTTTAAATGTATTAGAGAGAATTATGCCATCCCCCTGGTCACCGGTGAAGGTCATAATATCGCCCTCCTCAACGGCTATGGTAGCTTCATTCGGCCAGAGGAGCTCGTCCACCTCGGCGGGAAAGTCAGTTGGGCGAGGAAAGGAAGATGAGACTAAAGCAGAAAACAAGAGCTTTATCAACCGCTTCATCACAATCTTTAAAACAAGCAGCTGAGAAAATGATGATTACTGAGAAAAAGCCTCCTTTGGGTCCTTCAAAGCCTAGGCTGCCTCTACGTAGAATCACAAATATTGTGCCCCCACCATCTCCTTTACACAACAGGAAAAAAACCCTATCTTCTTCAATTTTTTGACAAAGAGAACATTACTCGAAGAACCATGGGCGGAGCAAACATGAAAAGCCTTACGAAACCACGACATATATCTATTGCTGTCAGACCATCTGTTCCTTCAATATCAGCTCAAGCTGTCCAGACTAGGAGAAGGGTATCAATCGCAAAACTCCACTGTCCAAAGCCGAACTCAGGCCTCACAACACCACTTCACAGTTCAGCCTCTCAGTTGAAACTTGGAACTAGAGACCCTAGAAAGGCAAGGTTGTTGAGAATGATTAAATTGTTGTAGTCATATTTGTGCACACACATAACAGGCTGTACATAATTAGTTAAGATCCACATAATTAGCTAGGCTCCTTGTAATTAGTTAGGAGATTAGTTACACAGTCTTGTGTATATAATTCTGCATTGATGTAATTGTAAATATCAAGTGAATGAATACAATTTTTCATTCCATTCTTTTCTCTGTTCTCCTTTACTTTAACATGGTATCAGAGCACCTGAATTGGTGATTTCTCCGGCTCTTTATCCGGCAATTTCTCCTATTTCTTTCATTCTTTTCTTTCCTTCATTTCATTTATTCCTTTTATTCGTTTATTTTTACCCGATTCCCAATCTCCCAATCCCTAACTCAAAATTATGGCTATTACCGAGGATTCATCCTCCTCCATCACTATCGATTTCAATCACCCTCTCTATCTTCACCCCTCCGATACACCGGGCATGAATCTTGTTTCTCACCAGCTTTCTGGCACCGACAACTACTGTATTTGGAGTCGTTCAATGCGGATTGCTCTTCTTGCTAAGAACAAGCTCAGTTTCATCGATGGCACCTGTTCTAAGGCCACCGTTCCTTCAGATCTCCACTCTCAATGGGATCGTTGTAATTCCCTTGTTTTCTCCTGGATCCTTAACATCGTTTCAAAGGAGCTCTCTGCTGGGATTGTCTTCGCTTCCAATGCGCACTCGTTTGGCAGGATCTTCAGGAGAGGTATGATAAAATGGATGGATCTCGGATATATTACCTTCATCGTGCGATCTCTACTCATACTCAAGGTACATCATCTGTTGCTTCCTATTTCACTAAGTTTCGATTACTCTGGGATGAATATGATGTTCTCGTTCCTCTTTCCAATTGTGCTTGTGATCTTCCTCAAAAGCATGCTCAACACGATCAACAACGTCTTTTCAATTTCTAATGGGTCTCAATGAGGCCTATGTTAGTGTTCGCAGTCAGATTCTCTTAATGCATCCTCTTCCCTCGGTTAACAAGGCTTATTCAATGGTTACTCGTGATGAGAATCAGCGTGAAATTGCCTCTCCTTCAGTGCTTCCCTCTGTGCTTCCTGATTCAACTGCCTTGCTCACTCAACAATCTTCTACATCCAAGAAAAGTTTCTCTGGAACCTGCGATCACTGTCACCTCAAGGGCCACAAGATGGAGAACTGTTACAGACTCATTGGCTTTCCCTCTGATTTCAAATTCACCAAAAAGAAACGAACAATTGCAAACGATGTCATTTCCTTTGATGTGATTCTTCCGACCCCTGTGATGATGTTGCTCCTCCACAGGCACCCATGTTCACACCTGATCAGTATCAGCAGCTTCTTAATCTATTGAGCAAGGACTCCTCTGTTATTGCTACAGCTCATATGGCAGGTACAACCCCTGTTTCGAATTCAGCTCGCTGGATTCTTGACATTGGGGCTTCTAACCATATGACCTTTGCGTTCAATTCCTTAGATTCTCCTGTTGCATGTGCTTCTAATCCTTACGTTAAATTGCCTACTGGTAAATCAGCCTTGATTACACATATTGGTAAGCATTTTTTATCTCCTCACCATAAACTCACCAATGTACTTTATATTCCCTCTTTCAACTTCAATCTCATTTCTGTTTCTCAACTTACCAGAGATCTTAATTGTTCTGTATCCTTCTATCCTCAATTCTGTGTTATTCAGGACCTTTGCAGTGGAGAGATGATGGGGATTGGTAGAGCACATGATGGATTATACTTTCTTCAACAGCCTTTCAAGCCTGTCTCACCTTTAGTACATTTTTCTCTTGTTAATCAATCTTGTGTTACTTCTTTGTCAGTGTCTAAGCATGTTGATTATTCTATGTGGCATGCTAGACTTGCTCATACATCTATATCAAAGATGAATAAAATGCCTTTTTTAAATTATGTCTCTCATTCTTCTACTGATCTTTCTACTTGCACAATCTATCCATTAGCTAAACAAACTAGACTACCATTTCCCATTAGTGAAACAAGAGCAACTCATTCTTTTTCATTGATACATATAGACTTATGGGGCCCTTATCGAATCTCTACTCACAGTGGCCATCGATATTTCTTGACTATTGTTGATTATAGGACTAGGATGACATGGCTTTATCTCCTTAGGCTTAAAAGTGATGCATTTGTCTTTTTAAAACATTTCATTGCCATGGTTCATACCCAATTCTCTGCTGTTGTCAAGATCATTAGGAGTGATAATAGGAGCGAGTTCTTTTGTAACATCCCGTTACACATGTTAGGGCTAGAATTGTGAATTGTGAGATTTTTGTGAGAAATTAGAAAAATGCACATCATGCATTATTGATTGAGGCATACACATTTTGCACATTTATTTAATTATACATGCATTCTTTGACATTTCCGGGTACAATTGAGTGGTTACATATGATTAAATTGTGTTTTGGTAATTCTGGTATTATTTAGAATATTTGGGGA
>JAOSBM010000205.1:2268012-2285412 GCA_027568955.1 Erythroxylum tenue
AGGATGACAGTGAACTAGAAGATGCAAGTGTTTATCAAAGATTGATTGGGAGGCTCTTATATTTGACAAACACCAGATCTGACATTGCTTTTGGAGTTCAACACCTTATTCAGTTTATGCAAAGGCCCAAAAAATCTCATTATGAAGCTGCTTTAAGAATTGTTAGATACATCAAGAAGAATCCAGGGCAGGGAATTTTCTTAGCTGCATCAGGCACACCAGATATAACAGCTTTCTGTGACTCAGATTGGACATCTTGCTCAATTATAAGGAAGCCTGTTACAGGCTATTGTGTGAAGCTGGGAAATTCTTTGATTTCTTGGAAGTCGAAGAAGCAAAACACTGTGTCTCGATCATCTGCAGAGGTCGAGTATAGAAGCATGGCAAGTACAATTGCAGAGCTGATGTGGTTAAAAGGATTGTTAGATGAATTAGGAATTAGACTATCTCAGCCTATGACTCTATACTGTGATAGTCAGGCTGCCATTCAAATAGAAACAAATCCTGTGCACCATGAGAGGACAAAGCATATTGAAATTGACTATCATTTCATTAGAGAGAAAATTCAGAGGGGGCACATCCAGACCAAGCACATTTCAACCAATGAACAAGTTGCAGATCTACTTACAAAAGGTTTAAGTATTCCACAGCACAAATATCTTACTGGCAAGTTAGGAGTGAAAGATATCTTTTCACCTCCTAACTTGAGGGGGCATGTTGAGAATGATTAAATTGTTGTCGTCATATTTGTGCACACACATAACAGGTTGTACATAATTAGTTAAGATCCACATAATTAGCTAGGCTCCTTGTAATTAGTTAGGAGATTAGTTACACAGTCTTGTGTATATAATTCTGCATTGATGTAATTGTAAATATCAAGTGAATGAATACAATTTTTCATTCCATTCTTTTCTCTGTTCTCCTTTACTTTAACAAAGATACTCCAAGTTGTTCTCACCATTGCCAGAGTACAGATCAACATCAGAAGCATCACTAACACCAGGTGCTGTCATGAACAACAGCAGTAAGTTCATGGGTAGTCCTCCAACACAGGCAGGTTCATGGAAACCAAGACATCCAACTGTTGCTGCCCTACAACGTAAGTCATTGTTGTGGAGTCCACTCAAGTTGAGAGGTATGAAAAATCAAAGGAAGTCATTGTTGTTGCCTTCTCGAGCTATAGCTGACTGATATGTAATGATAACAGTTGGTTGCTCTTATCAGTCATGATAAACAGAAGAAATGTTCTTTCTTCAACAATTTTCTTTTCTTAGTCATGGATTCCATCATAGCCATTAACGGTTTTTATTAAAATGTGTAATGTACCTTTACTTACCAATCATTTGGTTCTTCCTTCAGTGATTGTTTTTGCTTCCATTGCTTTAAGTTGGCCAGCTTAAGAATATAACTTGCTCTCTCAATCCTACTTTACAAGCCATTATAGAAAAAACTTGTACCGTATGCACTTATTAATAAGGATCCTAATATTTATTATTTTTGTTACATTATAATTTATATTTTACTAAATTATTTTATATATTGTAAATTATAAGAATAATTTAGTCAAAATTTACTATAATAACTATAAAATCTATTAAAATAACAACTCTCAAACCTTTTTTTAATAGCATACGATCGTCTGAAAATTACATTAGCAATGAACCAAAATTTTATTAAATTATCGAATTAATAATTTTTTTAAGAATTTCTAAAACCTTAAAATCACAATAAATTCACTTATAATAAATTTATAAATTTCTTATAATAAATCTCACTTATTATATGATTACATTGATGTAATATTTTGAATATTATGAAAATGTTTAAGTTTAATTTAATCTGTTTTTAGAGTTTATTTTGTATCTTATTATAAAATTAAAATACACTTTCTTCATCACAAGTTTAATATAGGTCCAGGCAACGTTAATCGGGATCTATTTTTTTCCCAAATTTTGACACATTAATTTAGATAATTTATTGTGCTACTTTATTACTTTCATCTAGATCAAATTATGTAACTTAATTATAAGTTATTAAAAAATAAAATATATATAATTAATATTTTCTAATATTATAGAGTAGGACAAAATTATACTAAGAAGATTGGGGTTTTCGTGGTTGTGCTTTTCATGCAGGAAAGAACCGCGTGCTTGGACTTGGAGGGCTCTTCTAGATTGTGGTTGGAGCTTGGAGGTTGTGTAGGACCTTTAAAGTACTTTCCTTGGAGGGCTCTTGTAATCTAGACCTACATAGTGAAAGGTTAGTTTGTGGTTGGCGGTTGGAGGTTGTGTAGGACCTTTAAACTATGGTTTTGACAGGTGAAAACTCAGTTGGAATTAGACAGCCAAGTAGAAGCTGGTTCTGGTGAGTGGTGGAAATATATATCGTAAAGTTGTCTTCTCGTACCGACAAGCTGTGTAATTTTGATTTTTTAAAAAAAATAAAATTGTCTTTATTGAATTTTTAATATGGAAAAAATGTAGAGTCTACTAATAAGAACTAGTTATTTTATAACTGGGACTAGATATCTAGTTGTCACTTGAAATATACACAATGGTAACTGGACCGGACAGTTGGGACTGGACATCCAGACAGACAACCGAGAAATTAATAATCAGAACCAAACCTGCTCTGCTATCATATTGAATTTTTAATATAGAAAGAGTGTAGAGTTCACTGGCAAGAATTGGGCTTGGGTCAACTATTGTTCAAATAACTAGAACTAGTTATTTGGATAGGTGACCCTTACCATTTATAAACCCTTTAATATTTTTATGTCTAGCCAATATGGGGCACTCTATCAGTTTTGTAAAAAAAAATAAAATAAATAAATAAATACCATAAAGAAGGATAAGTAAGAGATGAGTGCTGACGCTATCATTAAAATCAAATTTTATTTGGACTTTATTTAAAAATTGTCTTCTCCATTCGTCATCATTTAATATTTTTAGTTAATTTGTAACAGTTAAAGAATCATACATATTTATTATTATTTATATTTAATGTTTTGATTTAATTATTATTAATTAGATAATAAAATTATAATATTTTAAATACTTTGTATTGTTTTTAAATTTATTTTTATACGATAATTAAATGATCTTTTTTCATATTAATCATGATTATTATTTATATGTGAAAATAATATTAATAAAATAAAAATTGCTATTATTTTAAATTTTTATTATTATAATTTTTGGTGACAAGATTAACATAAATTATAAATTATACAGTAAAATATATTGAAAAATTATTTTACAATTTAAAAAAAATCATGAACTATTTTATAAATTTAAAAAATTACCCGAAATTGACCGGTACCGATATAATAATACCGGTACAGTATTCATAATATTGTTTACTTGTCTTCTTTCTTGTTTGTGTATTTATTTATTTGCTTTATCTTGTTTTATATTTATTGTATTACTTATTTTATATTTTTATTTGTACATATTAATTAATTATAATTATCTTTTATGTATGTTTTATATTTATTATTAGTATTTCATTATTTTAATATCCGTATCTTTTATTATTTTATTATATATTTATATATTGGAGGTATCAACATTCCTTCTCATCATCAAAGTCATCAAACCATTTCATTAGGCCAATGTTCATACTAATGACACCATTTGGTATAATAAATTATAGAATGTGACATGTACAAAGACGTTGATCTTTTGTACACTCCAAAGCATTAGCAGTCACGTCGTCCATAATTCACCACACACGTCTCTTTCTCTCTATCTCTATATTAGAATATATATAATCCATTAGTGATACAAGTAATGCATTTTTAATATTTTCAAAAAAAAAAGTAATGCATTTTTAATTGGTTTATTTTTCAAATGGATAAAATATTAATTTTGAAAAATGAAGCTAATATACACTGATTTTTAGGTATTTTTTAAAATATTTTGGGCAGTTCATTATTTAAAGAAAAATAATATATTCTTTGATTCCGTATATTCATATAGATCATTTGGAAACAACCTCTCTGTTAATTAAGAGTAAGGTTGCGTACTACTGAACCTCTCCAAACTCTGTGTCTCAATAAAATTTCTACTGAGTGATGTTATTGTTGTTGATATTGATTTTGTCTCCTTATATATTATTCGTCATACAATACTAAATTTATTTCTAAGTTTTTTTTATAGAAACGGAAAAATTCGCAGTCGTTATTCTTTGGATGCGTATTGGGTAAATTTTCGGATTGATGCAATAGTTTACAAATCATGTTAACCGGGTACTTCACACTATATAAACCCTATACGACAGACTCGATCGAGAAAACGTAAGTAGGAAGATTTGAACACAAGATCTTTTGGTCCCATGCTCCCCACTCCACCAACTCGGACACCCCTGGAGAGCTTATTTCTAAGATTTGAACATATGTAAGAATTGGTTTAAATTCTTGATTACCACTCATTTTATGCAAATAAATATAAACACCTTCTATTAAAGAAAACAAAATAATATACTCTTAGTTTTTTCTCTTTTAAAAAATACAATAAACCATTTAATTATCTTAAAAAAGGAAGGCTGCGTATATTACGACCCTCTTTAAATTTTCGCAAAATGAAGAGTCTCGTGTACCGGATACATTGACATCTCTTACGTAGATAAAGATAATACATTATACATAAAACATTATTAGTCTATCGGAATCAAAATTATCCCCTAATCTTTTATTATTATAAAAATAAGAACATGTTGCCTTCAAGTCAACTTCGGAATGAAGAACAAGTTTGAAGAGTGAGGAGGACGTGGAGAATAAAACTAATTAATAAAACAAAAATAATAAATACATTTGGCCCTTATGATTGACTTGCACGAAATTGTCCACTACCTAACAATAATTAACATAATTAAATAATTAACTTAAGTGTTACTTTAATTTAAGAATATATTAAAGTATAACATAAAATCATTTAGATTATGCCGGGTTTTATGTAATTAAATAAATAAAAATTTAACAATTACACATTTTTATTTGGAATATTCAATTAAATCCCTTTTACTATTTTGTAATACAAATTTTAAGTGATGTTAGAATAAGTTTATTAAGCCCGTAAGGGGTGGTCGAATTGGTGGAGTGAGGGGCGTGAAGTCAAAAGGTCTTGTATTCGAATTCTACCTATCTACACTCTTTCGGTTGAGCCTGTCATACAGAACTTGTCCAGTGCAAAATACCCGATTGGAATGATTTGCAGGCTATTGTATCAATATGGAGGTTTACTCGGTGCGCATCCAAATGATAACGAGTACAGGTTCTTTTGTTTAAAAAAAAGTTTATTAATTTTTATAATGATATTTCATTTAATAAAATTTTAAAAAGATTAAATTGAGAAAACATTAGTCAAATAAAATATATTTTCTTATATACAAATAAGCGGTATTATCTCGTGAGGATAAGACTCCGAAATATTAGATATTTTCAATTTTTGTGTCGGTAAGATTTTTATTAGGTGGTGGTATTGTATTGGTTGAAATTATCAAAAATATCTTTTTTTCAAAGTCAAATTCAGTTTTTTTATAAATTTTTTTATTTGGGTAAATAGGCCTAAATTATTTTAGAAAATAAGAGAGAGAGAAATAAAAGTCAAGAGGTCAACTTTTTCGTGGGACTGAGACGGCTGAGGTGGAGAGTCCAGTCAATAAGCATTATAAAGGCGAGTACGTTGAGAAAATTCCATACTCGCGCGAATGCCAAAGGAAAATGGCCATCGCCACCACTTCCCCACTTCCCCACATTCATTCCCTTAAACAGCGTGAAGAGGCCAAAGACCAAATCTTTTCCATGTTCTTGTTAAATTTTCCCATATATAACATATACTCCCTTCTATTTAAAATAAGTGTAATTTTAGAGAGATTTTATTTATTCAAAATAAGTATTGTTTGTAACTTTTATGTATATTTATAATTTTATTTCTAAAATTACCCTTTAATTTCTCTCATATCTTAATAATTACACAGATTATATTTTCAAGCACTTTAACATGTAATTAATAAGGGTATATAAGATATTTCATTAACTTTCTTAATAAGTGTGCATTCCTTTAAAACGACACTTATTTGAATAAGGGGAGTAATAAATTATTTAAATAATAATAATAATAATTTAGGCAAAATTTAAATTATTTTGAATTAAATATAAAAAAATTAGTCATTTTCTTTCTTTATTAGATAAGATAAATCCTAAAATTTTGAGTTGAAAAATAGATTTGATCAATTCATGGAGGAGTTCAACTAGGAATATATATACATACTTGGATAAGCATGATCTCAAACCCGCCATAGCCATTCATCATCTTCATTGTCAAGGACTTTAATGTACAAATAGACTTCCTTTTCAAAGAAATGTCTTTATTGTGGTGTTTGAGTTTCTTATGTTTTCTTAGGATTCTCTGTACTTTTAATTGTGAACAAATCATTACTTTCCATGGAAAAAAAGCAATTTTACCTATATTCCTGCGAATATAATAAAAGTAATACAGTAAAAATTGGAACTTTCTTTATTTTTTTTCCCCTTTTTTTTTGGGTACTAGTCCTTCTCCTTTCTGCCTCTTGCTTTCTTCTGTCAACTTTCTCTTAGGCGGGTAAAGTGGGTATTCTATGCTTTCCTTTACCCATCTGTCTTGTGTCTTTAAGATCACATATATATATTCAACTAACTAAAATCCCACAAAAAGACTTTGATTCAACCTTCCTTTTACTTGTTCGTTCTTCTGCTTCTGCTTCTTCTTCATGCTTGCCACTCCTGCTCAGTAATGAAGACTCCCTTTCGTGTAAGCCTTTTCCCAAAACGCTCACCTCTTGCTCTGTGTGTATGCATGTGCTTTGAATTGTTTCTGTTGCAATACGTCCACAAAGTTTTGTTTTTTTTTAAATATGTCTGTTGTTGTTGGTGGTGCTGGTGCTGGTGTTTATGAAGATCTTTCACTGCTTCCTCTCTTTGTTTCCTGTTTTATTTCCTTCGTGGGTTTCTGATAACGATGATTGTTTCTCGTTATGGATGATAATTGTGGTTTCTTCTGTTCTAGTTGTCCTTAAGAAAGGAAAAGAAAGGACCTTTTTTTTTTTTTTGGCTGCTTTTGGGACGGTGGGGATTTAAAAAACTTGTCTTATGCTTCCTCTTTTGAGGTATATTCTGACGGGTTGACTGCAGTTTTCTTGGTTTCTGCAACTTAAAGTATACGTTACAAGAAGTCACTTGAAATTTAGTTTGAAGAGTGTTCCAAGTTCCAAGTCTTTCTTGGTGTATTGTGTAAACGGAGGATGCAAGTTGAATTCCTCCCTGTAACTTGATCGCTTTTTGGACTTGAGGACAGTTCGTTGTTGTTGAATATCTTTCTCATCATGAAGAGCAAATACTTGAATTTGATCAACTTGTTCAAATGACGTCGGGGATTTTGTCCAACTTATTTCTCACCAGTGAATTCTGTTTGGATCCTCTTAACGCTTTAATCTATTCATCAAAAGCGTTTCAGCACTTCAATTTTGCAACTTCAAACTGCTTCTCAAAATTTCATACTAATTTCAGTTTCAGAAATTAATTGATCAGTATTTTTATTTCCCGAAACCACTGGGATGGAGATTATTGCACTTTGAGACTTGAACTATTTCCCATGGAGAAGTATAACCAAAAGACTGTATTAATATTGCTTAATGAGTATAATTTATAGAATTTCTTTCCATTTATTACTTTTAAGTCACTTGTCTTTCAAATATTCTTTGTATCATGGTATCTGTTTTTTGATAGGCACCAAGTCAATGAATGCTTTCTAGGTCGATGATGAACTGTTTCTTTATTTGTATTGTTTAGTAGATTCTGTTTTATTATTTTTCATCTCGCAGAAAGAAACATATCCTTTTCTATTTAAGATTTATGGATCCTAAGCCCTTGGTTCTGTATTCATCACAAATCTATCAGATTCATGGCTTTGCTTTGATTGATTTTCTAATCTCAAGGAAACTATTATGAAAAGGAAAAAAGTCATTTCACTGAAGCTTTTAATGCATGTTAACAATTGGTGGAACCATTTCTTTAACTTTCTCAATCATATTGGTGTTTGCTGTCATTCTATACTCCAAGCTTATCAGTGTGAAAATGATTCTTTAATTTTATTCTCAGGTTCTTGTTCCTTCAGATCCTAAGAGTAAATCATGCTTCTGCAGTTTTCTAGTTATAGCTACATTGATATGTGGCACTTACTTCATGGGTAATGAATTGATTGGAGAGGAATACAAAGTTGTGAGTATCTCCCACCTTTCCGATGTAGTTTATTCCTGCAGAGAATGGTGGTTTGGAAATGTTTTGTAAGAGAATTTGGACATTTCTTGTTGATATCATTGTTGGACTTTTTGTCATGAGGATTCTACTGCACTTAACAGAGCTTGCAGTGGAATGCTTTGTAATGGGGATATAAAAAATCGAACTATCTGAGCTGATCTTTTACTCTTTGTTTTTAAGACGCAGAAGCTAAAAAATTATGCGAGTTCCTGATTGTATTTTCATTTAAATTGCATTGCTTTGTCCCTTATCTACTTTGCATGCACACAGTGGCTTTGCTAAGGAAAAACTGACTAGCAGGTGATGATGCCGGGTATTATATTTCTAGAAGTTGCTAACCTTACAAGAATTATATAGGCAATGGTGGAGTTTTTATCATGTGGGAAGGCTGTCATAAGGAGTGGGTTCATGTTTTCTTGATAGTCAAGGACAAAGCAGTATCTGAACGTATACTTGATGAAATATGTCAGAAAGCAGTTTCATTGTTTTTTGCGCTGCACATGGTGTATCATCCATGAGAGAAGTTTATTCCTTTCTTTGAGCATTGTTAGAAGTTGTTCATAACATTTTTTTAACAATCATCAATAAAAATGTAGATATCGGGGGGAGCTTTGATCTTCATACCTTTATCTTGTCTTTTTGTTCTGTTGCTGGATGATTAATGGTGTGAATTGGAAACGAATCTACTAAGATGATTTTATTTGGACATTGTTCTCACAGAAATTAGCAAAATGGGAAGTCCCTGGGACACTGCAGAGTGCAAAATCAAATCAGAGTGCAAAATCAAATAAATGCAAGGTTGGTCTTCTAATTTAAGATCAATAAAAGTTTATGAGGATCAATCACTTGAATTTCCATTTAATTTGTGATCTCTGTTGCTTAGAATCATTGCAGGCCTTTTGGAACTGATGCCCTACCCGAAGGAATAATTGTCAAAACTTCTGATTTTCAAATGCGACCATTATGGAACAATCCTACAGAAGCTGTAAGTAAATTGATTGTTTAGAAGCTTAGTATATATATGTATGGTTGTACCTACAGATCCTAAAGTCTCTTTTTATGTTTTGCATTACGGGATAGTCATGCATGATTTCGTGCAAAAGATTTGATAATGGAGAATTTTTCTAAAAGCATTTATTGGGAAACAATGAAAATCCATTTTTGCAAATGTTGGAACCAAATTGATAATGTTTTCTTTTCAAGTTTTATGACTTAACAATTCAAAATCTAGCGTGTTGCTTCTAATGACTAGTAAGGACTTTACAATAGAAGGAAACAGACCTGTTCATGCTGGATGTGAGAATTTACGTTTTGATTTCTGATATGCTGAATATGGATTTGGAGTTCTATTTGTTGAAATTAAAATAATGGATGATTTTTGAAAATGTTTAGTTGAGATTTTGCTTTGATGTTGCATGATAAATCTTCGGCAGATCAAGCCAAATACTTCAATGAACTTGTTAGCAATTGCAGTCGGAATGAAGCAAAAAATTATCGTGGACCAAATTGTGAAAAAGGTTAGTGCCAATATGTGTATTTTTTGTATCATTCATGATGCTCTTGCCATATTTATTCCAAATATTCATATTTCTATTGCAGTTTCCTTTGAGTCAATTTGTTGTTATGCTTTTTCATTATGATGGTATTGTGGATAAATGGAGGGACCTGTCATGGAGTGATGGCGCCATCCATATTTCCGCCATGAATCAAACAAAATGGTAAGATTTATTTTGTTCCATCAGAGGACAGTGTACTTTTAGATTTACACTTATTTTTTAACATTCATATTCCATATGAACATATTTACAAACTTATGCTGTGTATACGTACATGAAAAGTTACTTTGGTTTAATAGGTGGTTCGCCAAACGTTTCCTACATCCAGACATAGTTGCAGATTACGATTACATTTTCCTTTGGGATGAAGACCTTGGAATTGAGAATTTCGATCCAACACGGTATGGATGTCTGTAATGAAGGCAGTTCTTAATTTAGATTTTCATAACCTTAACAAATCCCTTTCTTGCTGCTTGTATAGCCTGTTTTGACATAAGATGCACTCTGGTTTGTTATGTCCAAATTCCAAAAGCAATACATTTGTGAAATGTTCTTATGTTGATGTTTTAGTCGACTTTCAATTCAATGATGGAAAGAGGATTTCTCTTAACTCTTGTTGCCTCCATAGGTGACTAATTTTACGCTCAAAAAACACCTTTAGTTACCAACTTGTATAAGCAAATGTGACGTTTCTGGTGTTCTTTACAATTGGTTTGCTTCGTGGATGTGAAATCATAACATGTATTGGACATGTTAAATACCTTGTAGATATCTATCCATTGTTAAAGATGAGGGGCTTGAAATATCACAGCCAGCACTTGATCCTGTGAAGTCAGAGGTTCACCATGTAATTACTGCACGCCAGGGAAAACATAAAGTGCATAGGTGAGTATAAGTTGCTACGAAGGTCTTCTCGTAATTGTATAGTTACTACATTACTCATTTCGTGGCTCAGCCACCATGATATTATGTTCTTTCACTTTTCCGTTTTTTATCTATGGCTGAACAAGAAGACGGAAATTAAATGACGTACGATTATCGTAATTTACTTTTTTTTTCGCCTATTTAAGAACTAAATAGTCCATATAATTGTCTTCATATCAAGAGGAAGGACTTCTCTGTTTGTCTTAGCCTTGTGACTTGTGATACTTTTGAAATTTATTATAAGCAATTACAGATGCTTTAGGCCAAGGACTATAATTATTTCCCGAAGCATTTAACAGAAACGGACCCATATGGTTTATTTTTTGAGCAGAAGGATGTATAAATTTAAAGGCCATGGGAGGTGCAATGAGAAGAGTACTTCTCCACCATGTGTTGGGTAAGAATTAGTAAACAATTGCTTTGTTTTGTTCAATAGTTCCTTTCTTTTAGTTGGAAATGGAAATGAATTTTGTGAAATAGCCTAGAATTATGTTGTTCTTATGCAGTAAATGAATTCTGTTGATGCAGTTGGGTGGAAATGATGGCTCCCGTCTTCTCAAGGGCAGCCTGGCGTTGTGCATGGAACATGATTCAGGTATAGAACCTTCGTTTAAGTGTATCTCTAATTTTTTGATGTTCGGTACGGTAAAACTTGACATGTAATCCATATGTGGAATGACTTGGTCCATGTAAACCATATGTATTCATTTTCACCGTCACATTTTATTCATCTTCATGAGACTGATTGTCTTTCCCCTTTGCAGAATGACTTGGTCCATGCATGGGGTTTGGATATGCAGCTCGGCTATTGTTCACAAGTAACTTCAGACTCTAACATGGTTTTCTTTTATGATTCCCTTGGCTTTGGAATACTTACTGTTCATCTCTTTTCTGCAGGGTGATCGCACAAAAAATGTTGGTGTGGTTGATTCTGAATACGTAGTTCATCTCGGTCTTCCCACCCTTGGTGTATTCAATCAAAGTAAAGTAAGTGTGTGAAGAGTGATGTTGGTGTGGTTGATTCCGAAATGTTGTAATGTCACTTTCTCTTATTTTTGTCATGTTTCAGACCATAGCTTCTGACAGTTGTTCTTATATCTATATCCAACAAGCAAAGACCGATCAGAATTCTGAAATAATGACAGAACATGTAGAAATTGCCAAGTTGAAGATACCTATTGTTGTTCAAAAGCAAACATTATGACCCGAATCATTTACTTTCTATACCTCCCATATCTTCATATTGTATTCTAGATTAATCCTCATGCTCGACAATTTCCTTTTCTGGAGCAAGAGGAAAACTTGGAATCAGATAGGAGTTACCTGAATCTTATTTTGTATTGAAACAGAATGTATCATTAGACATATGACATGTATTGAATTTGTTGTTGCAGGCATCGCCCAAGGCTCAGATAGTTGATAATAGACCAGAAGTATATTCTCTTGATCATTCTCATCATTCCAGACTGTTTTATGCCTTCTGTAAATTTTGCAGTACCATTCCTTGCGGACAGGCATGTAATGATAAAAACGTATGTATGTGCAGGTCAGAAGACAGTCCGGTGCTGAAATGGCAGCCTTCAGGAAGAGATGGCAAAAAGCTGCAGAAGAGGATAGATGTTGGATCGATCCGTTTCGACGATCCGAAAACCAAACAAAGCATTGATCCTATTCAAACCATAAGTGTACAGTTGAGCATCAAGAAAGGATGGCATCCTAACTTATACAAGGGTACAGATGTTGATACATATTCATTGATACATAACATGCACTCAATAATTCTGGTAATCCCGGACTCGACTCGAAACAGTTGACGTCGAGATTGATCATCAGTTTACTCTTCCATTGAAAATGTTTCAGCAAAGACTGAAGTTTTCTTATCAGAACACAATGTTGCCAGTTTCATGGCAAAAAGGTTCCTAAAATGTACATCGTTTGGTTATGCCTTTTGGTGTTTTTAAGGAATTTGTATAGTATCAGTGGTTTTGGAGACTATTGTATATGGTTCTTGAGGTTAATTCATCAATGATTTTGATGTTTCTTTACTTGATATTTGGTTCCATAGATCATTATGTTCCTTGAACATTGTACTGGAACTCAATCCTGCAAGAAAAAGAAAGGTTACAAGTCGCCATAGCCCATAGGGGAGTTTGATGGTCAAAGTCGGATGGTGAAGTCAGTAATGGCGGCTTAAAAGAGCCGTTGTTTTTGTTAGTTATTTATGTAGGACCTCGTAGCTTCAACTTTTATAGTTCATTTTGTAATGAAATTGCCCTAATAAAAGATATTTTAATTGGTTTATTATTATTATACAAAAACTAAAAAGCAAAACTCAAAAAGAGATCAATCAAAATAGACTTTGAGAAATTATTGACATAAGAATTTTCTCATGTCACATTAAATAAAAACTCAAAAGGCTCAATGCTACTTGATGCCTAAGGAATAGAAACAAAAGCAAAGACTATACAATGGCCACAAAACAAAATCTTTTTGGACAGCCAGGTTTCAGGCCCTCCCAATAACTGGGAGCCGCTACAAAAACAAAGCTTGCCTTAGCCATGACATTGTCAAAAGAAGAGAGAGAATCAAAACTCCATAACCGTTGAGGCGAGATTGAGCAATGGCTCCAATGCGCTTGGATCAAACTTCCGAGCAAAGAGGTAGCACACAGATGTCATCTCTGAATTATATGAACATTGTGTCCCATTGTTCCGTATCGACTGTATAAAACCTTCCGTGATATTAACTCCTTCGTATGTTGCCGGATGCGGACCTCCCATCGACCAATTGACCCATGTCACTGTCCTGTTCGCATTAAGGTGCCCATGGAACATGTTCAGGTAAGTTGGAATGTAATGCTCGTCTGGATAGCAAGCAGGCTTACAGTATTTCTTGAAGATGGTGTAGTACTTGGAATCTGAGACAATGTAAACAGCAAGGGTACGCTGAAGTTCAAACCATTGAGACCCTTTCCTCCACTGAGGGAGCTTAATATCAGGAAACATTTTACGGCTGTAGCGTCCCCGACCATAACGAGTGGGATCATCGTATGAATCAGCAAAGCTATGATTTGATTGAATGAGATAGTTGTAGACAGTTGGGAAATTATAGACCGGGATGCAGCTTTCAGAGAGTAGAACAAATCGTTCATTTGAAAAGTCAAGTAGTGCATTCGCTAGAAGACGCCTCTCCGCATCAAACAGTGACATTGTTCCCCACTCAACACTCTGAAAAGGGAAATAAAGGACTCATAAGAAAGGCATAAGACAATCATCAGACAGTGTCAATTGCAGGAATCATAAAAAATGGTGGCATTATATCACAATCATTATAACGGATTCATATAGAATGCATAAAACCATAATTATAGACAGCATTTCACTTAAAGAGTGGCAGCAGAAAGAGCAAGGCACATCTGTCAAACAATGCATACAAATGGAAGCTGAATCGTCACATGTTCCCTAACGGTTCCAGCTTTTTACTTATCATTCATCTAATTAGAATTCATAGTCACCCATAAGGACAAGCATAATCCTTGCAACCTTATTATTAACAATCAAAATTTGAGTTGACAAGTTCCCTCATAAGATTTTACAGTAACGCATCATTCAATAATCAAATACACGTTCATATGTATCTCTATATTCGAATGCACATTCAATGAATAATTCATACTGGTATGGTTATGTCATCGACAGGCAAAATTGTTCCTTGCAAGATGGTGCTGCACCAAAAACAAAATCTCTATAGGGACTGATTTGCAGTTAACTACTTGATTACAATCCTTTCATCTCCGAAAATTATGTCCGTCGTATTACTTCCTTGTCTTTCTCCATAATCCTGTCCTCTCTTCGTCTTTCTCCATAATCCTATTGTCCTTCATATGCTTCCTCTTTCTTCCTCACGCAAGCTATCTTCAATAAAGCCACCTATCAGCACCAGAATCTCAGAAGTATAAATCGAGGACATTATGCTTGTTGGCTAAATACTATGTCCCCTTCATTGCATCCATAATACACTTCTACCGTCATGAAGTTCACCTGGAAAAAGTTGTAAATTCAACTTATGCTACAAATCCTTCCACACCATTTAACTCAATCCCAACCAGAAGCAACATAAGGCCAATTCAAGTACCCCACAGAACTCATCAATCTTGTCACTCTTCCTTCTCTCCTTGTTGCATCCTCCCAAAACATCATTATAGTCTACCTCCACTGCTTGGAATTAGGCAAGCTTAGCTTCAAAACAAAGCATCAAAATATATCTTTCTCAAATGGAAATGTTCTTCATGTTAGTTCCTAACCCAATAATTCACACATAAAGAGAGGGGACTAACCTAATGATTCATACACAGAGAAAGGAAAAATGTGCCTTTGTAAGTATTGTAGTTCAGTTTAAGGATCTCAATCCATGCCAATCTAACAATCGTTACACAAAACTAATCCAGAACAGTTGAGAAAAAGCAAGCTCATACCTTACTTGGAATCTCCCTCCTGTAAAATGGGGAATCGCTTGAAACGTTGAGCAGATAACCAGGAGGTGCGTGAACATATATATCAAAATACTTGTCATGGCCTCTAAAGAACCTTTCCCACAAGGGCAACATTGGCAAAAGCCCTCTAGTCAAAAACAAGAAGGCAACTTTAGGAAGTCTATCGAAGGGATAACCATTCTTGTGTGGCACCAGAGAGGCTCTCCAGAAAATCTCTTCGTCACTCATCCGATGGGTCAAATTCGTGGGATGGATAAACGTTTTCATGCTCAAACAATCAACCTTCTCACAAGACTTAACTATGGTGCAATTATAACCTGTAGAGATCGCTGATCCAGTCTTTTTAGTGATATATAAGTCAGTTTGCAAATTGAAGTAGTTGTTGATGTGGGTACTTGAAGTCAAGCCACTGATCATACCAGCAATAAAAACTACCAAGAAAGACAATATCTGCACTAGTTTAAGCAAACCCACATGTTTCTCCAGTCCCTCATCTTTGTCTCCTCTGTTCTTTGTCCTCTTCATTCTCGTTTCATTCAACAATCCAAAACCCAATTCTTTAAACTCCAAAAGGTACTTCTTTTCCACTGCAACTCTTACAAAGGCTGAACTGTACCTTTGGAGGTTTCAGAAAGAGACAAACCCGCCACTTCCAACCCCAAAGAACCAACCTATTCAGTGAAGTTCGACAGAAAAATGGAAACAAATCTTCAAACAAAATCACAAAAGGAAAAAACCCAAGACTGAGATCAGGGTACGGAGACGGGATCATAAAATCCCATAGGTGGAATCCTACAATAAACAAGAAAATCAAAATCAAAATCAAAAAGAAAACATGGGTTTTGGCTGAAAATGAGAAAGAAGAAAATGTAATAACAAGAAACACAGAACTGGAATCAAGACGCTGACAGAAGCTGAAACTGACAAATTCAGCACGAGGTTTATGGAGGGCGGTGAATCGGATCAAACGCACACGCGCCCATTCGTTAATTAGTTAATTATTAGCTGCAATTAATGAACATTTAATGCGAACGATTTTGTTTCTGTAATCTCTGACACAGATTCTCGTAGCTGTGTAATCTAAACTATTAATATTTTGAAGGAGATATTATAATTTGATTACAAATTAAATTCCCTCATTACTAAATAAATTAACCTTTAACCTTTTCTTCCTATTTTATTTGGTAGAACTGAAGTTCTTGAACTGCCAAAAGGGCCTCACCTCAAGCTCTCAAGTCAAATTCAAGAGTGCCCCACCGACAATTCAAAAAGCTACGGCCGCCGACATCAATGAATGCTGAGATTTTTCAATTTTCTCTTCGATTCGTGGTTTTGTTCTTTCTTACCTCATTGTGTGTTGGCAATCTCTTTGTACTTATTTAATTTAAAACAAAATACGTTTATAATAGAATATAATTTTAATTTTACCCTTATGAGGTTTAAATTGAATATTGGGTTCTACTGTTTTTTTAAAATAAAAATAAAATTCAACCAAACAGATTTTTTATTAAATTTGAAAACGAATACAAAAAATTAAAAAAATAAATAGGTATATAACAAAACAATAAAAAAAGATCTTAAATGATTGAGAAATTTGGCTGAGTTAACTCTTAAAGAGTCAAATGTCATGTTAATGTTAATGCTGATATATCATATCACTATTTTTATATTTTTAAATAAAAAGAAAGTTTTACCATCACGTAAAATTAAAAAATTAATTGCAAAATATGTTTCACTGTCGCGTGGCAATAAAATATATTATTATACATTTCAAATAATGGGTCTCACTTGCTATGTAACAGTAGAGCCTATTTATAATTTACTAGTTTGATTTATTTTAATAATTTTATTATTAAAAATTGATGTACTAATTAATTATTATAAATTAAAATAAATTTATTTAATTTATTTAATAATTACTTTCTTCAATTAAGGTTCAACTTTTTTTTTGGTAGATAAAGCAGGCGAAGCCCGAAAAGAAGTCTAACTAACGAACATAAGTAACACCAATAACATCATGAAAAAGCCACTAATTTACCGCATCCGGTGGGCTAGCTAAGGGATGAAAACCCGGACTAAAGTCATAAGCATGATGGGATAAAGCATCGGCGACGAAATTTCCCTCCCGA
>JAOSBM010000205.1:2314963-2360075 GCA_027568955.1 Erythroxylum tenue
TTTTATTTCAATAAAATATTTTATTTTTACTTATTCTTATAAGTTTTACTTCTTATTTATTATATACCGGTTTTATAACAGTTCACTACCGGTTGAACTTGTAAACCTTAAACCTTTTCTTCGACCAGTTCGATGTTCGATCCGGTTTTTAAAACATTGAAATTTTTAGTTTCTGGCTTTAGTTTTTTTTTAGTTTTTAAAATTTGCGAAAATCATAAAAAATAGTTTTTGAAAAAATATGACTTTACTATATATTATTTAATTATTAATAATTATAAATATTTTAATTTAATATTATATTTATTGAATTAAAATTACAAATAATATACTTTTATTTAACAATTTATTTAAAATTTGTAATTAAATTAAATAAAAATTAATTTAATAATTATTAATAAATATAACTAAATTTAAAATATTTTCAAAATATACACGTTTCAAATAATTTATTTTATTTAATAATTTAAATATATTTGAAATAAATATTAATTTATTATTTATCTTAATAAAATAGAATAATTTTGTTAATAATTTATTAATAAATATTATATAACATATTAAAACAAATTTAATTAAACAAAAATAATTTATGTTTACATTTTATCTAATAATAAATTATTATCAGTTTACAATTAAAGTAGTTTAGTTGTTTTTATTTAAAAAATCTAAAAACAAAAATTAAAAAATACAATAAAAAATCAGCAGTTTGATAATCAAACGGTCCCCAAATTAACTCTCGGTTAGGATAGTTATTCAACAAGGTGTAAATACACTATTATGTCGTAGCCAGATAAAGAATCTTTCTACACTTTTTACAACAACAGTGATTATGTACACTTAGACATTGTACTAAAACCTGAAGGCCACTTAACTAATCTATAAAATACAGATACATAAATAATAAAATATGTACAGAATCATTGATCAAACAGGTTAAATATTCACCGAACCATTGCTCTGTGTATAACCCTCCTTGAAGGGAGCTGAATCACTTATGAGTTCCATTACAAGCTTAACCTGCAAAAGGCAAATTCATGATCAAGTTCTAACGATTGCATGTGTGTAAGAAGACAAGAGTATCCAGAGGCAAAGAGAGGAGGAAGCAAAGAACTAAGTTATACACGGAGACAATGTGGCATAGCATAAATGATATAATCCCCTACAACTATCAGAAAATAAAAATAGCTCAAAAATCGGAGGATATATCGGCACCTGTGCTGATTCTCGCAATAAAAATTCTTCTATGGCTTTCCGGAATCCCTCATCAACGAGGTAATGGCAGCTGTAAGTTGTTACGGGAAGGTAACCGCGTTGAATTTTATGTTCTCCTTGAGCTCCTGCCTCTACTGTTTTCAGATTAAGTTCAATGGCAGCTTCTATGGCCTGTATAAGAAGATGATGATAAGCTGCAAAGAACATTTTATTGAAGGGGGAGCTTAAGTTCCAACTTGTCATTACTTGGTTAGAGAGGATAATTACCAATAATGGATAATGTTGTATGGCAGCTTACTTAAGTTCTGAATTAGGACATTTTACCTTAACTATTACACATATCGACAATAGAATCAGTGTGAAACCAGAAGCTCGGAGTCATATTCAATTTATGTTTTCGCCGATACATTGAAAAAATGGACAAAAACCTCAAGCAGTAAGATAGAAACCTGGTAATAGCAGGCCTCGAAATGCAAACTTGGATAGTAGGCTCTTGGGTGGCATCCCCACAAGCGCCCAAACAGAGTATCTCCGCCAATAAGATTAAGTGCTCCGGCAACAAGTTCATCCCCTTCTTCAGCAGCAACAAGCAGTACTTGATCGCCCATCTTCGAACTCATGTTGTGAAAGAAGTCTCTTGTAAGATAAGGAGTTCCCCACCTATTAAGTATAAGCTGAATATCAACAGTACTGCACTTCAATCATCTTATATAAGCCTACAGAATTCTATCACATTGCAACCCACAAGAAGCGACTTCTCAGAATGTCTAAAGGTGTATAAGTTATTGAAAGGGAAAAAAAAACAAAGAGTTGAGATAGAGTTTGAACTTGTTATCAGTGGTGTTCCTATAGAATGTATAGAAGGAATCCCAGTGCTTGGCCTGTTAAAATGTAAACAAATGAGTTAAAATAACAGGATACTCGACAGGAAGTGAAAAGAAAAGAGCAAGTAACAAATCTGTGTTCCCACAATATTCCATTGATTTTCATTACTTCAAAAGAAAATTTCATATTTGATATTTTAAGGTTCTATCTGCATTTATACATTTTATGCAACCATGGTTTTTCTTAACCAGAAGAAAAACATGCAAATAAGATCAGCAAGTTTAATCCCTTGTCAATCAGAAAATTTAAGATTGTGCAATATAAAGAAAAAAGTTGCAAAAGTAACACTATTAATATCATCATCTGCAGATACAAATAACAAGTACCTTTATTTCATGACCCCGAAGGCGTTTCATGGTCAAATTTTGTGTAGAAATCTGCATCCAATGAGTTTATTCAGATACATAAGTTGTATCAAAGTTTACCCAGGAAAAGAAAAGACGCTGGAAAATGACTAGTAATTGAAGCAGTATACCTTTTTGCGTTCTTGACGAATATTTTTTCTTTTATTTTGTTTCATATCCATCAAAAACTCATCAAAGCTGCGGGAGAAAGATTTAGAAGTAAAAAAGATGGCAACGCATACCACCAAGCAATGATAACAATGATCAAATAGTCCAAGGTCACGTACTTACGGTGAAAGGAAAATCAAATGATGCATTTAAGACACTTTAGGATTCATTTCAAATATCATAATAATGCTAGCATTTTCATGAGGTACAAATCTTGATTAGCTAAGGAAATGAAACAATGAGCCTTTGTTGTAAAAACTGCAAACAAGTCAGCATAAATTCCAAGATAAATTTGCAGGTCAACAGGGCGGATAGGGTTAAATCATCTGCTACATATAAGAAGTATAAAGCATATACATGATGGAAAACCCACTATTATAAGCTTTAAACTTGTGGGCTTTTCTTTTCATACTCTTTCTCTTTTTTTCTTTCTGGATCTGATTGTAGATGGAGAGAAAGAGAGAGAGAGAGATAAAGTTAAAAATGGTGATTTGGTGGCCAGTTGGTACATTTTAAATCATATCAGAGAAATTAATGAGCATACAAAAACCCAGAATTAACAACCCAAAGTCAATTATCATAACATTATTGGAAGTTCAGAAATGAAAGAATGAGAGGATGCACTACATACTTTTTTTTTTAAAATGGCAAACACAATAAGGTAAGGGACAACAATTAACAAGTGTTACCATATCACAGTAAATTTAGACTAACAAGAGGCTGAATGTAAGTAACTGCTTCATAAAACAAGAGTTCATTTCTGTATAGGTTGTTAGACATAAAAAAGGGGATGTGTTAACCAAGACAGTTTTTTGTTTCTGAGCAAATCAATTTTGAGAAGCGAGGCACAAACAGCAAGTGAAAACAATGCAATCTTTTAAACTACAAAATTGAATTTTTTCTGACAATTGTCCTCGTTTCTCCAGCAATTAATGTTGGCAAGATGTCACATCTTCATCGCATAATCAAACTATGAGCAGCAAGTTTGAAAATCACAAAATCACAAGGGATAAATCTTTCAGTCATTACTCACTTCTTATAATTTCGATTTTTCCAGTGATACTGCATTCCAAGCCTCTGCAAGAAACCTTTTCCCTTCAGCTTGTTCCATTCCTTTTCAGAAGGGAATGTAATATGCAGTGATGATACCTGGGACTGTTAAAAACACAGCCATATAAGTTTGTCAATAACACCTCAAAGGTGCTCCATCTGTGATCCAAATCAAGATGGCAAGCTGTTTTGGTCTAACATACAACAACCACAAAGTTGAGTGGAAGACTTAGTAATGAACAAGAAATCTAAGTTAAATAGTATAATTCATATTCTATTAACAAGACTGCATTCATTCGAAAAACAATAAAGAACTGATTGCTATTCAAATAAACTGTAAAAACAATATAAAAAAAGTAACGAGATAGGCCAGATTCAAGCATGAAAAGCAGATTTAGTTAATTGTCAACAAGCTTTTCTTTCTCAATATATCCTGGGCTTATGCTTCTGCCTATGCACTTCAATAATTACTGAATTAATAACATCAGAGCGTTATCCTTTTCACAACCACCTCCAAAGCAATTTTCTTTCCTTAATAAAAGAGTCCTCTTTCTTGGAACAAAGTGTTTTAGATATACTTTGGCTTAGGATTGAGTATTTAACTGATTTACAAAATTCGTATATCACACAATAGTTCAAAGCAGTTTTCAGCGGAAAGTTCAAGATAACAAACATCTACTTGTCATCCTCCAACTCCAGATGGGGAGTACAGAAATTTATCTCAAATACCATAATGGTGAAAATGACAAGGACATTGATGCACTCACATACAAGATTGTCATCACATCACAATGGACATAATTATCCAGACTATCCTAGTAGTTTTAGCCAACTCAAAGCCAATAATGCAAGGCAACAGAAAAAACAAAATCAAGTTTTTTGAAGGCCAATGGAATATCATACAAACGGGAAAATCAAGAGTATCACTATAAAACTTTGCAGTATCCACGACTTCCACATGCAGGTTCTGGTACAAAAACAATACTATATGACAAAACATCAATTTACATAAAAATGTCTGCAATTAAGCGCTGAATTTGAACCATAAATTGTAAACAATGGGTCAGCTCAAACAAACCATCTTCTAGTAATATACGAGCACAAATTCCACAAACACTTAAAAGACAACTTCCATTCTTTATTCGCCATGATGCTAATAACTAAGAACCCAAAATCAATTGCTTGGTGGACTATCTATCTATCTATCTATCTATCTATCTATCAATCAATCTATCTATCTATCTATCTATCTATCTATCTATCTATCTATCTATCTATCTATCTATCTATCTATTTATCAATAGATAGAGAGAGAGAGAAAGAAAGAGAAATTTGCATGAGACTTGGCAACCAATCACCAAAAGATGAAAAGTAAATACAATGCAGAATCCGATAAAATACCTGGACAGCCAGATTCTTCAGGGCAGAGACCATAGCATCAAAAAGTTGATCTTTGAATGACACTTTTCTAATTAAAATTCTTGGACCAGTCACAGGTGTAAAAGGTACACAGCATTGAAACTTTGGATAATATCTTGATCCAAAACCGTAGTAGGCATCAGCCCAAGAATGATCAAAAACAAATTCACCATATGAATGGCTGCATATTCAAACTATCAAGAAATAAGAAAACAACTAACAAGCAAAAACAGAACTACAAGGAAGTGGATGATTGTGGAAGAGAATACATAAAAGATTTGCTGGACAGCATGGTGAATGCAGAACCTTTTAAGATAGAGTGGCACAACTCCTAAAACATTTTCACTTTCATCTTTAGCAACAATGTGACTGGGCACCCATCCTGTTTCCTGTAATTAGGTCAAGTGAACAATTGAGCAAAGTCAATTTCTTAAATTTCACATTTGTTACTCGTTTAGCTTGTTACAATCAATGAAACAACATATCTACAGCAAAATGACTTCACTGAAGAAAATGCTAAGGTAGGTCATTTTATTATGAGTGAGGTATTCTTCCATTGATTCCCATCTAGATAAAACAAAAAATAAAAGCACTAAAGATATGAAGAAATGCACCCCTCCTAAATATATTGGAACATTTTTTCTACTGCCCATGAAAAGCTTACAAGGAATGTCAATAAAATGCGAATGTTGTAGGTATCTCTAGTCAAAGACAAGTAGGTGGATAACAATTGGCAATAGTTTGATATTAGTAAATACGCATTACGCAAAGCATCTAATAGATCATGTTTTAAACGAAACACATCCCAATGCTACAACGAAAAGCCTAAGGGAATGGCTTGAAGTACTACTATAGGCAAATTTCATAAAAAATGATTAGATAAATTAAAACAAGCCATAGTTTTCTAGTAATATCATCACCACTTGGAAACTATTGACAAAATTTGAAGTGCAGTATGAAGCAACATTTTGTTAACCTTCACTGCACAACAAGACTCTTCTAAGCTTGAAAGGAAACCGTGGGAAAGGAATGGATTATATTCTTCGGGGCCTGTACTGTCCAAATTGCATGCATCCCATTCATCAGATGGAACATCAGAGATTGAAGAAATAACTGAAACTGATATTTTTCTTTCTATTGTTTGGTTTGTTGAGGTTCCCTGAATTCAAAACCAATAAACTAGATCAGGTAATTAGCACAAGGGAATCACATATACCAGATTGTCATAATTACTATAGGGCCTTAAAATGCAAACACCTCTGAGCCTAACCCTGTTAAAGTGAAATCCTCAAGTTGAAAATCAAATTTTCCAGGATACACAGACTTCTTTGATCCCCAGAACAGTGCACTGATCTTAGATTCTTGTGCCGCACTCTGAAAATCGTGTCTAGATTGGGATTTCCCCTGTAATAAATTAGGTTAGGAGTTTATAATTGTATCACTTCTGATCATTTTAGTAATGATTACAACAAAAGCCAACCAGTCAAAGTAGATAGGCATGAAACATAAAGGGTCTCACTGTATCTGGAACAAATTGAAGCTTTAACCAGAAACAAAAACATTAGTGTGTTTTATGTACATCACTAAGACTCTTCACTGTAGCAAGCATTAGGAACAAGTGTATTGACATATATTGAACAGACATATGAAACACATGCACATTTATTATGCAAGTTCACCTCAACCAGGGACCAACTCAAGAACTGAATGTTTGATGTTCATCATTGGGAATTTACATCTGGTTATGGTGGTCTATAAAACCCTTAGCTTGTTATTTCAGGACATGATCATAAGCAGAAACTTTGAGGCCACTACCTCCAAGAAATTTCATCAATAGCAATTTTGGTGGATCCTGGTTATTACAAAAGTGTAAGGAATGTTTTTGCAGGCCAGGCACTATAGTCATATTAGAATTTGCAAAGCCTGTTCCTTTGCCTAAAATGAGGCCAAAATAACAGCAAATTCCCTAGATTCCATGTTTCATATCCCTTATGAAAGACATCGACTTTAACAATAAGACTTTTTGTTCACCTATTGCCGCGATGTATCATAAATTTTAAGACTTTTTAGTATTTAAATATCCAAAACCCATTTAAAAAGACAGAGGAATACAAATTCTAATATATTTCCCCAGGTATGCTTCACTGAGATTTATGAAACGTATGTGCAATTCCCTCCGTGAAACCTCCGAATAGCCGGCCATGGTATTGCTTGGAATGTACAACTAAGTCAAGTTTAATCACAAATAACGCATACCCAGAAACCAGATACTGATTATGAAGTGAAATTGGAAGAGAACTTGGATTCTGTAAACTTAAATGGAAGAAATTGTGCATGAAGAAAGACAGACTCACGAAGTGAGAAGGGATTTGGCCAAGAAATGGAGAAGGTTTGCAGTAGTAGCTCAGAGCTGCCATTGCCATGGCCATGGGCCACCACACACGCACAGGGTGAGGGCTCTCCCCAGTTCTCACCCGATGATTGCTTCTTTCTGCGGATGAATGGTACAAGAAAAATTGAAACTTTAAATTGAAGGCCACGTAGAAGACTAGTGAACCAGCCAATCGTATTATCATTTGTTTTCTATTTTTGTACATTTTTACGCGGCAGATAATAGTTGTTGTATTTTTTATATAATTTTTTAAGGAAAAAGTTATCGAAATTAATAATTAATTATTTTTTTAATAGGTGATACGTACTCAATTTAAGCTTCTTTATGATTAGGCTTATATCAGTAGAGCTTTTATCAGTAGAGTTTTTTTTTTGTAGATCTTTTATAAGAAAAATTTTTCTAAGAAATCAGTTGACTATTTGACTGTTATTTTAAAAAGAGTTTTTTTGAAAGAGCTTTATACAGTAGACTGTTTGACAACATAAAAATAAAAAACACTTTTTATTTAAATTATATTTTATTTTGTAATAAAAATTATTTATACATATAAAAATTATTTAAAGTATATTAAACTATATGCAAAGCACAATATATTAATTATTATATAATTTTAAACTATATGAAACATAAATGAAAATATACCTAACCAAATTTTTTAGAGAAGATGAGTTTGCAAGATAAACGTATAGATAAATTTGTGAGTATTGTGGGAATTATGTGTAAAACATAAGAGCAAAAGGAACTAAAAATAAGCTAATTAATTGATATGAAAAATCTACCTGAAAAAACTATTTGAGAGGCTTTTTTGAAAAGTTCCAAATTTGAGCTTCTTAAAAAGCTGTATTTTGGTTACCAAAAAATTGTATCTATTAAGAAAATATTTTTTATTTTACAGCCAAACATTCATTTTAAAAAATATATATTTTTGTGTTGGAGAAAAGTACTTATTAACCTCCCATAAGCTCATTAAAAAAGGCACTAATTCCAATGAAATTAAAATAGATTCACATACTATTATGATTTTGAGCTATAAAAATGACAAAAACAGTTATTTTTTTAATTTCTAATTTTTTCGGTCGAATAAAAATGAAAAATAATAATAGTCTTCATATAATATAATTAGAAAATTTTCATAATGTATAATAAAAATTAATTAATTTATAAAAATTAGATATTTTTAATAATAAAAATTATTAAAATAAATTAAACTAAATTTTTTAATCTTTTTTAAATTAACTCATTTAAATCAGTTTAATTTTTTTATTTTATTATATGTAATTATGATAAGATTATAATACAGAGATAACAAAAAAGTTAAAGTTCAACCAAATCTAACCAATGGTTAAATGGGTTGAATTATAGTTAACTGAACTCGAAATTAGATACTAATTTATTCAAGATCAAGGTCGGAACTTAGAGGGCCCAAACCTGACCGTTGTTACTCCTAAATTGCAGACAAGTAGTTATCCTTGAGCAAAAATTGTAAAATCTGATGTATTTTACTCAAAGAAAACTTTAGGTGTAGTTGGTTCGTACAGAAGAATGATAATAGGATCGGGAATGAATATAATAAGAAATGAGAATGGATGCTATCATACCTACCAAATAAGCACATCCTTAAAAAATAAGTAGTCAAAGAAATCATAGAGCCAAAATTTTACAGTTTCTGTTCATTTAACATAATACTCCAGCGTTTCACCATTTCTAGGTTAGTTCCTGATCATATCTCCAGGGCAGAACTCTCCTTAAAGTTAATTCATTACAACAATTAAGGGGTAAAACATAAAAAACTATCATCAGCTACATCTATTCTTCAGCAATTATAGGGTTTATCAACCAGAAGATGCACATATATCCATCTCTAAACTTTTACATGCCTTTTCTTTTTTGGCAAAACAAAATGATACTGCACAGCTAACCATTAACTTCCATCACACATTTAAAGATGCACCATTGTCTGCTCCTGTTAGATTGAGTATCATTGTAGCTGCCTTCAAGGCCCTGTGTAGACGACCATTCAAGAAATGAGAAGCAGCATTGTTTCTTGGATTTCAACAATAAAATGCATACAAAGAATAATAGGAAGGATACAAGATCCCAACATATCCCATATGAGGCTGTCACATAGAGATAAACAAAAGCTACGTGCGTCTCTTAGTGAAATGGAATTCAAAACTAGAAGGATAATAAAAAAAACATTGCATGGCAAGATACTCTACAATTGGTCAGATTGTGGTTGCAGCAACAATTGTGCGAATCTCTAGATAACCTTTTTCTTGTTTGGTTGATTCATGATAGGTATCATTATTCTGCAATTTCTTTAGGAATACTTTCATTGTCCAAACTGATTAAGTGTCATTTCCTACATATTAAAGAGAAAGACAAACCCCTCCAAAAAAAGTAAGAAGTTCCAAAATCAAGGTACAGTTAAGTTTCAGGATGACTCGATAACCAAGAAATTAATTAGTTGGCTTCCATGGATTAATCCATTGAATTTAATAAGAGCTTTATGGCCTTTAGAATTTTTCACAATAAGGTTAGACATTCATTTTTGTACGACAGAATCATCAAAGGGTAATCAAACTCAATTTGACACTTCATTTGCACTGTTTTCCTCAAACCCCTCCCAGCTGATGACTTGTAAAACCACAGATATAATATGCAAAAATTATCAGAAAGCCCTGAGAACAAAACTGTAGAGACAAAAGGAAGTATCTATCTTGTAGACAATATACCATGCATCAGGTTCCTGATACAGAGAAGCTGAAGTGCCAAAACAGGAGGTAAGCATTTCGGTGTGTATGACGCCTGGATTAAGTGCAACAATTGCCATTCCATCTGGCACCTCCTTTGCCACTGATCTACTCAAACCCTCAACAGCCCATTTAGATGCACAATAAGGTGCAACCTATGACAAATTTAATCATGCATAAAAATTTTTCAAAAGAAGTGTAAAGATCAAGTAGACATGGTGAAATTACATAATCTTATTCCACCTCATAGTACTGAAAACTCCAAGATTGCCAAAAGAAATCACAAACAAAGTCTATAATTATCATGAATAAGCTGAATCATGTCTTTTTAATCAAATACTACAAGAGTTTATTTCTTTTTGGCATTGTCTAGCTTGTTTTGTCATTCCCATGGTGTCTTAACGTGGTGTTTTAGGATAAGAATTTACACATTTTTAATTATAGCCACAATTTACAAGCATTTCATCTTAAATTCCACCATCATTATTGAAAATAACATCTTAACATTTAGGCAAGACGTTCACACAGATTAGAGCCAAATTAAGGTCAGGATAAAGTGAAGTGAAATATTTACCAGAGCAGCACCAGATCTTCCCCACCCAGAAGACAAGTTAACAATAATTCCTTGCTTGGTTGGGAGCATAAGAGGAATAAAGTGACGTAGCACATTTGCTATCCCTTTAACATTTGTATCAATAACAGTATCAAATTCTTCTTCTGGGACCTCCCAAAACTTGTTATTTCTGTTAATTGTACCCGCATTGTTCACTGCAAATTCAAAATTAAAAAAGAAAACAGAATTTGACGCCCTAATTCTCTGCATATCCCTCTAAAGCAGTAAATTTGAGCATCATACTGCATGTGCAACAACAACTGATTCATACCTATAATATCAGGAACACCCTTATTTTCCATCACAACTCGCGCCAACTCCTCTACGCTACTATTTGACCTCTGCCCCAAAGAAAAACAAACAAAAAAACAGTCAATCCCCAAAGTTCAATTAACAAACGGAATTGAAATATGTAAAGAAAAAGAAGAGTTAAACATTCAAATAAAATCAAATGTGGGAGATAAGAAGCATTACGACGTCGGCGGCAAGGAGGAGGTGGTTGTTGTTGTGCTCGGACGGAAGTTGGGATTGGAGGGAATTGAGCTTATCCTGAGCACGGGAACAGCCGATTACAGTGTGGCCTCTCTTGGCCAGTTCGAGGGCTAGGGCTTTCCCCAGCCCTTTGCTCACTCCCGTTATCATCACCTTTTTCCCGCCGCCGCCGCTGCCTGCGCCGCCTGTCTTCGCGGCCGCTCTGTTCATCACCGATGACGGCGTGGTGGTTATCGTCATTGTCCGTGCAGAGCTTTGCACACCCAACCCGAGCCTAACTGACAGGTTTATAGTTATGAACTTTTGGTCCTTTCCTTTCCTTTCCAATATTTACGAAATTGAAGTTTTATTATTAATTTATTATACATTTATTATTTTTTAAAAATTAAAGAAGATATTTCATAATTTCAAAAAGAAAATATTCAAAATAATGGTTTTTTCATTTAATATAAAATTTTTAATTATTTATTTTTTAAAATATATACAATTTAATAAAATATTATTTTTTATTAATATAACAAATTTATAGCGTATTTCATAACATTTAATTAAGGATGACAATTTGGCCAGACTAGAAGTCAATGGACCAGGATTTCTTGGCCTCACTTACTACGGTTGTGCAAGTCTGGCTCAACCTGAGGTTCAACTAAAAATGACAAAATAATATTATTTTTTGAAAATTTTTTAACAATTAATAACTCAGGCTAGGCTACAAGCCGACCCCCTGGCCATTGTTATCCCTAATTTTATAAAAATATTATATTAAAAATAAATTTTTATTTAATTTTTACTAATTTTTCAAAATTAATTCTTAAATTAAAATTTTTAAAAATTTAGTATTAAATTCAAAAATTATTTTAAAATTCAATTATGATACATTTGACAATAAATTCTGATATTAGTCATAAAATGGTCTCTATATATATATATTTTTTAAAGGAAAGGTCTTACGGCGTCGTTTGGCTTAAGTCGGACGCTAGAAGAAGAAAATGAAAAAGAGTGATAAAGATCTTTCTTCATTTTCGTGTTGTTGGCTGTTCTTCAACAGAATCAAAACCATTTCGATTTCCCCAAGTTGTTGGAAAACCCTAATCGACTTCTGATCAATCGCACTCTAATTGGAGTTTTGTAGAAAAAAGAAAGAAAAGGGATATCATAAGATGCAAGGAGGAGGGGAAGAAGTGAGCATAGAGGAGCTGGCTTCCAATCTTTCCACCTACAAACAACAACTGCACCAGGCAATAATCTCTTCCTCTCAATTTTTTTTTGGTTTATCCCTTTCAAATTGGGGTTTTTTCTGGATTTAGCGTTAATAAGTTTTTTTTTTCTGCTTATTGCTGACAAAAATTCGTGTTATTACCTTTTAGATTGATCAGGGTCTTTTACTTGAGGATTGTGCAGGTGCAGTTTTGGTAGTCTCATTGTTGGCGTTAGTTAGTAGGCCTTTTGGCCTTCGTAGTTGGTTGAAAATTCGTAATTTTTGGTAGTGTAAATTGGAAGCAGATATTTGTGTTGTCTTGAAGTGAACTTAGTATACGTTTCCTTGATCCTGTTGTATCCATATATTGTTGGGCTTGTATGTGTAATCATTTCCTTCCTGCTTATTAAAACAGGTCAGGCAGCTGTTGGTGGATGAACCCACAAACTCGGAATATGTAGACATGGAAAAGGAACTAATTGAGGTGAAGATTTTAACGATTATTTTACAGATTTTGCTAAGCTTTGTACGTTTTATATAATTTTCTTCTTTTGTGTTAATTTTTCTTTGACATGCTTATTTTGTTTGAGTCGTTTGTGGGGTAGCTGGCTTCTACTTGAGTCTGTTTTTAGAGTCACTTGTAGGGAAAAGTTGTTCAAGTGATGGTTGACAAGCATTCCTTCTTTGTTAGCTGTTCTCTAGTGTTTAGAGGGTTATAGGATTAGTTCTGGGTCTTATGTTTTGCTTCTGGGTAGATTATGCTATTTGAGTGTCTGGGATTTTGATGCTTCTTTTTCTTTTATCTCTTCACCGTCTCTTGAAGGACCCAACTTGTTACTCAACATGCAACATTATTTAGCTGCTAATGGCTTCAATGGAGGTTTGTTTTCATTCCAGGGTTGACAAGGTGAGGGTGGTTTTAAGCTAAATAAATTTCATACAATGCAGAAATTAGAATTCTGTGGAGAATTCTGACAAAAGAAGAAAATTGTTGAGCTATTTGTGTAAACTTAGAACGTCATTAAGATGCCTATCACTAAGTTTACAGGTGTACTATGCATTGTGATTGCCCAGCCTGTTGTGTTCCTCACCTGAATGAGATGTTCACCTTGAGATTCTAAGTTCGAGTTTTAAGGATAGTTGCTGTTATGATATCCAAAGTTGGTTTTTCTGTGATTTACCTAACATTTTGGAAATGCAGGTCATTGAACTCACAGAAGAGCTTCTTGCAACCGCGAAGCAGAATGATGTTTCTGGATCTGCTATTGATGCAGGAACCAGCATGAAACTTAGCTCTTCCCAACTTAAGGTGATAGTTTATAGTACATCATTTTTCATACAAAGGAAAATTGCATCAATTTTTTTGCGCAGGGAATATATGAGAGTGTGAATGTAATATACATAGTGGTTGCATGTGTATATGGGCACATTTCAGGTGCTGATATTATGCCTTTTTACCCCAAGCAGGAGCAGGCAGGCATACCTTATCAGACTGATAAATTTCCTGTTGGTGCAAAAGTTCAAGCTGTATGGAGTGAAGATGGAGAGTGGTACGTAATTAAAATCAAGATGCAAATTTGATGGATTTGTTTTTATTTACTGTAATTTGTTTTACCCTCTTTTTTCTTTAATGTGTTTGATTAGTTAAATGTTTAGGTATGATGCAACTGTTGAGGCACATACTCCTCTTGGATACTATGTTACCTATGATGAATGGGGGAACAAGGAAGAGGTGCGATTTCTTCTACCAAACTTCAAATCCATTTCTTTATTGTTTGTGATTCACACAACTCATCTCACTGTACCCTAAATATCTGATTACTTCCAGATCAAGGGTTGGTTCAAATTTCTAATATTTGTAGAAGTTTTAGTTTTGGCCTGCCTATATTCTTAGCTTAAATTTGTTAAATGATATGCCTATGTTTTGACAAACGATATCTGGTATGTAATTTTCAACTTTTTAACTTCTAGTTTTCTTAAAGAAGCTTATTAATTCCACTGAATTCTTAATGGGAGCATATAGTATTGAGTGTTTTTTCAGGTTTATTTGATTAATAAGGTGGATTTTTATTTGACCAACTAATGTAAAACCAGGTTATTAGAGGTAGTCATATCAATTAGCCTTGATGACTGCTCGTTGAACTTTGAAGGTTTGTTGTAGAGACATTTGTGATGTCTCAAATGAAGTTGTGCTCTCTTTGAGTTTGGTTATACGAGATTGCAAGACGGAAGGTTAAGTTGATTTAAGGGGAGGATTATGAGATTAAGGTTAAACTAATTGATTTGTAGAATTTTGGAGGCTTAAGCTGAGATACTACTTTGACTCAGCAATATAATTTAGTTAGAACCAATCGTACCTTATACAAAAGGTAGCCATTCTTGATGAAATTGGTGCTTTAAAGATGAGTGTTTTATTTTTGTAATGTAGAGGGTGTGGCAAGTTAGTGCTCAATCCATCTGTATGCATTACTTGTTTCATATTTGTCCTGCTATCTGGTATATATTTCTATGAACCAGCAGATGGTGGTTTTTCACTTATAGCTGATAATTCCAGGTGGACCCTGACAATGTTCGACCAATAGAATTCAATGCATTGGTGGAAGCTGAACGAGCTGCTGAAGCTACGAAACTAGCTATCAAACGGAAGATTGCTCAAGCTGCTTCTACTGACTTTCAATCAAAGAGTTTGCCAACAAAGCTGCGTATAGAACCTGATGATCCTGAGGATGTGGTAAGCATTGACTTTTAATCTTCCACCTTCTCTTGCCTTTTCCTTTTTGGTAATTAATGGTGGTCTACCCTGCTTGCTGCACCATTCATGGTTATTGGTGTCTACATCTAGCAAAGTGTTATTTAAAAAAATTTCTTGATCATTTTGTTTTCCCCTGGTTTTGGAAGTTAAAAGAAACCTTATTTATTGTAAACGTGGGCTCAGTAGTATCCATTCCACATTATTGTCATCTTTTGGATGTAATCTGGCATTGAATTCCATCACACCTCCGCAATCGATACCCTGGCATGAACTTCTTGTTTCCTCCAAGTTGAGGACCTGAGGTTAGACTCCGAAAGAATTTATCAACATAATCTTTCTCATTGTACTTGTGCTTGCAGTCCTTAACATTAAGTTATTTGATATTGTTGCATCCTACAAACTTCTGCACTTGCTAACTATTATATTTACAGAAAGCTGCAAAGCGCAAGAAAATTCATGCTTTTAAGTCAAAGATGCGGGTAGAGCAACTTGAGGTTGCTCAAAACAAACGACAAAATGCATGGCAGCAGTTCCAAACAACTAAAGGCAAGACTAAGAAGGTATGTAATTATAAGAGTAAATACTTTTGTGATTATAGTTAAATTCCTGTGAGAAGCATCTTAAGATTGGCAGCTCCTCCTGCACCTCTTAGACATCTAATCTTTGGGTTGATACTTCACTTTTGCTTTGATAGCAGTATAGTTTCGGTGGGCTTCATTAATTATTTTCTTATGTTGTGCTTCTGTTTGTGACCAAAATAAATATGGGCTTTTATTAGAATTGTCATGTTGCCCAGGAATTATTTTGTTCAGTGCTGAAACTAGATTGTGATGCTGTTTGGTTGGGGATATGTTATTAATTAGGTTTAGCCCATGGATTAGAATATTCTTATTATTGTGATATTCTTAAATAGAATATTTAGAATATTCCACTATAAAAGGATACATATTAATAATAAGGGTCAATGACTCATTCAATGCCAATCCTTTTTAATTATTTTCAGACCAGTGCCAAATCTAATTATTTTCTTCACCAAGTTTCAAAACCTTTTAAAATACAATTTACCACCGCCGTTAAAAAGAGGATGATGTAGCTGACGGCAAAGGAGGGACCTTGGCACACGGTTCCTCCTTTGATTGGTCTTCTTCCATATGTCAAAGGGGGTTAGTGAAATAGAGTAGTCAAAGGGGGTTTGGCACTGAATATTAATATTCAATCTCTAAGATCTTCATTCCTTACCATTTCATGATCATGACACCTCTCTTCTGTGTATTTACAGGTCGGTTTCTTCTCCGGACGCAAGCGCGAAAGCATTTTCAAATCTCCTGATGATCCCAATGGTAAGGTTGGTGTTACTGGAAGTGGAAAGGGCTTGACAGAGTTTCAGAGGAGAGAAAAGCATTTACATCTCAAAGGTGCAAATATTGAGACTGCGGATGATTAGAGAATGCTTCTTCTCCTGTAAACTGACTGTTAGTTCTGGCTTTTCCATCACCTGATTCATTAGCTGTAGTAGTTTTGTAGGGAGAGGAATAACTTGTTGGGTTAATTTTACTTCGGAAGCAATTAGCAGATGCTTAATGAAGCTATGAATACATGGTATTTTTTTGATAATGGTATTTTTTTGGTAATCATATCTATATATATATATATATTTACATTGGTTTTGTGGTCAAGTGAACCATTTATATTACATAATGAAGTACACTTGTAACATAGTAGATTAAGACATGTTGGTGTGAATGTGAAATTAGAATGGAGATAATTAATTCTTCATCATTATCATCATCACACCCAGTCCGAAGTCCCTTAATAAAGTGGGTCTGAAAATGTCTGATAGTATGTAGCCTTACTTCTACATAATAGAGAAGTTGTTTTCGGTAGATTTACATATAAATGTGACAATAAAAGAGTGATGCAGGTTAAAGAGTAAAAAATGTAAAACTGACACGTTAAATAATTATGTAAATAAAATTATAATAAATATATAAATAAAAATAAAATATAACTCAATTTTTAAAAATGAAATATATTTTAAAACTAAAATATAAGAAAATATATCATCTTTATCTGTAGAAAATAATCAATATTAAGATGATAAGAGATGATTAATTGGCTTCAATTATTTTTAATATTTAAAAGATTATACAGTTAATCCATTCTGAAGATTCTCAAACCTACCTAGACCTTAGGTTAATTATGCTTAACATTGACTTCTATGACATTTATGTTTACATTATGATCTTAGGTCTCAACAAGTATGTCTTCTTAATCTTTTCATTAAATAAATTTTGATCACGTATAACAAATGTAATATTTTTGAAGGATTCATAAATACAATATTTAGGGTTAATTAATTTCCAATAATTTAATATGTTTTTATTAAATAATTAATAAATACATTACTTTTTTTTTTTTTTTTGGAGAAACTCTTTCCATTGAGTCTTTTAAGTAACATAAACAAGCAAATGGGCAACATCACATTAGGAAACTAAGCCTAAGAAGCTCAGAACAATATATATATTTTTTAATAATTATATATATAATTTAAGTGTTTTGTGTCAGAAGGGTTGGCAGTCCAAAACGTGTTCAACTTGCCCCAAAAAAACAGGAACAAAAGTAAGGGCATTAGTGTCTTGTCATAAGAGACAAACAATTACCAAGAAATAATATATTGTAATGATAAATAAAAAAAAATTAAGCAAAACTAATAATTATTAATTACCCATAAGCACAAGATGCTTAGATCACAATCCAACTTGTATTGGACAGTTGTTGGGATTTCAGGGTACTGTTTCACAATAAAAAACACAATACTTTAAACTATATTTTCAATTAAAAATTTATTTAGATATATAAAAATATATCAACTAAATATAACATTTTTAATTTATTATAAATATAATCTAAAAATATTTTTCCGTATTAACTAAAAAATTATAATGAATTGTTATTTGTAATATTTAATTAATATTTTTATTTAATATTATGATATTAAAATAAATAATATATATTTAAAGTAATTTTTCCCTTTTTTATTTTATCTATTATTAAGTATTCTTATTTTTACGCGTAGATTTATACAAATCAACCTCCCTATTAAATAAGAATAAGGACAACGAGGAATGACACAAACGGTGTAAACTTCTCACTTAAGACTCTTTCTTATAAGAAATTTTGAGTTCGAGTCACGTAAAAGGAAAAGAAATGAGGAATTTTTCCTGTTGATGATCTTCTAGCCCATGGGCAAAACTCCTTGATCGGATTAAATACGGACGTCTTACTTCCAGTGATAGTGTGAAAGTTAAAGCTACTAGGAAATCTGAGGATTGCTAGGAACCTGATGCTGAGCAGGGTTAGTTATTAATTAGCAATTAACCAATCAAGTAGATGACGACTTCTCATGCGTAAAAATATACAAACTATGTAAAAATCTGAGAAATTTTAGAGTTCAAGATTTACCTCATCTGAAACTCTTGAGACGGGGTCTTAGAAACTTACGATTACCTATTATTACATCTTTTTAAATACCACATCTCAACACGATTTCAACTTGAGGTTGAAGGGATGATAAGTATTACTATTATTTTTCTACTTTATAATAATAAATAAAGAAAAAGAAAAAGGAAAGAAAAGAAATGGAGAAAAGACCAAGGAGAGAGAAAAGGGCGAGTGTGTGTAAGAGAAGCAATGTAAAAGAGACAGACAGAGCGGTGAATAGAGAGCCAAAGCTAAGCTGTGTCGGCTTCGACCAAACATTTGACGATTTACTCAGTCTTCATCTCACTTTATATCTTTCGATACCCTTTTTGATCCAGGCAAATTGTTCAGTCTCTTTTCTACTACTAGATCGAGCTCTCCGATTTGGGGTTAAAGCACCAGTTGGATAGGTATCGTTTCTTCTCTGATTTGCTTGTTGTAGTTGATCTTGAGGTGGTGTTGTTTTGTTGGAGTGAAAAATGGTGGATAATGAAGGAAATGTTTGGTGGGTATTGTAAAGGAAAGTATGGGAATTATATTGGGTTTTTTCTAGTTTCTCTTGATCAGATCCCTTAGCATTTCTGGCTTCGTGTTTATGTTCTTTGGTTTTTTCTCCCAACCCAGACAGAAAGCCTTTTCTTTAACTTCAGTTTTTGTTCTTTAATAAAACAATAGTTTTAGTGCGTTAAAGGTTAATACTTGTGGGGGAAGAGGAGAAGGAGGGGGGTTTGGGACTTGGGAGTGAAACGTGTTCTACGCTGCTGACTAAGAATTGAATGCATGTTAGAACTTGTGCAAGGTCCGGCGTCTTTTCGTGGGAGTTAAAGGTAGAAAGGGGTGAAAATTTGTTAGCTTTCTTATGCTTCATTTAATGCAAAAACCAGGGAGGAGAGGGAGGGAAAGAGAGAGAGGGATGAGGGGGTGGGGGGAGGAGGAGTAAAGAGAGAACTTTATTATTGATATCAAAGGTCAGTCATTGAGGCCTTTTACTTGGCCAATGCTGAATTCGTCTGGCTTGACTTTTAAGGGATAATAAATGCATTACCATTAATGGGTTTATTTTAGTTTGGTGGAACTATTGATTGCTGGTACTCTTTATTACTGCTCTACAATAACTATTTTTAACGCAGGGTTCCTCCTGACTAGCCTTGTTAGCCCTTGAGGTTGAAGGTTCCGTGTAGTTTCTCTGATGGTTTGCGCGCCTATGAGTCATCCCTCTGGAGAACAACCCAATTCAGGTTAGGTTTTGCTTTGATTATTTCACATTAAGAGGGTGATGATTGACTGGTTGATTGGGCACCAGCTTATTTAAACTCTTACATGAAACTAGCTGTAGAATGGAATTACTGTCTCTCAATGTAGATGATATGTTTATTCTTAAACGAAATGTATTCCATGAAGTTGATGTTTTAGCAGGTTTGGAATTACAACTGTGCGGAAGCAGGCCAAATGCTTTATATGTTCGCAGTAGTATCAGTTACTTCATATTTTAATTAACAATTGTTCAGAGGATGTTGAAGTGTTGAACTGGTATTTTGGGTTCACTTGCTTATCTTAGTTGGGATATTCTCTTGGGAATTGAACGGTCGGTCCAACAAAGTTGTAATCTCAAGGTGTTTTAGTTTGTCTTGTTATTCCACCTTTCTGAACTTTGAGCAAGCTATTAGAAAATCTACAGATAATTGTTTTTTGTTGATCATCTTGTTCTCCTCCATGTTGCTTTACTACCTTTTCTCACCTCTATGTGGATATGCCCTTTCGTTCCTTACGGTTCCATAAATTGGCCTGCACGCTATTTGAATTGACCATTTTAAACAGCTCTCTGTAAAATAATTTCTAGTAGAAGCTAATGCTTAGCACATGGTTCTGCAATTTCTATTTAGCAATTTTAATACTCATTCTTTTCAGCTGATTTTCGAATATCTACTACCATACACCTAACTGATGTAATCTTTGCTTCTGTTGAAATTTTTTCATCTACTAGGTTGAGTTTGTGAAATGTGCTTCTCTGTTTCAATGACTTAGCCACCGGTTCTGAACCTACTCTAAGATTCTAATCTTGTCACATCATTAAATAGACGTACTTGAAATGGATTATTGTTTGACTACCTTGTCTCTGTCCAAGTTAACCATTGGTACATCCTATCCCCAACATTGATAGAATTGGAGTTCATGTACTCAGTTTTCTTCTTATTATTCAAAAACATTGCTAGAATGGTTCTCCATCATACCAACTAGTAATAAGTCTCAGCATTGGGTGTGCCCTCATGGAATGGTGCACCTTGGAATATAGGCTTGGATGTGTTTAATTAATATCTTCATAAACAGTGCTGAAAACAGAGGACTCAGAGTAAAGCTATGGTATAAACTATTTGGATAGGGAATTCTTTTGTGCCACCTTTTTCAGTTCATATTATAGAGATTTATTGGTTTCCTTTTAGCCATCAATAAGAAGGCCGGTGAATTTGTTGGTACTTCGTACTTAGGGGGTCGTATTCATTTTTGATGTTTTACCCACATCTTGTAATGGAAGAATTAACTTACATTGACAATTCACTAGGGATTTATGAACCTGAATTAAGTATAGAAACCTATTTTGAGCATTCATGCTTACCTTATGCAATGCTTGGATCTTTTTTTGCTTCATAGCTAGATTGGTTGTGTTTAATACCGAGAAAGTTTTGAGAGATTCTAAAAGCATCACTTGTTCTTATTAGATGAGGATACTGTAGCATTTGTCAAATTTTTCTCTTGTTGTTCAACCAATCTGAGATTTTGACTTCTATGGGGGTTCCTTTTGAACTTTGTCATAGTATTTTATAGCACTTCATAAAGATTCAAGCATCTCCTGTAAGGCACTAAGGCCTCCTAGTTTACTTTGTGCACACGTAAAGAAATTTTTTTTGGCTCTTCACCTCTCCTCAATTCTTTTTACCTTTAAGCTTCACAGGGTGTTCCTCAAGTTAAGCATTAAAATGTGGAAGTTTCATGCCATCAATGATATGGTCATGAAAGAGTTTATTCTTCCTGAGAGGAAGGCAGTGGAAAGTTTAGTCATTAATGTGTTCCCTACCCACCCAGTTATCTGTCATTGTGTAATAGGCTTTATCTCCTGTCTTATAATGACTTTCTTATATGGCTTAGCGTATTCTACAGTGATGCTAGACATCCATTTTTTGGTTCTTTTTTATTCTTTCCATTTGTGGTCATTGAAAACTAAATTTGTGGCTTTTGTCAATAGGGGGTTGCAATGATGCTTTGTACAAAGAGCTATGGCATGCATGTGCTGGACCTCTTGTTACCCTTCCTCGTGAAGGGGAGCGAGTTTATTATTTTCCTCAAGGTCACATGGAGCAGGTAATCCTTGATGAATTAGACCAATGACTTTATATGACTCTTAGCTGATTATTTGTAAAAAGTTACTCTTGAATGTAGGCTGAGATCCTTCAATGTTACTCCTTTGAATATTGTTAGCTAGTGGCAATTTCTATTTTCTCACTGATAAAACCATATCACTTTCATGTAGCTTGAAGCTTCAATGCATCAGGGTTCAGAGCAGCAAATTCCCTCCTTCAATCTTCCATCAAAAATTCTGTGCAAAGTAGTCAATGTTCAGCGAAGGGTGAGTACCACAATGCTTTTGATTCTGATTCAAGCCATCTTATTCCATAGTGAGAAATTGCTTTTTTCTTTCAAATGTACTTTTTGGTACTTATATTTTGCTTTGGTGTTATTCAAATTGGATTGTAGGCTGAACCTGAAACAGATGAAGTTTATGCACAAATAACTCTACTTCCTGAACCTGCTGTAAGCTATCTTTCTTTTTGGAACAATCTATTGTGCCTTACGTATCTGTATTTATTTTATATTTGTACCTTATGTCTGCCTTTTTATCATCTACCTATATCGATCAGCAAAGTGAGGTTACCAGCCCTGATCCTCCCCTCCCAGAACCTGAAAGATGTACAGTCCATTCTTTTTGTAAGACACTTACTGCATCGGATACAAGCACCCATGGTGGTTTCTCTGTTCTTCGAAGGCATGCAGATGACTGTCTGCCTCCACTGGTTAGCACGGATTTTTATTCATCAATTCTATCCTATTAATACCACTTCTTTCTGGTTGAGTGACTGTCTTACATTTTCCTTTTGTTCAGGATATGTCCCAGCAGCCACCTTGGCAGGAGTTGGTGGCAACTGATTTGCATGGCAATCAATGGCACTTTCGACACATTTTTCGAGGTTAGCAATGGTGTCTAGACTTAAATATGATGCGTTGTTAACGTCCTAGTGAAGTATGCTAGTAGTAATGTTTACTCATCTAGAGCGCCTGATTGTCTTCTTCACTCCATTTATGTGGCACAATATACTAGCTATCCTTTTCATGGGCAATATATTAGTTGTCTTTAAATATTCATACTGATTGAAACTTCTGGTAGCTTCATTTCTTCTGCCATAACGTATGCAATAGGTGTTCAAAACCAAAATAAAAAATTAATGAGGATCTTGGGGCCTATGGTATGCTGTAGGTGCTTTAACTTGTATAGGAATTTTACTCTACCGTGATTTTGTAGTGTTTGATCATACACATGATTTGGGTTAAATCATCTTGACCTATCCAGTCTTAAGCATTCTCAGAAAGTTATGTTCCATATCTTTTGAGTAAGGATCCAAACTTCTGGGAAGAGATTATTTGTTGGGCGTAAAATGAACTAACATATCGTGTGAAACTTTGATACCAACATTACGTTTTGTAACATAGCTACATGGATACCATTCTTCTGGTTAATTTATTATGTGAATGAATTGGAAAAGGGGGGTCAGTCCAGTGGTTATATGCTTCATTATCTTTTACTGGTTAGATGCGGAAAGTTATTTAACACATTTTTAATCACAGGCCAACCTAGGCGTCACTTGCTTACAACTGGGTGGAGTGTCTTTGTTAGCTCTAAGAAGTTGGTTGCAGGCGATGCATTCATCTTCCTAAGGCAAATTCCTTTTCTATATTATTGTTTAGTATTAATATTATTGCATCTTATCTTATTTGCCACTATGTGGGTTGAATTTATGAAATAAGAGTTTCGGTAAAGGGGATTGAAAATGAAAAATTCATGAGTTGGACTAATAAGAATTTTAGCGGGAAGGATCTGTTCTCAACTTCTCCTTGAATCAGAAAGACATGAAAACAAACGCACAAAATACTGCCTTTTAAGAGCTTTTATAATTAATTTCAGGGGAGAAAGTGGAGAACTTCGTGTTGGAGTCAGGAGGCTCATGAGACAGCAAACAAATATGCCATCTTCTGTAATATCTAGTCAAAGTATGCATCTTGGTGTACTTGCTACGGCTTCTCATGCCATCGCGACTGGAACTCTTTTTTCTGTATTCTATAAGCCAAGGTTTCAAGGACTATAAATTCTCTTGTTTATTGTCATTTAGCTTTTACTACGTGATTAACATTGCTGAAGTTTGCACCCTGTTGTATCTCATTGTCTTCTTTTCTTTTCCTTTTCATTTGTCTAACAGAACGAGAGCATGCTATTTGTGTCTTTCTTTTCCTAGAAGTGTATTTTATTCTTTTTTTATGAAGTAATTATGGAAGTTGATTGTTGAAATTGAAAATAGAGAGAAGTTTGGAGAGAGATTTTATACAAGGTTTTATGTGGTTCAGCTGTAAATCTTATGTCCGTGGACACAAAACCATTAGGGGTGCGTCTTTTATAGGGACTTTATGTTACATACTATAATAAATTCCTATTTATAGGGTGAAATACATATTTCTTCATATCTATATTTTTAATTAGGAATGTATGTAATTTTTTTTATATTAATACTAAGTCTCTGAGATAATCACCCATGAGATTTAATGATATAGGTATGGTTTCTTTGAGGACATTCCTTAATATTTTTAAGGTTTTAGTAATATTTATGGGATGGTGGAAACCAATTTTATTCGTCACCAGTTTCTTGTTTAACAGCAATGTCATAGAAGATTCTTGTCCTCATGTTTTAAAGCATTACATGTATGACTGTTACTTGATGAAATGATTTATGTCTGGGACTCGCAAGCACAGTATATATGTTCAAATTTAAGATCTTTTCATTCTTCACCGTGACGCATTCCTGAAAGTGTACACCATATTTGATTTTTAGTTTGTGGGGCTGAGTATGGCTAATTCCTTTTTGAATTAACACCAATATTCCACTTGCTCCATAGCTTACTTATTAGTCTTTGGATTCATAATGCTGCTGACTTATGTAAGATTATCAAGAGGACTCATAACTCCGCTGATTATATGCATATGCAGAACTAGTCGATCTGAGTTCATTGTGAGCGTTAACAGGTATCTTGAATCTCTGAACCCTAAGCTCTCTGTTGGGATGAGATTTAAGATGAGATTTGAGGGTGAAGAAGTTCCTGAAAGAAGGTATATTATCTTACACTGGATTTGCTCAAGTTATTGATAGGTTTGGATAATCATTCTTCTCCACACTACAGGTTTAGTGGTACAATTGTTGGTGTTGGAGATAATATGTCATCAGGATGGACTAATTCTGAGTGGAGATCATTGAAGGTTGGCAACCCGTTTTGTTCATCATTGTAATTCATATTCTAGTATGATGTTGATTAGTTTCAGAGTGTCTAGCTAGACCCTAGCTTTGCCTTTCTTCACTATTGGTGACATCATCTTCATTTTCTTGAGTAAAGATATTGGTCCTTCCAATCCTTATGTTGGAAATAGTATCTTTTTTGTTTGCTCTTATTTTGATATTATATATTTTTACAGGTTCAATGGGATGAACCTTCATCCATCTTGCGCCCAGAAAGGGTATCACCTTGGGAACTGGAACCACTTATTGTAACCCCACCATCAAATCCCCAACCTGTGCAAAGGAGCAAAAGGGCACGATTACCTGTTTTGCCACCAGCACCTGATTTTTCTGCCCTTGGTATCTATATCTATCCTTACATTATGCTTGTTTTGAATGGAAGTTGGATGAAAGAAATTCAAAGGATGGAGAACTGAAAATGATATCATTTCCTTCTGTTTGGAAGCCACAGAAAGAGAGAGTTAGAAGAAAGTATACCGTTTGACCTATCCTAAACATTTCTTACTAAGTTGGGGGGGGAAGTTGGAACACTAATTTGACACTAGTTAAAATTGAACTAATTGCTTCAAATTTTCTTTTTCCTAAATGTAGTGATGAACTGTTGTTTACTAAATATTTTCTCTTCCTTTCATTTTGGTTCCATTAGTTTCATTCAATCCGAACAACTAAGCAAAGATGTTTTAGTTCTTTCAATTTTCTTTTACATTTTATCAGCTTTTTTTCTGCCACTTAATTTGTTCCTGAGCATAATGTTCCCTTATGCCTAAACTAAATTATCTGTTACTCTGTCCATTAGGTACGTGGAAGCCCACAGTTAACTCTCCCACTTTCTTATACGCCAACTCACAACGTAGAGAAGACCTGCATCAGTCGCCCTCTCTAGTTGCTGCTACAAAGGCTAGCGCTATTGACTTCAGTGGCAGTAGCCAACTGGCTGGTGTTTCTGCAAACTCAATGTTCTGGCCTAACGCAATGGAAAGTGTTACGGAGTCATTTGCCCCAGTTGGCAGAGATCCTGGGGAAAGTAGACAAGGCACTAGGAACTCTGGACCAATGTTGTTTGGAATTCATCTTGTTGATAACTCCAATGCAGATGGGAATATGATTGCGGATAATGTATCTGGTAGATTGAAAGATAATTGCTCAGTTCTCTGCCTAAATACAGAGTCGGACCAACATTCTGAGCCATCCCATGTTAATCAGTCTGATATTCCTTCAGTAAGTTGTGAACCTGAGAAATCTTCCCTAAGGTCTCCCCAGGAGCTGCAGAGCAAGCAAATCAGGAGTTGCACTAAGGTCATTCCCCTTTGGCCCATGTATATCTGCAATTTGATTCTACTATCATGCAGAATTTACCATTATACAGAAAATTTTTAAACTTTCTATCATTGGTGTTTTCTTTTCTTTTTTCCTCTCGGTGACCAACATTAGCGTACTCTCCTTTTCATCGCATTGTTATTAACTAAAAGGAACTAATACGAGTGATTGTTGTAAGATTCTCATCTTCTGTTTTTGTTCTCCCAATTAAATATTTGATTAGTTTGCATCTTTGTTCTAGGTTCACATGCAAGGGATTGCTGTTGGGAGGGCGGTGGATTTGACACGATTCGATTGTTACGAGGACCTCCTGAAGAAACTGGATGAGATGTTTGATATTGATGGCGAACTCTGTGGATCAACCAAGAAATGGCAGGTTGTTTATACCGATGATGAAGATGACATGATGATGGTTGGAGATGATCCATGGCAGTAAGTTTTGGTTATCATCATTGATTTTTTCCTTCTTTTTGTCCTTATTTTGTGCTTATAAAAGTTGTAGCAAATGAATCTTTGATCTTTCTATACTGTCTGTCTCTGCTCCTGTTTCGTCTTGCTCTTCATATTTTCCGTTTAATTGCAGTGAGTTCTGCAGCATGGTGAGGAAGATTTATATTTACACATCAGAGGAAGTGAAGCGGTTGTCACCAAAGATCAAACTTCTGGGCAGTGAAGACATCAAAACAACCAACGCTGGCGTTGATGGAGTGATGAACATGGAGGACCGTTCGTCTATCGTCGGGTCTGGATGCTGATACCGCCCTCTTTCAGTTTACAAAGAATGTTTGTAAAGAGTTGCCAAATGGGAGTGGCAGAGAGAGAAAAACCCCAAAGTTTTTCTTGTTTATATGGTCGTCTGAGGCAAGAGCCAGAACAGCCTTCGAAACAAGCTGTGTTAAGTCTGCTGGCATTGGTACGAATTGTACTGAACATGTCGAAATGTAGAGAATGGGACTTTATATCATTATAACCAAAAACAATGAAATAGAGGGATGGATTTGTTGCCTTGTAAGATATTTGTAACAGATATTTGTAACCTTTTTAGTGCTTGTTTGTTCGAATTTGATATATAGGTATCAAAAAGTTTGTCCATTCCACCAAGACCTCTTGGGAACTCAAGACAGGCTCTATGTCTCCAGTTCACCTGTCTTCTTTTTTCATTTTGCTGTCCACTGTCTTCTGTCCACAAATGGTACTGAAAAGGATCAAACAACTCTCAAAGAGTCTTTCCATTAATTGATAGTTTTGAGATTATCAAAGCACTCCACAAGATTTGTTCGGGTTTGGTCTAAGGATTCTTAGGATTTTGGGTTCAGGGTCTAACTTGAACTAGATCCAAGCAGGTTTGACACCCAATTTTTAATTTGAAATCTGATCAGATTTCGAGTCAAATTGTAAAAAAGAGCCAATCTTTAAAAAAAGATGCAATCTTTCGCACCAGCTCCTCCCAATCAATTCCTGTAAAGAAACGGATGGACATATAACGGTCACAAGGTTTGAAAAGTAAGCGTTTTTGTTGGTACTAGCAGAGCTTTTTATGAGCCTTTAACCATCAAAACTTCTGTTTCACTCTTGGCATATCCTCCATTTCCAAATGTTTAAGGCAGCGAAGAAGCTCAAGAGGTTTTGGCGAAGAAAGAAGCTACGAAAGAAGACTCACTACCCTCACCATGACCATGATGCAATGTTCAGATACCATCGTCTTCCTCCTCCTCCTCCTCCTCCTCCTCCATCAACAACAACAACATTCCATCGCCATTACTCCGACCACTGCTTCTACTCTACAACCTCCGCTCCTCATCCCTCAGCTCCACCTCTCCCACCATGGCTTGAGCAGGATCAGTCCGATGACCCCACTTGGGATGGGAATGGGGTTGATGATGGTCAGCACTACGTCCCAGAATCAGCAGGCTATTCGCCAAATGAAACGGGGGATGAAATCGTTAGTGAAACAACTCCCCTGTACGGGACAACATCGTACCAGCAGCATTTGCCACCGACCCCAGTTTACGGTGTGCCGGTGGCCGTGGGACGGAAATCAAGATCATCCGGCGGGAAAGGGATTTTCTACTATCTAATTAGTTGCTTCTGTCCATGTTTTAGCATAGACAGTAGAAGCAATGTCGATTAAACCAGAGGTTCAACACTTGTGTTACGTGGCGGCGGCGGCGGTCACGGTGGTAGTGGGTGTCTCTGCAGATCATGGACAAGCAAACATTCATGCATATGTAACAATTACCAGAAGAATAAGTTTGCATCTAAAAGGAACTTTCCATATTAGATAATGACTTTTATTTTATTGGTTGTAATCTAATTCTAAGTAAAAAGCATTAAGCATGCACTAAATTTCATGAATATTATTATCTTTTTTATTTATTTTTTAAATAATTCTTCTTCCTTTTTTTCCTTACCGTAACAACGACAACCTAATAAAAGTATCGCTAATAAGTAAGGCTTTCAGATCTGCCGTTTCTGTTCTGCTTAAATACTTGAAATTTATTCAGGCACAAGAGACACAGACACACAGTAGAATGGGAACTGCAGATCTACTCCTGGCTTTAAGAGGTTTTACCTTACCAAAAATTTATATAATAATTAAAAATAAAATAAAAATGCATAAATGGTTCAACAAAAAAATGTTCAAAAGAGACCTTGATCTCAAAAGCTGAAATCGTCCACTCTAAGCGCCCCCACACCCTGGCCCGACAGTAATGAGAGGATAAATCATGATCTGATCTCAGTTAGCTTCTCAAAAAAATGACTCAACGCCTGGTGCGCACAAGAAGTCACCACATTGGATGAACTCCCACTGTCACTGTCGGGACTCGAACCTGAGGCCTTGATCTCAACTTCCTTTCCTATGACCAATTGAGCTACCTATGCGGGCATGAGAAAGAAGACCTGAGATCACATTTTCGGTAAATTCTAGCAATCATATCATTCTTAATCACTTCCCTAACCTTCCTTTTTTTTCTTTTCCAGTCTTTAAATACAATCTTCTCTCATTTTCTTAATAACGTGTCTCCAAATTACCTAAATCTTTTTTTTCTTAATTTTCTATTAATACTATTTAAGTAATTATATGGTTTAAACAAAACCTTAACGGAGATTCAGATATATACTACTGCCTGGGGCGAAAATGCAAAATAGATACATAGCAGATATGGATTGCTGAGTTTTAACCATTATAAGATAAATAAATTGCAAAATCAGATGAACACAACAATGTCTGGAACGTTACATATAAAGAAAGGCAAGGCTGGCACATTTTGTCCATGAAATCTTTTCGCCTGCAAATGTACTGCACATCAGCACCTAAGGAGGATGATTCTGGGACGACCAGACCAGTGACCCTGTACACACAATAAACCAAGGCCAAAAAATTTTCCCATATTAATGGTTAAACAACCACATCATCTTTTCCCTTCAAGTCAGTAATATTCTTCAAACTCCCCATTTTACATCAATACTTGTAACTTTGCATTTGCATCACTTTCTTTTTTTCCAGAAACATCGAGTACTGTGGGCATGGGCAACAAGATCTCTCTCATCTGATATTGAATCCATTCCATTTAACAATCCAACAGCCATAGGCTTCTCCGTTACTCGTTTCGGATGGAATAATATTTGTCCGATAGTGTTAGTGACTTTGAAATCTCATTCATAAGGTTCTTGAATTTATGGCAGCAATCTGCTCCACTGCATAATATAAAATAATGATTTGAGCATCCACAGTACGGACATCTCTTTTTCTAATACTAAAAAAGACGAGCTAATGTATCTGCTGGTTTGAGATGTAGAGTTTCTGTGCATTCCCAAGTGCTTTTGACATAATTTCTATGTATGCTATTCAACATGTAACTTTTGTTCCATTTGACAACAGGTAATCAGACACATTTTACTATTAAGCCTTGCAGAAGCTTTATGATGAAGCAAAATGCAAACCTGATACGATTCAAGGCTGCAATTGCTCGAAGAGCGCTGCGAATCATGTCCTCATTACGATCTACTTCTTGCTTGACAGCATCTTGCTTTGGCTTAAAGTTTATAGTTTTTTGGAGAGGGTCCACCAATGAGTCTAACACTGTTGGTTACAACGAGAAATCACTCATAAATCTCTGATACATAGGAATCTCAACAGTGTGAAACTAATCAGTATACTGACCTGCCAGCACAGCAGACGGACATTTATCTGCTAGTTTAGATAGGATAAGATGGCAGGGCATTTTAACATCATAATGATCTGGAACCATGAAAAGGGAAGAGAAAAAAAGGAAAGTGGGTCAGACATTGACTTTTACGAGTGAAGGGAATAAGAGATAGAATAAGATGTCAAAAGGCTTACCATCTAAGCCAGACTTGAGATAAGGAACAATGAAAGATGATGGGTTCAATTGATCAAGACAACTATCCAGTAATGTGTCCACACATTCAAAAGCTGCTTTCCTCAACTCAAGTCCATCATCCACAATATGCTTAAAGGGCCCAAGATCAACAGTTCGTATCAATTCTTTCTACAGAAGCCAAGCATTTAAAATCAGCAAATAGGCCAGTGATAAACAAATCCTAATTGCATAAAGAAAACTAGTATCGCCACCAGCATAAATATAGTAGTTCAGTAAACAGAAATGTCACGAATAGCAATTGCATAACATCCAAATTGCAAGAGATTAAATCTCTAGTGAAGTCAGGATGACAAATAAAGTTTGACAAATCTAAAAAAGAACACAAGGAATTCAGTGATGCACATCATCAGATACTTTAGATAATGTTGAGCAATAAAACCTTACTAATCTACACCAGACTTCATCAAACAAAACAGAATCAGGGGCAAATGAGCCAAAACATCATGATTCAAGATAAAGTCGTAACGTAATAGGATTTGGTTAAAATGGAAATTATAATTCATTAAAGTATTTAGATAAATAAGTACGAACGAAGAACATGAACAAAAGAGTTCTCAAGCTTATAATATAAGCAGATTCTAATAAAACATCTCAAGCCTTATTAGTCAATAACTAATAATGAGTGCAATAAGGCACTGCACCAACCATATTTGAAGAACATGGGAAAAGCTTTGATAACAGTAATCAGCCTAATTACTCCAAATTCCAAGTCACCTTAACAATTGTTTGATCATAGAGAAGTGGCAATAATTCTGGAAGAAGTCCCTTAATAAGGTTAGGCTTATTGTGTGCGAATGTACTCAAGGCCAACACAGCTGCACGCCTCACATGCTGCAATCCAAATTCAAGCATTTGGTTTTAAGGCCCATTCCACTTAATATCAAAGGGAATGGATAAAACGAATCTCTACTTACACGATCATTATCCTTGATAAGCATAAGAAACGTTGCAACCTCAGGATATATAATCTCATCTATCTTCTCTGGTCGATCAACTATAGAGTATTTTACAGCAATAACCACTGTTGCTCTGGTAAATGCAGCTGGGTTGGTGGTTCTCACCTGCAAGAAATTCAAAATCCACAAAAAGCAGGTGCATGCCAATCAACCATAGATTCGAAGAAAAATTAAAGAACTGCCATTTTATTGTTGCAGGTCAGAAACCTTTAATGCAGGAACGAGCTTTGCAGGTTCAATAAGTGCAATTTTACCCAGGCACTCAGCTACAACATTTCGAACACCCTCTTCCTCGCTCTCACTGTAGTTAAATAGCAATTTTAGGATCTTCTCGACACTAGAATCCTGGAACTCTGCTTTGTCTACAGACTTCCTTACAATGACCTGTGTGACAAGAATGTCAGCAGTTCAAACAAATAATAGTTGTCTCATGATAAATTCCTGTTCTAGAAAATTTACCTCCTTGAGAGAATGGAGCAAGAGATATTGTTTCTTCTGCTGATTATCAATCTGGTCCAATATAAAAGGTAGATACTTTGACAAATTGCCAACAGCAATATTTCCGAGAGCATAAGAAGCTGCAGACTTTATTTCTTCAAACGGAGATTGAAAGGATTCAATGATAATAGCCTCAATATTTGCATGCAAACTAAGATCTTTCCTTCTCCCAATCTCCCCCAGGCATAATAAAGCAAGGTGCTGCTTAACCTAAAACACAGAGATTAAAAGAGACAAAAAGGCCATTATAATGGAGAGAGATAGAGAGAGCGCAGTCTATATATGGATATAGGTGTGGGGTGGGGGGGAGGTGGTGTGGGGTGTGTATGTGTGAGAGAGATAGAGAGAGCACAGTCTATATATGGATATAGGTGTCACAAATAATTACAAGTAAATTTTACAATGGATGGAAGCTTACTGAATTGATACTGCTGTCGTCTTTTAAAATGTCAGTGAGCATATTCACTGTAATTGAACATTTCTGATCACCTGCAGCCAGGCAAATTACAGCCACACATTGGGCTATTGAATGTAATGCCTGTTTTGCAACACCACCTGCCTGCGAGGATGGTTTGGCACTTGAAAGAAGGGAATCCAGCAAAGTGTCAAAACTTGTATTCGCAGAATAAACTAAGGCAGCAAAAAAGTTTCGTAAAGCCTGACATATCAAACAGAACATATTAAGAACCAAGCTTCATTTCAAACTTAAGATAATTAGGATATAATCATCACTAGAGGTGCAGGAAGTACCAAAAGGGCTTGACCCTGTAGCAGTGAGCTTTTAGTTAGTGTTAACGCTTGAGGAAGAACTTTATTTCGAACAGCCAAGCCGATGCAAGGGCTTGACCTCGTATCTGCCATCAAGGTGCAGCACAGTTCCAGGGCAAGAGCTGTCATATGCAAGTCTGAATCACTGACGAAAGGGTAAAGACAATCAGCATTCAGAATATAAACATATATCCAGAAAACATTGCCAATTACAAATAGTATCAGAAACTGCCAAACAAGAAAACCTTATCAGAGTTGACAGTTCCACAATAATAATTTCATAAGCAGATGAACCAATTTGATCGCCATAAGCTTCAATTAGGGAATTCAATGACCCTAATGTTGCCTGTCTTAAAGCTCGATTAGCCTGTTTGAAGGAAGCAAGCATAGTTCAAAAGCCATATTTAATTCAGCAAAAGGGTTTATTCTATGTACAATTCACTAATTCAACTTAATGAACTTACTACCTTGCGCAGAAATGCAGTCAACTCCCTGACCACATGCTCCAACACAGATGATAGATCCACATGCAGAGGAGAAGTAGCAATCACAGCAAAAGACTGGATTCAGAAATTAATGGAGTTAATTAATGAACAATAAATTATTCTAATAATTTTAGATGAAAACTATTAGGTGATAACACCATGACACGTATATGCACACTGCTGCATCTACAAAAACATCCTATAAACAAGAACAACAATACAAAGTTGTGAAGCAAAACTAACTTTCACTGCAGTAAGTCGTGTTATTTCATTTCCCATTCGGTCCACAAGTACAGGGAGGCATGAAGGTAGTTCTGTTCTAAGGTTGTCACCGAATTTTGAAATGACACGCCCCATGCAGGAAATAGCACACTCCTTAACCTCCTAAAAGGGGAAAAAGAACACTCAAAATTCAATATCATTCATTAAAGGACAGCAAAATATTGCAAATTAAAAAAAATCAACATTAGAGCAACCTGGTCCTGATCCTGGTTTGTCAAGCGTGACATTATGGCATTGTATAGTGGATGAACAAAAGGTCTAAAATCAAAAGCAAAATCCTACAATCGAACACCAATGAAGTCGTCAGAGAACTGCCTTGTAAACTCTATGCCTACATAAAAAAAGGAAAAAAAAACTATCTGACCTGAATGTTTGGTCGTATAACACGAACAAGTTCTCCACATACTCTTAATGCCTCTGCTGTGACTTTATAGTAACGCTCACCAACAGCAGATAATACTGGGCTCAAGAGAGCCTGCATGACAAGCACATGAGAATACTAAATGAAAAACAAAATAAAACTAAAACTAAAAACGAACATGCTATCATAAGCTTCATGCTCCTGTTCATTTGCTTGAGTAGCACAACAAGATTTTTGGTATATCAAGATTAGGAATCATAATCAATGGGTCATAGGGTATTGCACAAGCAAACAATACTAGCAGCACAAGGATTGAAAATACTCTTTCTGGCAATCTATCAAAGTAATGAAGTATGAAAAGAATTAAGAAGCAGGAAACATATGTTACCTCAATGTACGGGTGAAACACTGAAGGTGAATGTGAAGCTAATACCAATCTTGTAAATATGAGAGCTTCAATCTTCAGATTTGATGTTGAAGACTTCTCCTGGAAAAATCATAGAGGAAAAAAGGTTGGAGAAATCAAGAAGGGGCTGTAAGGCTATGGCTAGTAGGCAAATGTAAAGTTGAAATAGAAAATGAACCCACGTTTAATGCTTTTTCAATTCCTGGAATAAGAGAGCCGATGTGCTCTGCAAGGCAATCTGGCAAGACAACCACAAGTTCCTTCAAAACGGAAAATGCACCAACCTGTAGGCAATGCAATTTGTAAGCTAAGGATGCAGTTAGAACAGTAAACCACAATGGATATGTTAGAACAGTAAACCACAATGGATATGATGAATTCTTACCTTTGTCTTGATAGACTTCTCTCGCAACTGTCTATTTATAGATTTAACAATCTTTGCTACTTCCTGCTTCAGGAGCCATCTTGGACTGCCAATATATCATTTATTTGAAGTCAGAATACATAGATATACTTAGGGACCATGTACTATGGATCAACCTTGCAATTTCTTTTCTATCTTTTGTAGTTTCGTTCTTGGTGCCAAAAAAAACAAAGGACATTTCCTTACATTTTAGTAAAGACGAGAAAATGAGAAACTTGGCTTTTCAACACTAAACTCCATTCTTCCTTTTATAAGAAAAAACTTCCTTACAAACCCCAATTTTTCATAACTAAACAGGCCATAGTATCTTCATTCATACACAAGACTATTTGCAAGGCACTGAACTTTGAATCATCAATGTGTCCACTACAATGGAATGTTGTCTACCAAGGATAGTTATAATAACCAAACCTATGAAGGAAGACAGTAGAATTTAAAGAAGAAAAGAAATCACTTTGAACGAAGTAACTAAAGATAGCTGGTAAGAAGGAAGAAAGGATGTAAGAGAACATCCTCCTCTTGCATTCTTGTCAGCATATTCGCCCATCCTTCTTTCTTTTCATCATACCAATCTCTTGGTCTCAAAAGACAGAGTCAGAAACATCCCATGTAGAAGACAACAGTAAATAGGTCAAGAGTAAAAGAAGACAAAAATAACTTGTATTTCACTTACAAGCAAGTTTGATAAGCCTTAAAGTTAATTTCCCAACCATGTGTAGAAATGGACAAATTTCACATTCAAAATATAACGGAGCTTACCTTGATTCATCTATGTCAATCTGCCCTTCCCTAACATTTCCAGTTTGACGCAGCAGCTCAATAAATGTATTAAACACATCCATCTGCATCAGAGTCAGATATCAAATGATCAAATTGATGAATGCATCTCAATTACTAAAGTGAACAGAAGAAAGCATACCTTGACATTCTCTTCCCTTTCTTTGAATCTATCAATCAATTTAGGGCAAGCCTGCACAATGCACATAGTAAGAATTATTGAGAAGACACATCAGGATATGATACTCAAGGATTGTAAGAAGCAAAAAATCTTGGGCAACAAATCACAACACAATTTTGAATGAAGATATTGCATGTGAAAGATAATAAACAGTGCATATGTAATAACCTATATAAAAGATCAACTGCAAATTCAAACTAAACGAGTCAACCAAAATACCAAGACATGTAACTCAAACACGTTATTGCACATTAATGCAACAGTACCTCCTCATATAGCTTAGAAAGGAACTCAGGTCGAGAAACAATTAGGGCAGCTAAGCATTTAGCTGCTGCTCGCCGAACTTTCCAGCTCACATCTTCATCGTCAGTGTACTCATTCGCACTCTCACTAGAAAACAAGAAAGATATGGGTTGAGTGAACATTATGTCAAGCCCATCAGATACGTATTGACTCTTGCACTATGAGAAACATACTCGTCTTCCTCTTCCTCGTGACTCTCATCATCAGTATCTTCCTCCATAGTATCAGTAAAATTTGGATCATAACTTAGGTATTCCAGAGTAATACGGAGAATTTGATCACAGTACGAAACAATATCCCGGGGACATCTAAGTAGAAAACTTTCTAGAGCCTACAGCAAAACATTATCAGATGAGCAGATAAGGAATGATCATAACACAATGAAAAGAATTCTAACTGTGAAAAGCAACAAAGGGATGAGAAGGGCATTTAGGACACCTGCAAGCTATATTCACGAAGCTCCTCATCATTATCCGATGCACTTGTGCAGTAATTAATTAGCACTGGCACAGTGTCTCCAAGATGGGGCCCGAATCGGTATCCCACAGCACGGCTAAAACACAAAATCATCAAAAGTCACAGAATCAACTCTCAAGAACAAGTAAATATGGCCCACGTTTTTGAAATCTAGACCATTAAAGCTCTTAATGTCCATTTTCTACCACAAAAATGGCATCCACCAGTAATAAAATTGGAGGTACTGAAAACTTGAAACAAAATTTAACCAATTATTCTTCAATGTTTAGTTTCTACTGCATAAGCAAGCACAAGAAAGATGATAATGAAAGCACCATTTAGCAAATACATGGAGCACTACTTACCTTAAAGCACCAATCATTTGAATATTTGTACGGGTCATTTCAGGTTTTACACCCTTACTTCTCAAGTTTTGAACCACTTTATCTGTTGCTTTTGTCAATAAATCATCCGACAAGCTCGAAGCCAAAGAAGCTGAAATCCAAAGAACTTGTTTAACTAAGTCTCTAACTTTTAGTGCATCATTTAATCTTTCGCTTAATTTGGACCGAAATAGACATTCCAAATTTATCAAAAAGATTGTAACTTCCAAGTGGTGAAAGGGAGATCAGAGGTATCATGCACTTCGTATAAGCAGTTTGGCAAAGACCATTCCACCATTATTAAGTTAAGATAAAGCCTACCACAGAGAATCAAGAAAAGGTTGAAAGTCAGTTTCTTAGTTGATTCTATGTTTAAATGCCCTCCTAGTGGAATTTTATGCAAGTACAAGTTAAGACAAATAATGAACCGTGATCACAAAAATGACTCAAAAGAAGGGGAACAGACCATACCAATACATGCAACTGTCTTCTTTCTCAAGCTGGCTGGACTGGAATTCAATTGTGACAAAAGTGCATTCAAGAGCACCTCATGATCAGTTGCCATCAAATTTCCAAATTTATGGAGGACCTCAGACAATATATCAAGACATTCACATTTTATCTCTGTGCTCATTCCCTGAGATGAAAAGAACACGAGAAATTAATTTTAGGATATGGAAAAATAATTTTCAAAGGGCTGCAATCATGCATTGTTTATAGAACCTCACCGGAACAGTCACTCCTTTTATCAACTGCGATGATAGAGTAATAAGAATAGATTGAGCAAGAGATGGAGTTGTGACTTCAGAAATAATTGTCTTTAACGCAATGCTTGCAATGTCACGATGCTGATCTTTGCCATTTAGCAATTTATCACACAGTTTACTTGTCATCTCAGCAACCCGTGGCTCATTAACCTTCTTCACCAAAGGAGCAAGACTGCAGTGTCACAGAGAACTGCAATTTTAGGAAGAAAAAATAAAGAACAGGGTACAAACGCAAAATCCTTTCCTAACCTCAGGTAGAATTAAGAGCACCTTGGAAGAGAAAGTAAAAAAGGAAAACATCCTTAGGTGATAGGGTTAAAAAAGTTAACGGAAGATTAAAGGTTGTAGCAAAATCTTCCAGAATCACATACCACTTCACAGCCAATCCGGAAACATCTCCCGCAACATCATCAAGTTGCTGTAGAACAATACTTGTCAATTTTATCTCTAAATCATTGTCAGCCTTGAAGCCCTCCTTATTCAATTCATTTAGCAAATCAGACGTTGCCATATATCTGTAATCTTTATCTTTACCCGTCATCTACATACATGCAGAAAACAATGAAAAACAGAAGAAAAAAAACTGTCATTAAACAGCCCCAAGACGTATCAAATAAACCACTATACAAAACACTAGGATCGCGGGTGAAAACCCGGATTTTTTAAATTCTCAAATTTGATTGTACCTTTTCTAGAATACCAGTCAGTTGTAAATTCGCCATCTTCGTAAAACTAAAGCAACAACCTTTGCTCACCACAAATCACCTATCAAACGGTGGTCTTATACGTCCCAACCTGAAGCACAAAATAATCAACCTAAATTTAACACCACATTCATAAAGGGGGAAAAAAAAACAAAACACAGGAACAATCTCAGTATCTGCAGTTCAGATCCGAAACACCACATGGAAAACAAAAGTACGCAAAAGACTTTGTAAAAGAAAAGATTCTGTGTGGAACGACAATGTGTTAGTAACATTAACCATATAACAACAGTACTGAACCAGTATAAGTACGCACCGAATAGAGAAAGGAAACACTGTCGAACAAAAGTAATCAATGCGCTTAACATACAGACAAGCTCTAGTCAGATTCAATTGAATGGAAAGGAGAAAAACCCAGTGGATAATCGGGAAACAGATGAAGATGGAAACCCTAGAAATGGAGAACAATTGGTGGAATTTTGATGGGTTTTGGTTAAAGAAGCTTCCTTTCTTGTTTTTATTATTTTTTTCTTTTTTCTAAGTAAATTAGAATCGTGTTTTTTATTAACTCCATGAGTTTTGGGTCTGGGTCTTCGTGGTTTTTACATTTGCATAAATTGAGGCCCAATTGGTAGAAAAAGAAATCGCGACCTAAGTCCAATGATTTTAACACCTTTCGGTAAGGTTTTAAAACTTGGACCGAACGTCGAATCGGAAGCTTTACTGATCACTGATTTGACCGATTCGTGACGTTATAATTACGTAATAATTATATTTAATTATATATAATATCAGTAATATTAAAAAAAAAGAAAAATATACCCAAAAATATTTAAAATATTAAAAATAATAAAAATAATAATTTTTTATTGAACCAGTGGTCGAACCGGTCAATTGACCGGTTTCCACTGGTTCAATTGGGAACTGGTTTTTAGAGGTCACCCGGACCGGATAGCTGATTGATCACCGGTCGAACCGGCCGGTTCGGTCCGAGTTTTGAAACCATGCCTTTCGGTCATTTTAATTATAAAAATTTTAAATTTTTTAATTTTAATGCAATTTTTAAAATTAGTTTTAGTTCCATTTATTTTTAAAAATTTTATTATTAAAATTGATTAATTTTAAATTAATTTTTAAATTTTTGTAAATTAATAAATTTTTACAAACTAAAATTAATTATTTAATTTTGATTTAACAATCTCTTTTTTAATTAAACTTTAAATTCTTATATTAATAAAAACAATTTCTTTCGATTATATTTCAATTTTTATTTTATTTAATTTTTAGCCAATTTTATGATATTATAATATAAACTGAACATTTTAAACCTTAAACCTCTTATTTTAACTTGCAGTCCGATTTTTAAAACATTAGTTTTCTTGATTTCTAACGATTTAATTTTTATATTATAATACAAATTGAACATTTTAAACCTTAAACCTCTTATTTTAACTTGCAGTCCGATTTGTAAAACATTAGTTTTCTTGATTTCTAACGATTTAATTTTTAAAAAATTATGTAAAAAGTAAAAATAATATTTATTTTAACAATTTAGTGTTAAATTATCAAATTTATCATACCAAGTATTAATTGCAAATTTTTAATGAAAATATTTTTAATTTCAAAAAAATTTAATGACTTTACATCATAAAATATTTTTAAAAAATATAATTACTAAAAACGTTAAGATCTTTTTTCTTATATGCACACACTAATAATCAATTTAAGTTCAAGCAAAATTAACAAAATCTTCTTTGTTGTTCTATTAACTAGTTAATTGGGGAATATTATAAAAAGTCATTCATCGTGTTTTCATTCTTATTAGTTTAAGAGAAGTTTAATTTAATTTAATCTCAAATATCTCCTACAAGTTCCTCTTATAATATATTCTTGCATGTAACATGATTTTGTAGATTTAGCATTATCAATTAAGCTTTACATTTTTTTCAAATTAAACTCAAAATTAATGAATTTGATTTTGTTAGCTGGAGGCTTTTTTAATGATTTTGATGATCACCTTATAAATTTTCAAAATTCATAATAGATTTATTTCTTTTTACTGCTAACAAGTTTATTCTCAAAAGAAAATAAAGTCGTAAAAAAATATAATTCCTTTTGTGCAAGAACCTTTGTCATAAACTTACCTTATCTAAAAAGATCATACCATTTATGAAGGTCGTATATTAGTCCCGTAATTATTGGAAGATGTTTAGCAAAAACTATATCGAAGTTATTCAGTTTTAAAATTGATCCAATTGACTAAAAAAGTAAGTGAAGCAACTGCTAGTTGAAGGTAATGTATATTTGGATATTTAAGATAGGTCGCGAGTTCAAATTGCCCTTATGTATGCAGCCATTTAAAATTTAGGGCCAGAGTTTTGCCTCCCGTAAGAGACTTACCTAGTTCGAGTGGAGATTAGTCTAAGTGTGGATGGCTTAAAAGTGTCTTCTAATAGTTGGGACCCTCACAGGACACCTAGTGGGAAAAAAAAAGAAGAACAAGAGCACTTCTAAATCATCAACCATACAATAAACATACACAGACTTTCGAAACATTTGAGCAGTATCTATATTCTTAAGAGTCGTATTATTCTTATTGTATCTTATAAAGTGAACTCACTCTATAAAAAGATAAATTGTTATTTGAGAACTTACTTTTTTATTTTTTTTTGAACCTTTTAAAGCTTGTTATAAAAAACAATGCATATAAGTAAAACAACATCTTTTTAAAATTTTAATTAAAAAACACCTTGGGTTGGGTTCAATGGGAGCTTGGGTTGGAACTCAAGCTGAGACCCAATCTCAGTCGTTAGGCTCAGGCTCGAGCTTGGGCCTGGGTGGACCTGGGCCATTATCATCCGTAATATAATTTGATAAAGAAGTTTAGTAATACGAATGATTCGAAATAAATTAAATAATATTATTAATGTAAAAATGTGAGTAAAACTTTAATAAATAAATAAAAATATATTAAAAAGTTTTTAATATTTCAATTTGTTTAAAATTTGATACTAAACTTTTAAAGTTTTTAATTTAGTAATTAACATTTCAAAAATTGTACAAATTAGACTAAAACGATATATTTACTAATATAACTAATAGATGACCATCTACGGAATATTTGATAAATACGACATATTAATAAAAATAATATTTTAATTTGATATATAAAATTTTAAAATATTAGTTACCAAATTATTTTTTTAAAAATCGATACTAAATTAAAAAATTACATTTGAATCTGTATCACATAAATGAAAACAAAAAGGAAATGATCTTAAATAATGGCAAATTACAACAGTTGCAGGAATACAGATTTTGTTATATTTCTTCTCTCAGAAGAACTGATCCCATTGTTGCTCACTACCTATCCCAGAAAGCTTCAACTTCCAACTGTTCTCTTCTGCAAATCCAACACTTGGATCTCTTCCTTCCTTAATTACCCTTCTCACTTCCTCTACTCTCTTAAGCACTCCGTTCACTGCTATGTCAAATGCATCTTCAAGGTTATCTAGTTTAGACTTTGGATTTGCATATAATAACTTCGGTATTAGGCTTATGATCTCCTTCCTCATAGCTGAGACTTCCCTTTTACTCACTCGATGTTGCAGTGTACGAGAAATGCTCAAATTCCCTTGTTTTATGGATTTCTCTGTCATGAACACTGAGTATGCAGTGTAGTTCTTGGGGAAATACCATGTGTATTGTGCATAAGCAGAACCTGGATGGAAGAAAACTGGGATGCAACCAGCCAAGATTGAATCAAAAGTAGATCTTCTGGTGTAGGAATCTCCTGGAGGTTGTAAGCAGAAAATGGAGTCCTGAAATACCTTGATCACCTCCTCAGGATTCTCGCATTTCCTTTCAGAAGAGTTGCAATCTATCAACTTGCAGTGACTTCCTGATGCTAAACACTGTCTGATGATCTCTGCTCGAATAGAGCTCTTTCCCATGTTAGGCCTAAGGGCGCCTGCGAAAGAGAAGAGGTATCTCCTATTGCGTCTTCTCATTCTCTTCTGCCATTGAAGCACCTGAGCTTCGGTTGAGGGATGAAAGTAGGCGGGGTAAGGAATAGCAAACTCGTTGCTCCAAGAGGTTGTTTCGATGGACAACATTGTCAGATTCATAGATTCAGGCAAAGTCATTAGGTTGCTTCCCCAATCAAAATCGTTGTTGGATAACCTGTGGAAATCCCAGGAAATCCTTCCTGCAACAAAGAAGTGATCTCTTCCCCAGACCCTTTTCCATTCAGGTTTTTCTCTTAGCCACTCCACGAGATCAAGAGCCAAAGAATCTCTGACCGAAGTGCTGTAGTTCCAAAGGTATCGACCAATATCCAGTCCCGCGTATACCGGCACAAAGACTGCAGACGCCATCGAAGAATCCTCAGTCAAGCACTCGTAACTCTTCATTCGATTATGAAATATAACTTCCAGCAAAAACTGATTCGTACTAAACCAGCTCTTCCCCATCAAAACCTTTCCATGATGCTTAACTTGGGAACCAAGTCCCATGTTTTGCACATACGGGCACATGTCGTACCATTCCACAAGTGATTTACAATCACTAAGAACATCTTTGTTGAATCGGCTAGGAAGATTATGAACATATACGTATCGTCCCGCGCAAGGATCGTCAACATGGTTTGGATTCAACCCGTCAGGCGATTTTGGAACCGTAGTATCGAGAGACCCTGAAACGTTCCTGGTTGCTTCACAAATACCGGTGGTTCCATTATTGACAGGTTTGTATATATTCAAAGCAGAAGCAAAGCTACCGACTACGAGGCTAACCCCATGAGTTTGTCCGTTTAAAGTTGAGAAATCTAAAGCGTAAAAGAGGACAAAGAACAGAGGAAACGAAGTCAAGACGACAAACCACAGTTGGGTATGGCATACAGTTGGTTTCTCCATCTGATCATCACCACAATATACTCTGTACCATGATTAGAGAAGAAAGTTGTGAGGAAGAAGGCAGAAAGATCGCCGTCCCTTGTTCTTCAAGGGGAAAATTGGTATGTATTAAGAAGCCATTTAAGGCCTCGAAGCTAATAAGGAAGATTTCTTGAGCTTTCAATGGAAAAAATGCAATTTATGTACATAAAATCCCACGTATCTGAACATTCCATGTTTCGACGAACTGGGAAAATTTTTGTCAATTTGTTGGCGTGATTATTCCTATCACCATTTCACGAGGATTCAATGTCCATGTTTTGAGAGAGAGACCTCAGGCAACGTGATCAGATCACTGTTTCAATTTGATGACGGCTTTTAAGTTCCGAGTATTGTTTACATCTGCGTACGAAAATGAGTTTTCATACTAATTCATATTTGTACTATTTAATCCGAAAAATTGATTAATATTTGTACTATTCAATTCGAAAATAGAAATAGGGGCTAAAAATATATTTTAAATGGATGCTGAAAAATAGATATAAATTTTAATGTAGGTATAGTGATAACCTGAACCGATAAATACCTATATCTTATTCGTTTTTTATTAACTCTAATTTTCTGTTTTTTAATATTTATAATTAAATATAATAGAATATTAATATTTTTGAAAAAAAAACAGCTTTAAAATTCTTACTTTACTCCTTAGTCTTCACCTTTTTCATCATATTTTATTTTCTTATATGATGATAATAATGCAAATGATATAAAGATGAAATTTTGAATAATGTGGAGTTCACACAAAGATAGCTTGAAGCTTTAGATATTTGTTCTAGTTTTTGATTATAAAAAGATATTTTATTTTTACACTAGACATTATGATTTTTATTATTCCAATTTTATAGTTTTTTTTAAACATATAAATCAAAATCTTAACTTATTATTATTAAGTAATTTTGATTTGGAGCGTTTGCAAAAATCTGCTCTTTATATTTTACATTTAGAAGTTATATTTTTATGTGCTATACAATCCGATAAATATCTAAAAATTCGAACAATCCAATAGATTTAAATATGAGTAGTAAATCGTAAAAACCGATAGATAATTGATTGAATCATAAAAGTAGATATGGATATAGGTAAAATAATACCCGAATCAAACCCTACCTATTTTCATCCTTATTTACATCAATGTTCTGAAAGTATAAGTCGACTTGTGCATAATATGTAACTCGACTTATGCTTATACAGTACCATAAGTCGACTTGTGTCTCCTGTAACTCGACTTATCCAAGACATAACTCGACTTGTACTTATGTAACTCGAGTTATGCGGTTCTGTATGAATGTTAGATTAGTGCCCTAAAGACATTCGCCT
>JAOSBM010000205.1:2360873-2371151 GCA_027568955.1 Erythroxylum tenue
TTCGGGAAGGTCCCGGAACAAAATTTTTGTTTTTCCGCACCGCTTGTATATGATACAGGCACCGGGATTTTCCTACAGTGGTATCATTAATTAATTAATATATATAATTATGGTTGTCGTTGGATACAAAGAAGAAGAGAAGATGATATGGTCTTAGGTGGCATTTTCATTAAATGAGTAATGATTATGTTGACTTGGTCAAACCTACTTAAGACCATATGTTTTGTGTGGTTAAGAAGAGGGTCGTGGATGGTCTTATTAGAGAGCAAGAAGGCTTGAATTAATTTAAGTGTTGAATACAATGAAAGACTAAGAAATAGAGATTTCAAGTTGTCTTCCTTCTTGTTCAACGGTATTTCTTTCCATGATTTCAAATTTGGACGGGAAGGTAAAATAGTAAGATTATTATTTAAAGGATTAAATTATTATTAAATTATTATAAAATATAAAATAAAATTGAAGATTTTAAAAAATGATTGGAAAAGATTGTTTGTAGTTATTAAAAAATAAAATTTAATTAAAAATGTATTATTAATAAAAAATAATTAATTTATTTTGATTTATAAATATTAATTAGTTTATAAAAATTGACTGATTAATTAATAAATTATTTTATTTTTAATAACAAAAATTATTAAAATAAACCAAACTGAAAAATTTAAAAATAATCCGATTCAAAGTTTTAATTATTAAATTGATCAAATCGAATCAGTTTTTAAATACATTGATCACTTTGATACCCAAAATTGCAGTCAAATTAAGTGATATTTGATTTCACTTTTATTTTTGAATAATTATTTGTGATGATTTATTTTTTAATTTAAAAACATATTTTAGTTATTAATGTCATGAATCATGATCGAGATCGTAAATTTATGGAATTCATCTAATGCGTTAATGACGAGATTCGTGACTGTTTGATATGCTGTGATTAGGCCTTTTTTTAAGGTGTGGAGTCAAAAGTTAATAATTAATGCTTGATTTTGAATTATAAATTATTGCGGTAATATATTTAAGTCAATCTTTTAAAAATTGAACCTGTGGACGTTAGAGTATGGAGAGGGTCTTTTCCTAGTACCAGAGGATCGGGAAGGACACACTTTTAACGTACCGATTATCGTGTTTACGGTAAATGTTGGTGCTCCCTCTGATTCATAATAAGTGTCATTTTAGAGGGATTTTAATTATTTAAAATAAGTGTTGTTTGTGACTTTTTTATGCATATTTATGATTTGACTTCTAAAATTACCCTTTAATTTTTCTCACATCTTAATTACACAGATTACACAGATTATATTTTCAAGGCACTTTAACATGTAATTAATAAGGGTATATTAGGATATGTTTGGGAGTTTATGATGGAATGGAATGGAATGGCAATTAATGGAACGGAATGGAATGGAGTGGAATGGAATGAAATGAAATGAGCCACTCCATTGTTTGGAAGTTTACATAAAATAAGAGAGGGACTTCTTTGACCATTGTTTGGAAGTGATACTAAAAATAAATATAATGAAATGACTTATAACATTTTTTTCCAAAATTACCCTTGTAATAAAATATGCAAAGTTGCCATTAAATTATTTTAGTAACCTCAAAGCATTTCAAATTGTAAGATGCCCAGAATATAGTTTTGTCATTTTCCTATATAAGCAATCAATTTTCTTGTTCATTTTAATTAGCTCTCATCGCACTGTACTATTCGTTAGTTATATTCATACACAACTAAGTTCATTGATTAGTCGATGCTTACCTGATGGAACGAAGACAGATGACCCTAGTAGCTGCGGAAGAAAACGTTCGTCAATGGAAGAAGCCAGTTGAAGGAGAAACACAATGGATGTAGTAACATATAGCTGCGTAGATATTTGCTAGATTGAGGTTGTAATTTCATTAATTTTTTAGGGTATTTTTGTCATTAAATTAGGGTTTGGAAGGCAAGCCATGTCATTCCATCCTTGACCCCCCAATTTGGGAGGTCACAAAATATTGGATTTTAGATGGCAAATGATGGCTTCCAAAGCCATTAATTGTCATTCCATCCTGTTTCAAAATAGACTCCCAAACAATGGCCTGAGTCATTTGGGTCATTCCATTCCATTCCCTTCCATCCCCCCACCCACATCCAAAGATACTCTTAGATATTTCCTTAACTTTCTTAATAAGTGTACATTTCCTTAAAACGACACTTATTATGAATCGGAGGGAGTAGTAAATTGCAGAGCGGATAACTGCTGAAATCATCTAAGTAATAAACCCACTCCAAGATGAGTACTCTTCTATTCCGACTTTTTTAGAGCCCCTGGTAGCATAGTCGAGATAGCGATGAGTTCTCTACCTTTGCGGGGATGGAGCGACAAAAGTTTTGATTTTATCGATTTAATAATAAAAATTTTAAACTAGCTAATTTTTTGCTTTGATTTATTTTAATATTATTTGTTGTTAAAAATCGATCACTTTAATAATTAATCGGCCAATTTTTATAAACTGATCAATTTTATAAATTAAAATAAACCGATTAATTTTCACGTAACATACTCTTTTTTCAATTAAACATTCAATTTTTAGAAGAGTAAGAATAGTTTTCCTAAGTTATTTTTAATATTTTAAATTTTATTAAAATTTTAAATGATTTTATGACGGTTTAATACCGATTAAATTTTTTTAAACATTAATTCTCTTATCTTAACGGTTTAACTTCTAGTCTGGATTTTAAAACATTGGTTTGAATTTTTAATTTATAAATTATCATACCAACTTTAAATCTTATACAAAGTGATAATACTTGCAGAGATTTAAATAATAATTATTATTATTTGAAGGTATTATTATGATCTTAGGTTTAAATAAACAAATTAAGCATCGTGTTGATAATATTTTTATTTTTGACTTTAAATTAACTAATTAAGAGATGAGAAATCATCTAAAATGTTTTTTAAAAACTAACAATTGAGAGTTCAGTTATAAAATCAAAATAATGGGGTCATTATAGAGTTACTTGTACGAAAATAAGCTATTAATTTAGACTTGAGTTTACAATTATCAAATAATGAAATGAAGAAAAAATTTTGACGTACTAAGAACACTTTCTTTTTTTCGAGGAACCCTTATAGGTGGGTCAAGCGGGTACATCTTTTCGAGAGTTCAACTGGTGCACTATTTCACAGGCGGATTAAGGGGGCGTACCTCATCATTGAGGGGCCAACTAGTTCTCCTTCTTACAGGTAAAACTCCGGCTACCCCAGGCTCTTACAAGAGAGGTTAGCATGAAATCGAACCTGGGACCTAATCGAAGCTAAGTTTCGCTCTTAACCATCGAGCCACACCCTTTAAAGACATACTTAGAACACAAAGCTCCTTAATTTACGAGAGTCTTAAAAATAATATAAGATGCGTAATTTTCTTTTTGTATTTTTATAAAGGGTCGAGGGAAAGCTAAATGATGAGCTACCTTTAAACTATTCCCACGTGCAATTTTAGTGAGCCACATGTGAAGTTATACCTTTCTTGTGTATGCCCACTGTTGAACCAAAAATGTTGGAAAGAAGGAAAATTCAGCTTCTAATGATGCAAATCTTTATAAGCAAGCAAAGGAGAAATTGCCGTTTTTTGTTTTTTAATTTAGTTTCCCACGAAGTATTTTAAGAGGGTCTTAATTATAAGAAGATACTTTTAAATCATTTACATTCAGATTAATCCCGACTCGAACCAAATAGATTCCTTACGGGAGGCAAAATTTTGACCTTAAGTTTTAAACAGCTGTATATATGAGAGCGATTTAAACCCCCGATCTCACTTAAGCTAGGAGAATCCCTTACCAACTCCCTTGCGTTGTTTATTCATTTGCTAGATTGTCGTTTCTGTATAATATACACGTTAGATTAATCTAAATAACTCGAAACTCATAAAACAATGTCGATTTAACAAGTTAAAACTTACAATTAAAACAAAGTTTTAAAAACAAAAATTAAACCAAAAGGACATTATTTTTGTACTCTTATTTTCATAATTTAAATTAAAATAATATTATTTTATGACACCTATGTCGAGTTTATGTTGCGGATTGGACTTAACCATTCCCAATTTGATTCACTGTATTGTCATGCATATACGATTTAAAGCTTTTCATTATTATACTTAATGAAAATATAATATATACTAACATGCCTAATAACTTACCAACTGTATCCAATCAGTTAGAATGTTACAACTCACCTAAAATCTCGAATAAGTGCCTGTTTTTGATGATTTTCTGGAGGTCCTTAAGTACTTTTTTCTACTACAAAAGTCTTTTTTTTTTTAACGTGTGTTTTGGCTGTAAAATAAAAAAGCACCTCTTTAATAGATATGACTTTTTTGACAGTCAAAATATAACTTTTTAAGAAACTCAAATTTAAAGCTTCTCAAAAAAAATTGTTAGGTAAATTTTTTCATATCAATTAATGAACCTATTTTTAGTCCCTTTTGTCTTTATATTTTATATCTAATTTTTACAATACCCACAAACTCATCTTCCCGTTTATTAATTATTTAACTATTTACTTAACTTGGATATTTATTTTAGAATTTATATTATATTATTTGGCTTTTTTATATGTTTAATATTTATTTTTATATTAGTTTACTTATGTTATAATCTATATAAAAGATTTAGTTAAATATATTTTGATTTATGTTTCATGTGGTTTAAAATTATATAGTAATTAATATATTATGCTTTGCATATTGTTTAATATATTTTAAATAATATTTATATGCATAAATAATTTTTATTACAAAATAAAATATAGTTAAAATTAAAAGCGATTTTTATTTTTATGTTGTTAAACAGTCTACTGTATAAAACTCTTTTAAAAAAACTCTTTTTTAAATGACAGTCAAACAGTTAACTGGCTTATTAGAAAAGTTCTTTTCAGAAAATATTTACAGAAAAAAGCTCTACTGATTTAAGTCCAACCAAATAGAGGCAAAGTCAGTTATAAACTTGGTAAATAAGTTCGTGTCTGCTCCAGTCTAAAGTCAACGAGTCTGACTTAGTTTACCTAGATTATGAGTTGGACTTTTTTTAAAAAAAATTTTGAGCTTAAGGCGAAGCTCGGACTCAGACTACCCGACCTGACTTGAAATGAAGTTCGAAAAGTTTAGGAAAAACAAAGGCGATAAAAAAATAAAGAATAAAATTTTAAACTATTCCAGTGAAGATTAAGTCGAAAACAAAAGAATATTAAAATACATTAAAGTCTTTATATATTTTGTAATGTTAATTGTAATTTTATTAGTAAATTTAATAATCTTAAGGGCTTGTTGGCTTGCATAAACATTTTATTTTACTATATTACATAAATTTATTCATTTATCAAGAGATAAATGACTCCCATCTTGAGTGGTGCTCTTCCACTGTCTCATTCCAAAAACAAAAAAGAAAACACGTGCTACTCGAAAGTCGGCAGGCCAGTATTGCGGGGAATAGAAATACAGCCCCAGTACTCATAAGATTGCGCCACGTACTATGTTGAGTAATCGAACGGTCAGCAACCAATTTGACGACGTGACATACCTATCCAATGCCAGCTCCGCAAAAGCCCGAGCAGTTGCCATGTCAGCAAAGCTGATCTGTGCTTCACAGTGTGTGTGGCTCTCTCCGCAAAACGACACAACGTCTGTCCGTTTCCTCCCTTAGGAAACAAGGCGGTCTTTGCATTTCATCGTCTTTCCGTTTTTCTAGTCTCTTGAATAAGACAGACAATTATTTATATATCATATTTAATTTTAGAAAAAATATGAAATAGAGAATCTTAGTTTAATTCTCATCTTAGGGCATCACGTTTTTGCCACCATCTATATTCTAATTAGATCATCTAAAATGTATGACTTTAGGAGCAATATTTTTGTTATTATTACTTTCTAAAATTATTACAAGTAAAATTTTAATATGTAATGCCTTCAATAAATATTTTAAATTTAATTCTAATTCTAATTCTAATTATTACAATAAATTGATTAAAATAAATTTATATCAAATAATCTTATCATACTCATGATTTTACAAAAAAATAAATATTAAGTTTAAGAACAAATTATATTAAATTTTAGACTATAAATTTGTTAAAAATGATTATTATCAATAATTAAAAATCAAACCGGTTCGATCGATTAAATTATACATTGATTGATTAAATTATAAATCTATCGATTTGTTAATTATTTAACTAATTTTTGTAAATTAATAGATTATTATTAGTTAAAATAAATAAATTAATTTTTATTTGACAATTATTTATTTAATTAAATTTCAAACGGTTTTTTGAATAAAAAGTATTTAGTTATTGAGACGAAACAACATCAAAATTTAAAGTGTCTAAAAAAAAAGGTAGCATGTCCCAACTAAACCTATTGGGATATTTAGTAGCTGATTTAGATAACAAGTGGGTTGCCATATTTACAAGCCTTGGAATCCAACTCATTGATGCCAGTTCTTGATTCATGGAATCTCTGTACTAATTGAAGACAATCTGTTTCTACCCTAATTGACGTAAAGTCAGATTACATCAACCAAGATAAGGCTAGGAATTTGATATAGAAAAACTCAATAGACATTTAACAAATTGACCTCTCTCTCCTTTTATTTATATTTTAAGCTTTTTAATTTTATTCGATTTTATTAAATGTTATGTTGTTCTAATATTTTCTTTAAATCTTAAACTTTTTATTTTAATTAATGTTAATTATTATTTTAGAATAAAAAGTTAATTTTGAAAATTAGATGCAATTTCTCTCTCTTCGTAGTTCTTCCCTAAAGTTTTTTTTAATGCCAAATTGAATATTTCTTTTTAATTAAATACATACATTAATTAATTAACATCTTCCTCTGTTCCCGGCAATCGTAATGTAGGCCAACCGTCCACCTCTCTACCACCCGCTGCCACCACCAATACAAACAACTCCACAGCAATAAGCACCAACTCTCTCTCTCTTTCTCTCTCTGTTCGCTTCTCGTTTCTATCGCCTTCAAACCTCTCTACTGTTCTCCCAAAAGCTATTCGATCATGCCTCCTCCCATCAATCTGAAACAATCGTCCAATCCCACGGCACAGACCCTCACAAACACCACCACCTCGCAGGACGCCCGCCTCCTCGTCCGCGAAACGCTCCGTATAAGCGCAAACTTGGTTTCCGCTCCCGTATCCTCCACTGCACTGCCTTCGGTTTGTCCGCCCGACTCCGCTTCGTTTTTAGGTTCTAGTCTCAGATTGATCTGCTCTGAGGAGATCGATGGCCGCCGCTGGAACTACTTGGCGGAGAGCGACGGCTTTGGACGGTTCAAGAACAATTCCATCCGCACCGTTAGCTTGCAGACACCTCAAGCTCCGGCTCAGGTTAATGTCTACAAGTGCTTCTCATCATCTTTTTTTTTAACTGCTTTCAGTTTGATTATTATCATTAGTCCTCTTTAGTACTTTCTTTATTTGGACTTTGTTTCTGAACTAATCAAATTGTCACTCTTTCTGCTTGTTTTTTTTTTTTGGGATTACTTCAGTCTTCATTTCTTTTCCTTTTCTCCGAGCTTAAATTTAACTGGACTCGACATTTACTGTAATACTGTATGCGGAAATTGCATTATAGTTAGCCAAATTTCGTATTTTTTTTCTGGTTTCATGCTTCCTTAACAGATTTATCTGTTACCGTGTTAAATTATGTATTCGTTGTTGTATAATATGACTGTATAAGGCTCTTCCATATGTTTCTTCCAAGAATTTCATAAGAGTTTGTATTGCAATTTTAAATACATAGTTCCTTTAACGAAACCATAAAAAAAGAAGAAGAAGAAGAAGAAGGGATTGACTAAATTTGGTTCTAACAGTGGTTTTTAGAGAGAGAGACAGAGAGAGAGAGAGCTGAATATCTGCTCCATCATTCGTGGTAATTGAAGGATATAAAGAGCAAGGTGGCTTTTCAGAAATCATGCTTAAATCAATACATTCACTAAAATAATTTCATTACTCAAAAACCAACTGACCAATCAAATTTGAAAAATTAATGATGAAATCAATCTGAAATTTTTGACGAGTTAAACTTCTTTAACTTTTTACAGATTTTGATATCAGTAGGAATTTCACTAAGAACTCTCCTCCGGCTGAATTCCTACTTTCAAGCTTTGGGATTGTATGTTAGGATTAGAAGGGCAATCAATATTTTGTTCTATGAAACTGATAGTTCCTGTTGACTAAATGCACCTGTTTCTCAGTGACCATGTTATCCATAGAGAGTTCACAGTCGGTAACAATAACAAGAAAGCATAAAGGGAAAGGAAAATATAAGTTTCTAAATATGAGAATCCATGTGATCCGGAATGATTATATAACTGATATGCAGAGTCTTTTCTGATTTACATGCCTCTTCATGATACTTTTCTTATATTGTCCACTATACTGGCGTTCGTTACAATTTGACTATTTACAGTCTTTTTCTGTGAATTTTATTAACTTATTGTTGGAATATGTGTTGCAGGAATTAATGTCATTTATAAGATCTTATGTAGTTCCAGAAGGTTTCCCTGATAGTGTTTCTCCTTCTTATGTTCCATATATGACATGGAGAGCTTTAAAGGTATCTCTTCCTTTAGATTAAGTTGTTTTATTATGATGTGCTTCAAAGGGAATTAAATTCTAATGTCTGAAATGCTAGATTTTGTTAATAATTTCCTTATATAAGCTCCAGCTAGTTTATTGGTGTAGCCTGATATATCTACTGTGTATGTTTTTTGTTTTAGCACTTCTTTGGTGGAGCAATTGGTGTTTTCACCACCAAAACCCTTTTGAGTTCAGTTGGAGTTGCTAAAAGCCAAGCAATTCCAGGGGCTGTTGCTATTAACTGGATTCTGAAGGTAAGAATTGCATACAAATGTTTTAGCAACTAGCAATTTACAAACTTCTTTCACGTATATCTTTGTTATATATAGATCTCCTTCATTGTCTTTGGTTTATACAAATACATTTCTTGTTTGAATCCAAAATAGGGAGAGTGCGTGAAAATGTGGTTAGAGTTTATGATATAAAATTCTTACTGAAATTACTTGTTTAAAATGTTGGTTTGTTGTTAAGGTTGCCTTTTGTTCCTTGGCAATATCAGCATTTGACTTTAGGCAGTCTAGCTAAGATTACTGGCACTTACTTGTTTAAAATGTTGGTTTGTTGTTAAGGTTGCCTTTTGTTCCTTGTCAATATCAGCGTTTGACTTTAGGCAGTCTAGCTAAGATTACTGGCACGACATTCTTATCATGTTTTCTTCCATGTGCAGGATGGTGCCGGTCGTGTTGGAAAAATGCTTTATTCTAGGCAAGGAAAGAAATTTGATTATGACCTAAAACAGGTAGAGTTGATTTGATTATATATTTTTTCAACAGCTTCCATTGTGGATTTCTGACTCCCAATGTATGCAGATGAGGTTTGCGGGTGACCTGCTAATGGAATTGGGTGCTGGAGTTGAGTTAGTAACTGCAGCTGTTCCACACCTTTTTCTTCCTTTGGCTTGTGCTGCTAATGTGGCAAAGGTTTGATAATTTTTTATTTACAAATGTATGCATGTCTGAATGCAATCTGCAGCCTCATATTCTTTGAGGATTATTTGTAGAATGTTGCTGCTGTAACATCAACATCAACTCGTACGCCAATTTACAAAGCGTTTGCTAAAGGAGAAAACATTGGGGATGTAACTGCTAAGGGAGAATGTGTTGGGAATGTAGCAGATCTGGTATGCTGGTCAAACTTGCCATTTTACTTATATATTTTCTGGCCTTTTCTAATTGCTGGGTTATTTTGTGAAAATGCTAGGCAGTACTCTTCAGCATCCATATAATTTGTTTTAACAGGCCTTATTGTTTTTTATATGTCTAACTATGCTCAGTGTTCCCCCTGTTGGGTATACAGATTGGCATAAGCCAATGAACTGTTGTTTGATATGTCTGACATTATTTCATTTTTGATGGAGTATGTAATAGCTCTGGAGTGATTGTGGGTGAAAGGTTTCAACAGATTAGTATTTTCTTGTTTGATTTTTCTTCAAGAATCCATTAGCAGATATGCGATGATGTGCAGTTAGTTTCCTGACACATTCGCAAAGAATAATTCTTGAACTATACCCTTGTTTGAAAGTTTAAGTAACAATAGAAGTGAGAGAATCCTTATATTTTGTCACAATATTATGTTATGAGGCCAAAACTTTATAAGAAGTATCAGCGTTTCCAACATGGCAAGTTCAGAAGACAATCCAATGTGGCAT
>JAOSBM010000205.1:2371251-2392212 GCA_027568955.1 Erythroxylum tenue
TTTTTCAGAAATTATAAACTCGAGTATTCACTCACAAAGGTCCCGGGTTCCCTTACGAGCCGGAAAACATAGGTAGGTCTAAGAAAACACCAGCAAAGCCGAATTCTAGACCCCAAACCAGATCCTCTCGTAACATATTATTTGTGCATGATTTCCATGTCAACATGGGAATTTCAAATGCACGTTTGTTTTATTTTCCTAGTACAGATGATGTGTTGTCTTTATGTTTAATGTGAAATTATATCTTGTGAAGCTGGGTACTGGACTGAGCATAATGCTTGCAAAAAGAAATCCTTCATTGGTTGCAACATTTGCCTTCCTTTCAAGTGGATATATCTTCAGCTCCTTCCAAGAGGTGAGATCATACTGAAATAGCAACATTGTTTCACTTGATTCAAACATTCTTATTTTCCCTTGGTTTTTTGTTTATTTGAGCGTTCTTTTGGAAATTGAGTCAACTGAGCTGAATGGTTTGATGAACTTGTCAGGTCAAATCTGTGGTGTTGCACACTTTGAATCGAGCCAGATTTAGTGTTGCTGTGGATGCTTTCCTTAAGACAGGTTAAATGTTGTGCACTTTATATCAAATATCATTTATCCTTTTCTTTATTGGTCATAATGTCCTTTAGATACTTCTGTATTTTTCTTCAGGATCAGCTAGAAATATGTGAATTTAAACTTTTGACTTAAACAATGTGCTTCATATTCATCTGCAGGGCGAGTTCCCTCATTGCAGGAGGGGAATAGGAAGGAAGATATATTCAACTTCCCCTGGTTGAAGGACACACCCATTGTCATAGGTAATCTTAGTCATGGCTCCAACTCTTTTTCTCCCTGTTCATAGTCTTACCCAAAATGCATATGGTTGGTTTTCAGGGTCAAGATTCAAAGATGCATTTCAAGATCCTAGTGCCTATCTCACCATACAGCCTTTTTTTGAGGCATGACATTTCTAAAAAGAAAGCAACTGCAAGAAATGTTTACTTTTAAATAGCTATATTTCTTATTTTTTTGGTTGTGTGCTATTGACTGATGACAGAAAGAGCGATATCTACTGACGTATAATCCATCAAAGAATAAAGTGTATGCATTGCTCAAGGATCAGGCTAAGTCAGAGGACATCCTAAAAGCTGCATTCCATGTGAGACTGACGAATACTTAATTTGGTAAACAGTTCTTTTTTTCTTTAAAGCATGCATGATATATTTTCTCTGCATTTACAGGCTCATCTGCTGTTGCATTTCGTGCATTCATCAAAAAATGGCCAGTCGTCATTGTTGAAGCAGCTGGAAAAGGACCATTCAGGCCATATTCTTTCAGTTAGTGATATTGAGGCTCGTATTGCTGAGACATGCAGGATGGTCTCGCCTTTGTTTGGTGCGTTTAAAAGTAAAGCTGCAGAACAGGTGAGTTTTAAATAATTAACAGCTGTTTGGAATTGAAATTCAACTGTGCCATGTGTGCTATATAATATGATTAGTTCTTCCATAGATTTTTTATTGAAAATTAGATAGCCCATTATTAAATCTGTATATTGATTGCATGTCATGTATAAAATAATGTCTTGTTCTTGTGACTTGCTACAATATGAGTTTTCTTTTCCCATAAACAATAGTTAGAGATGAAAGCCATAGTTAATATCAAAGGCCAACAGTTCTGACTATTAGTTAATTGAATTGCATCTCTACTTCAAATATAATTTTTCTCATTTTCATTTCTTAACTAGCTTTTTATGACTAGGCTGTACTTGCATTTTCTGGTTATGTCAGTCAAACTGTTTATATCTCAAGTTTGTCTAACACTGAGTTCAAGGGACAAAGTGGAACAGATTTTGAGTAATTTAGTTAGCTGTCTGATATGGCCATAAACAAACTGCCTCTAAATTACAAATAGCATACATTAATTTCCCAGTGAAGAAAAGCTTTTAACTGGATGCTATGGCTTTTTCCTTTGTGCTGCATCATTGATGACTGCTTCCAGTACCAATTCTGGTTCAGTTTGTAACTACAGTATTAGTACTCCACTGAAAAACACTTTCTGCTAATGCTTTAATTTTATTTCACTTCCTTTTATGGCTTAAAACATCCTCGTTGAATTTTGTTCTGGATCCTAGGTTGCAGAAACAAGTAATGTTCTTATGTTTACCTAGTTACTCAGTTGTTGCTTTTCTAAAGAATATCGATGACTAACTTTCGGTATTAAGATGTATCTGAATTTCTCCCAAGTTCGATCTTGCTTCTGTAAGTAAAACTACACATGGATATTGAGGCCCTCACTCTCTTGTAGGGTTGGAGGATGTCAGAATCACTTCTTAATCCTGGCCGAGCTAGGCTTGTTTTAACCGGTTAAAACAGGACAAGTTGAACTTGATACTTGACTACTTGCTGATCGGGTGTTAGCATGTCATTAGAAACTCCAGACAGGTGAGCCACCAGTATGTAAACATACACGGGCGAAAGAGTACACTAACAGAACCTAGAAAGTGATACTATGTCGAGCAAGTTGCTTCTCTTTACTATGAAGCTCCCTAATACATTAGCTGCACACGACCACAAATGAACCTGATACGGTCGAAAGATGGAGGCTGCAGTCTAGATTCCAATTTGTGGGAATGATATGTAAATACTTACGGGGATGAAGTTGCTTAGCCGGTACATATGCTCCAAAACTCCCAATGTTTTCTTTGTTTAAGCTTTTATCAAATTTTGACGGGTTTCCTCAAATTCATGTTTCCTTTTTTTCTTTTCAAACCGCGTGTCTTCTGAAGCAACAGTCTCACATATTTGTGGAGAGTCTTAATTTAGATGAATCACAATATCTATGATTTTAATTTTGTTTATTTGTAGAAGGCGTGAATCCTTTACTGCCTCTCCCTTTTGTTCTCAATACAAAATTTGTTATGCATGTTCTTTTCCTGTGACTTGTGTACGGCCGGCGCAATAAGCTTGAAACTGTTTAACCCTACAAAGCTTCAACCTTACTTTTTCATTAGCTTTGTTCAACTTCAATCACTTCTGTTCTTGTCTCTGCCTACTTGTGTTACTGTTTGCAACTTTTATCATGTGGGTGGCAATAAGAGTTCTAAGCATTGTCTGTTTTTACATCCCTAACAGCTGACATGTGGAGGTTGGGTGTCTCGATTAGGTTCTTCTTTCTAAATAAGAGAAGAGCTTCCTTTACCATAGAAACTATACAATGCATTTAGTGGTCATGATTTGATGAACATGTTTTGATACTTGGGGTAGATAATACTAACAACGACCAGTGAAGAATCGATAACAGTAAAGTCACTGCAGGTTGTTGCATCTTGAACATGATCAATTAATCCACTTCACTATATATAGCCTATAGACACTGGACACTAGACACTGCTAGAATCCTTTTACAAAAGTACATAGTTGGCTGTTTTACTGACTGTTGTCATAGTTGGCTGTTTTACTGACTGTTGTCCAAAGTGGGGTCATATTGGGGACCGTAGTGTGTATTTATGGTTGGTTATGTAGTATTAAATACAGGCGCAGAAGACCATGGGATTCCAAATTTTATTAGGGCCCTCATAAATGCAGCTTACTTGCCTCTCATTCTTGTTCTTTCCCCATTTCCATCCATTTGGTATCTGTCTGAAAGCCCTTGCAGCCCCACAGGTGAAATCAAATGATAGCCATGGAAAAATTTTGAATGTTGCGTATGGTGATGGGTTGAATTTCTTTAATTTATAAATTATTGCATATATAATAGTAATTAAAAACCTACGGGTTGTAGCTCTGTTGGCTGGGCATGTGGGAGGAGCTCTTGGGTTCGATCCTCACTAAATACACCCGTAGGGAGGGGCGAGGAGCCTTAACTGTGACGATATCCCGACCCGCATTAGTCGACCCAGTGGGTTCGGATATCGGTGGTGTAAACCTAAAGAAAATTGGTAAAGGTAACCTATTAATGATCTTTTTAAATACTTGGGCGTAGGTGACTTGTTTTTTGTTATTTTCACCAAGTTAATGTATGTACTTGCATGGTTTATTTTTGCGAAACTTAAAACTTAATTTTAAGTACATTTATGCGCTAAAAATTTTCACGGATATATATATTTTATTTATGAGTAGAAACTGTTTTGGTTTTCATTAATATGCTTAAATACTAATTTCTTGAAAATAAAATTTGTAAAGACTACTTTACATTAAAAGAAAATACATTATATATAACACCTCAAAAAAATTTTTAAAAGTTAAATATTATATAATTTTTTCAACTTTTTTCAATTTCTTAGCTTAAAAAAGTAACATATTTAGTGTACTATATCAGTAAGGTCGTTGGAGCTGCGTAATCTAATTTAAGTCATTTTTAAACGTAACGGAAACATTATCGTCGGCTTATAATTGAAAAAAATGAAAGTTTGAGCATTTTATTATTATTATTTGAAGTTCAAGCCAGAATTAAAAAAAAATTAAATGTTTGAACATTTTATCGCTACCTTTTAAAGTTTGGACAATGATTGAAAAGTTGTCAAAAGTTTGACTCTTTTTATGTAATTAACCCTATATTTTATGTAAAAGACATGGAATTATATTGTAGTTTATGAAAATTAAAAAATTGTTTTACAAATTCTTATATTTTTTAATTTTCAAAAAAATGTTTATCTTAAATTTTGAGTAAAAAATATTTGCGACCTAAGTGTCACACATAAACCAATCAAATACTTTCTTTATGATTTAATATAATTATTAAACTCAAATTAAACTAACTAAATTTTATTTAAAATTAATAATATATTATAATTATTTAAATTATTAATATCATAAACCTATCAAATACTTACTATATAATTTAATCTAATTACTAAACTCAAATTAAAATAACGAAACATGAATTTTTATGAAAATATTTTTAAACAATAAAAAATTATTTCTTAAGAATTTGAACAAAACATCTATAAGTTATATATATTATTTCATGCCGTACATAGGCCCTACCACCGCCTTAGCGCCTTCCTCCGCAGTTAATAATATGCACACCTGACATGGTCTGTTGTTTGGTCCCTTTCAAGTCATGGCACCACTAAATAAATCATTCCATCATTTCTTTTCCTTTTTTTTCCGTGAGATATTTTTAGAAGAATCTTAATTACGAAAAGATGTTTTTAAGTGATTGACATTTAAATTAAAGATAAGTCTTTGTAAAAAATAAAAACTCTGATCTTAAATTTTAAACGACTACATATATAAGAACAATTTAAATCTGCGACCTCATCTGCGCCAGGAGAACTCTCTGGCCTGCTAACTTACCTACACCTTGGGGTTCCATCATTTTATATAACCATATATCATGTCTACGGTTCAACCAAAAAAATTCTTTAACTATCAAACTTTGCGTTTCCATTTTCATTTCTTTAGTTTGATTTATTTCAATAATTTTTATTTTAAAAATTAATTAATTTGTTAATTAATGGCTCAATTTTGTATATTAATTAGTTATTTTTTATTTAACAACTTCTTTTAATAATATTTCAAATTCTTTATAATAATTATTTTTTGAAGAATTCACTCAATTTAATATTTGTAAATTTTATTATTCCTCAAGTAATTATTATATTAAATTTATTGTTTATTTTACTATTTAACTCGTCAAGTCATTTATATGAAACATGTAATTAAGCAAATAATACATATTTTTAATATTTTAGTTCTGAAAATTTTAAATTGACTAACATTTCAATTTGATTTACTTTAATAATCTTATTATTAAAAATTAATTAACTTAATAACTAATCGATCTATTTTTATAAGCTAACTGATTTATAAAAATCAGAATAAACTTATTGATTTTTGTTTAATAGTTCTTATATTCAATTAAATTTTATTTTTTCGATGGACAAAATAATCTCTTTCTTTAATTTTATTTTAAATTATTTAATTTTCTCCAATTTTTATTATCTGTCAATTTTAAGACAATCTAATACATATTAAACCTTTTAACCTTAAATATTTTATTGTATTGATTTAATTTCAGGTCTATTTTTTAAAATATTGATATTTAATATAAATTAATAGATAGTGAGATATTCCGTTATAAAAAGGAAAAAGGTGTTTTAACACGTACCCTATGATGCGAAAGTACATTTCCTATATAGAATCCAAAGTTTTGGGAGCAAAAGACAAAGTACTAAGTGTAGCATGTCCACTAATCTTACTTTCTGTCTCTAACAAGTAACAACAATCGTCCCAAACGTCTAATTTGCTTAATTGAGCAACAAACACACGACCAACATGAATATGATCTCAATCATTAGAAGCAGTAACTCAACTCAAGACACAGCCTCCATGAAACATGATACTGTAATGAAATACTGTAAAGAAAGAGATTTGTAACAATCATCTTCACTAAGTTATTATATAGTGGTGGTGGCGGCGGGGGCATCTACGGTGATGGCGGTGGTAGAGAGGTTCTTCTTGGCTAGATGGTGCTTGTTGTTGTGCATCCAAACCTTGAGGACTCTTCTCTTGACCCCAATCTCTTGACAGAACTCTTGCACCGCAGCTTCTTCTTGCTTCTGTATCCTCCACCCGATTTTCTCTGCAAAGTTGAACATTTTCTCCTTCTGTTCCGGGGTGAACTTGGTCCTAAACCTTTTCTTAGCAAGCTGTGGAGTCCTGGACAAAACAAACCCACCACCATCTTCTTGGTCGTCAGACTCCGAAGGAAGTGACCCCATGTTGTAAGGCATTATCATCTGGTGGTGTGGTGGTGGTGGTGCTACTCTTGATGGTGGCACGATGGTACCAGTCGCTGTAGCGTACCCTATGGCTTCAGGAGCTAAAATGTTCTTGTGATGACCTAAAATCATTTTCCTTCCAACTCTGCTGAAATGCGGGCTACTGTTATAGAAGAAATCGCAGGAGTTGGGTGCAGCTTCACCTTCTGTTTCTTTTCTATGGAAGTTCCTGTGGCAGTTGCAGGCTGAGCAAGTGAGAGCTTCAATGCTACCCTCTTCACCACTTGGCATGAACTCACCACACCCATCAGTGGCACTGCCTCCCATTGAAGCTGCATGGTTCTTGAGGCACTCTTTATACCTTACCATTTTCTTGAAAGGTTCAAGATGGTCGTGATGATGATGATGGTCTAGACTTAATGGAACCGTAGCCCCATTGGTGGAGGAGATTTGAGGTGTTGCTATGGTAGAGTTGATACGGTTGTGGCTGCTTGGTGGTACAGCAGGAGGAGGAGGAGGAGGCGAATGGTCCTGATCATGGTGATGATGATGATGGATCAAGTGGCCATGCCTATGAGTATGTTCCCCACCATATGTAGCGCTTATTGGAATGGGAATCTCTCCTTCATGACATGAAAGTTCCATTTCTTTCTCTCTTTTCTTTGACTATTTGTATTATTTTATGCTTTGTTTTGTTGTTTGGAGACCAAAAGATGAATGAACAAGACAGGAAGAACTAAATCTAGGAGGGCTAAATGATTAGAATTACAAGTCCTAAGGACTTTCAAAGACTGTCCACTCTTTTAGAAACAACTCCTCACTTAGAAACATCAAATCCTAACAAATAATTAAGTGAAGAACATAGCAAAATTGAAGCACTTTTCCTCTTTAGTTAACCTGCAGGTAATACTAGGATTCCCAGATGGGTAGAGAGAGTTTCATGAGTTATAAACTTATAATCGCACACAAAGGTCTTTTTTCTGATGCCTAAAAAATGAAAGAAACAAAAGGTTAAATCAATACAGTAATACAGTAGACTGAAGCTGACAACTAATGCTACAGATCACTACAGGCAACAGAACCACTTTCTCTCCCTAAATCTTTCAATCTGCATATCGAAATAAAGAGAAAGAGACAGTCAACACTCAAAGACAAGGTGATCACTAGAGTAGCATAGGGGGGTGGAGCTTGTTTATCTTCTTTCTATTGAGTTAGAAATGGCTTAAAGACTATGAAGACTGGATCAGAATAATCCCAAAATGAAACTCTATCAATAAGAAGAATAATAACACTAAGGAACTTTGATGATGGAAGTTGTTTGGCAAAGAAAGAACAAAGAATTTAGTGATAACAGAAACAAAAAGAAGTGGGTTTTGCAGGAGAGAAGAGGAGAAAGACAAAGTCAAATGCAAATGGAGAGAGTTTTGCAGGTGAGAAGGCACTAAACAAGGAGCTTATAGAAGTAGTTTTTGAGGCCAAAAAGGAGAGAGGGAAAAGAAAAGCAGAATTTTTTTACAGACAAAGAGGAATTCACAGTGGAGTTTAAGTGAAGGAGATTAAAGACAAAGAAAAAAAGGGTGGGGTGTGATTGCTTTGCTTGCACTGTCAGGCATCAAGTTTTTAGGAGAAGTGTGTCAGAGGGAGAAGAAGATGACAAAAGGAAGAAGGAGAGACAGATAGAGAGAGAACAGTCACACACGCAAGGAACTATTTAAAAATAAAAATAAATAAATCAGGTTAAATAAATAGATGTTAAATTTGAAAATTATAAAAAAAGGTATTAATTTTAAGGATACTTTTTTAATTAATATTAAAATTTTAATTCTCATATTATAAATAATATAAAAAGACATATTGATTTTTTATGATTTAATTTAATTTTCAATTTTCATATTTTCAAAACAAAAAATTATTATCAGAAAGCCGATTGTTTCATTAGAAAGACTGATTCTTTCGCTATAAATTTGTAGTCCATTCCATCAAAAGCTAGTAGAACATATCAAATCCTCTGTTTCAGTTATTCTGTTCTATTAAATCTTATCTTTTTTTTTGACATTTTATCTATATATTTATGTGGAGTCTATATAAATATGTGGATGAGATTTAATGCAATATAATATAAATATCATAACCGAATCAGGAGATCTGATCCTATATACAGCAAATCATCTATTCCAGTTATTCTGTTTCAATTATATTTCATTAAATTTTATTTATACATTTACGTGGAATCTATATAAATATGTGAATGAGTTTTAATAGAAAATAATAAGAACATCATAACCGATAACTCCTATTAGAACATCCTGACTCATTGAATTGTGGTTACAAGCCTGTAGATGGTGCCATGCAGTTCACGTGAATCGGTGAATGTCTTGTATCTCATAAGCGTGAAATTACAAGCTTCCTTTTAATTTTCCAACATATTGTACCCGATTTAATAACCAAGTAAATTTAAATAAAATTTTCATTTTTTAAAATAAAAGTGATCTAAATTCATTAGATTCCATTTTTATTAAATAATATGTGTATTTATCAAGTATTATTTAATTATTTATTTATATGGGTCTTTTAAAAACGGTTTCTCTAGTAGTTAAGAGTAAGGCTGCATATTACTAGACTTCTCTAAATCTTACATTTGAGCTGAATTTTTATTGAGTTGTTGTTTTATTAAGTATTATTTATTTATTTATTTATGTGGGTCTTTTAAAAACAGTTCCTCTAGTAGTTAAGGGTAAGGTTGCATATCACTGAACTTTTCTAAATCTTACGTTTTAGCTGAATTTTTACTGAGTTGTTGTTTTACGGTACATTGAGCCATTCACATTGCTTTTAAAAAAGTTTAATTTCTCTCGATAAATTAAAATTATTTGATATCACGTGAAAGGAATGAAAGTTGAAGTAATCATTCAATCTTATGATACTACATTTATTCCAAAACAATGACATATGGAATAGAAATTATATATAATTTAACTTGATTAATTATTATTAATTAAACTAAAAAACAGGTGGATTTGTGTATTTTAATTTCCTAAATGTATTTATTTTTCATTTAAAAGGCATCTCTTTTCTAGCCTTTAGAATCGCTTTATCATCCAAAATAGCTTTATTCTCTCATTATCTTTTTCTTTATTTCACACCCTTTATCCTTCTCTTATTTTTCATTTTGTTTTAATTATTATTTCTATAATTGCAACATTGTTTTTTAATGCTAATAATTAAAGAATTAAAAATATAAATTATGCAATTTGAACTAATTATTTGATAAATTTATAGTTTATAAGATTAAATAATTGATTTAATTTAATTCAATATTCTTCCTTATCTCAATCTTTTTAAAAATTTAAACAATTCATATAAATTCTTTTATTAGGATGAAGAATTTTAAAATTTTATAAATTAATACTCTCTCCTATTCAAAATAAAAGTAATTTTAAAGGGATGCACACTTATTAAGAAAGTTAATGAAATGTCTGATATACCCTTATTAATTGCATGTTGAAGTGTCTTGAAAATATAATATATGTAATCTATGTAATTAAGATGTGAGAGAAATGAAAGGGTAATTTTGGAAGTAAAATCATAAACATGCACGAAAAGTCTCGAACGATACTTATTTTAAATAATTAAAATTCTCTAAAAACGACTTTCATTTTGAACAGGAGGGAGTATATATTTATTTATAGGATGAAATTTAATTTTTTTTAAATCTTAAAAAAAGACAGCCGTTAGTTCTACTTTCCACAATTATTTGCATTTATTGGGAAATGAAAATTGAAGGAATGGAGAGGGAGAAAAGGTGGGGTTAATTTATGAGTATGGTGATGGTGGATTGAAAGGGTCCACTGAAAATAAATGGCTGTTGACGACATTACCTTGGTTACAATTTTCAAGAAAAAGAAGTAAAGAAGGAACATGTACCAACGTCAATCTCAATCTCAATCACTGCCAGCCAGCCCAAACTCTCCGTGTCGTTTTGGGTTGGATTGGGAATTTTGTTTGTTTCAAAGATAAGATGATACGATAGGACACGTAACGTTTTGTTTCCGTGGGGAATATGCAGAGGGATTAAAGTTCTATCCTATTAAATAAAAGGTTCGGCATAAAATGGACTAAAAGTTTAATAAAATTAATAAAAGTTAAAAAATTATTTTTATTGGTAGAAGAATTTGAAGTTTAATTAAAAATAAATAAATTTGATTTACGAGAACTTAGTAATTAATAAAAATTTTAACGAGTAATTAATAAACTAATTAGTTTTTGACAACAAAGGTTATTAAAGTAAATTGAACTAAAAAGTTAAAAACTGAACAAAAAAATTGGAAGGTTCAAGATTTTTAATAAATAGAACTGAAAAGTTAAAAACTGAACAAAAAAATTGGACGGTTCAAGATTTTTAATAAATCGAACTAAAAAGTTAAAAACTGAACAAAAAAATTGGACGGTTCAAGATTTTTAATAAATCGAACTGAAAAGTTAAAAAAGAACAAAAAATTGGACGGTTCAAGATTTTTTTGGTTAAAACGGTCGAATCGATTAGATTTTTTAATAATCGGAATATTCATTAACGAAGATTGATACAAATTTAATAAGGAAATTATTAATAAATTTTAAATACTAAATTAGAAAGTTAATAATTGAGAAAATGATATTAAAATTAAATACTTAGAATATACATATTTATCCCTTTTAACATATTTGACAAAAAAGATGACAAAAAACCTATGACTTCCTTAAATTATTATAACTTAGAAAAAGTGAATGTTTCATATTAGATACTAATTCCTCTAAAAAATTTAAATTATTTTTAAATATTTACCACTTCGCTATATTTGTTATCTTATTAGGTTCAGCTATTGTTGCTGTTTGGAATCCGAGCAGAATTTCTTCGATTATATTCTTGAATTCATTCGAGACGTAAGCAAAATTTATATTAGAGAAGAATACGATCCGTGAGTTCCCTTTATTGGAACTATGTTTTTATTTATTTTTGTTTCTATTTATTAATAAAATTAGTTTATTAATTTAATTTAATTTCTTTCTAGGTTTCCTTGGCCGTCCTATTTATTGCCTTCATGTTTCCTCTCACTTTACCATAAATGATATTTGGTTCTAAGTTTACTTTCACTCTATATTTTTAATTGTAAATTATCATTTAAAATAACATTATCATCATTAACACTAAATTTAAGTTCCACTCAATCGCAAGATATGGAGAGGTCCCGGAGTACGCAATCCTACCCTCTCATCTCATACTTAATTGAGGGACTTCTTTCGTGATAAAAGCGGCCGCTCATTTAAAAATTTCATTTTTTAAAATTATAAAATATAAGACATCGGTCAATTTATTTTAATAAAAAGTATTATGTTGTAGAATTTGTGTGAAAATTTTGAATATAATTATTTAATTAAAATAACTCAATAATAAAATTTTTAAATAAAATTCTTAGAATTTTTCATAATAATTAAATACTTTCTATAACAAGAAAAAAAAAGAAAGTAAATATTACTTGATCTTTCGGGCGACGTTTCCAACTTAACGATCGTTAAACCGGTTTTGTCAGTTTAATAGTGAAAATTTTAAATTGATCATCAATTTTTAATTTTTATGTTTAATTTAGTTTAATATTTTTTGTTGTTAATAATTAATTAGTTTATTAATTAATCGATCAATTTTTGTAAATTAATTAGTTATAAACTAAAATAAACCGATTGATTTTTATTTAATAATTATATTTAATCTTTAACTAATTTTATAATAATTTAAAATTATATTTTATTAATTTAATTTTTGGTCCTATTTTTATAACGGAAAGAATCTTTTTTGCTCGTGCTTTAAATGTTAAATTCTCAAGAGTGAAAAAGCAAAAGCTCAGCCATTGGGAACATTCCCACAACTTTTAGAATTTTGTCTCGACTTAAACTGGAAGGCTTTTTCTTCAGATATCAAGCATTCTTCCAACTTCAAAGAAACGGCATTAGATTCAAAGCAAGCAACGCGACAAACTTCTTTAAAGCTTACGTACATATATGTGACTTTCCTTTTACACGGAGTAATAATGCAATAAAATATCTTATTCGCTTATTTACTAAATGATTTTTTTTTACGGAAAACTCGCAGTCATTATTTTTTAAAAATATACGGGATAAATTGTCAGATTAATGTAATAGTCTGCAAATTATACCAATTGGATATTTCGTACTAGACAAATATTGTACGATAAGTTCGATCGAGAGAGTATAAGTAAAGAGATTCGAATACAGGACCCTTTAACTTCATACCCTCTCTATATCCTCCCACTTTACCAACTCGACTATCTCATAGGGAGTTACTAAATAACTATCCAGTGATTGAAAATCTAAAATAAAATTCACACGTGTTCAACTCTTGGTTGGAATCCAGTAAAGTATAATTCAGAAATGTTTTGCAGCAGCAACAACAATAAAAATTTCGTAAAAATTATAAAATTTATGTTGATATATAAGATTTAAAGAAATTCAGTAATACGTAGTTTTACTCTTAATTAATATAAATACTGTTTTTTGAAAAATTCATAAACATTTTATGAAAAAAAATAAGATCATAAAAGAAATAAATGTGATAAAGGGTTCAAAAGAAATTAAAAAGAGATAAAAGGGCAAAAAAATAAATTGCCTTAATATATTCCCTGCATTTATATATTCGTCAAGCCCTACTTGTGCTTTCGTTGGTACATAAAGTTCAAAACCTGAAACAAAGTCAATTCCGTCGGTCTTCATGCATTATCAAAAGAGAAGAGGCAGGAAAAACAGACAAAGACTCACTGAGCCAATTGCGTGATCCCATAAAGTCTGGAGATAAAGAGGGGCATGCAATAAAATGCCATAAAATATCTAATTTCTAAGGATATGATTTTAATTTCCATAAAAAAACAGCCTCTTTATTTAAGTAGGGATAAGGTTACGTATTTTCAAACTTTTTCAAATCACTCATTAATGCGGGATTCAAATAAGTGTTAACGACGACAGCAACGACGACAACAACGACGACGACAACGACGATGACGATAATTTTAGAGTTTATATATTGTTAAGAGTTAAAGATTATAATTCTTCGTTTTTTCGTAATAATAAAATTCGTATTTGTTGTTTTTAGATATATATTAAATAAATTGATAAATATATATAATATTTTATAAATTAAGCAATTTAAATAAATTATTTAATAATTTAAAATTAAATTTATAAATTTTAATTCATTTCTTTTTGTGAACCCTGTGCCAATTCTGTTCCAGACTATCCCATCCACACAAATATCTGGGATTTAGAGAAGTTTATAAATGAGATCGTCTTAAACAAGATACAGAAGATTTTGTCCTATAAGAGAGATCAAACCTTCTATATCTAAACCCTATACTAATTCTGTTCTAGACTATCTCATTCACATAAATATGTAAAATTAAGAGAAATATATAAATGAGATCGTCTGAAACAGAATTGATCCAAGATCGTAGGTACAAAAGATCTTGTCCCTCTTAAGAACTTATGGCTTCTTAAAATTGGACTTTGATTTTCGATGTCCTCGGTGGATTTTCAACCCCACAGGCCATTATCATATTAATCAATATCGATCTCATGCGAACTGTCCCAGTAAGCACCAGCCTGCAATATCTGCAGAACACTAGCAAGCGTTGTGGCTTCCCTTAGCTTTTTTATTATGGTTTTCTGCTGCAATCAAACAGAAAGGACAGCCATTGTTGCAGTCAGCGGTACTTCCCATCTTCCTAATCTCTCAGAAAGATCCACTGCAACAAAAGGTCACTTCCGCATGCAGTAAAAGAGTTAGCAGTCAACCATAATCATACCTAAGAATGAGTGCATATTGAACTTGTAAAAGGAGTTTTTGGTTGTTTAGAATGAAACATGCTAAGAATATTAAGGGAATAGGTGCATAAGTTGGCATACCTGCAGAGACTTTTCCAATATATTCAAGAGTTAGTTCATCAGACATATGCAGTCTTGTACTATTAAAACACTAAAGTTAGGTGAACAAGCATTTGTTCAAACACGCTATTTACAAAAGCATTGAGTAGAAAGTAATGTTACAAATTATTATTCACTAAAATTGCATTTTGAACCTCAAAATTTATAACAAAATACAGATTTGATCGTAACATTTTTAAACTTTTCAAATTAAACCTCAACTTTTTCAAAACATTAAAAATCAGAGCCAGAACTTTTGTTCTTGTCGGGTATACTTTGGTATACTATTGTCCCTTGATTTTTTAAATCATGATCCTGTTAGCCTTCGTTGCTACAAAGAGTTATTTCACACGCTATTCTTTCACCGGGAAGGGTTGATGGATAAGCAAGCTAAGAATAGTTCGATTTGATCTACATCAAAATATATTCTTTTTCATTGTTATTGATGAACAATAGAATTAAGGAAGAGAGAAAAAAGCAACAAGCCTATGCTCTTTTGATCGAGCATGTTATACAGGACTTGTTTAGTATGAAGTACCCAATTGATATGATTTACAAGCTATTGCATCAATTCGGAGATTTACCCAATACGTATTTAAAGAATAACGATTGTAAGTATAAAAAAAGCAACAAAATGAGAAAAAGTTTGGAAGAATACAAGTCCATTTCCTCAGGCCAAAAATCATTTAAAGATGTTGTAACAATGTACTATAACATAAACACATTTAAAGATGTTGTAACAATGTACTATAACATAAACACCTATTTGTAAAATATAAAGGGAAAGCTGCATATAATTAAGTATTCGCTCGATCTTTGCAAAATAGAGAGCTTTGTATACTAGGTATTTTAATAATGTCATTTTATTAAAATCGACTTGACCTAAATTGAGTTAGTCAACACCAATAATGTCATTTTATTAAAATCGAATTGACCTAAATTGAGTTAGACAACACCAACCTAAATTTGAGTCGAAACTCGAATAATGCTAAGTTTAATTTATTAATTTTAGATAAAAATGAGTTAAAACTATTATTTTTTGTACTAATTTGTATTATAATGTTATTAAAACAATATCTATTCATGATACAAAGTGGTACTAAAAATTACATAAGCTTTTTATATACTAATATTTAAAATTTGATTTTAATATCATGTTATTGAATGGTGTATCCAAATTGTTCAATTGTGATGCTCCATATAACTCAATCATTAAGAATTTGCATAAACCTAAATTTGAATTGCTATAATTACCGTTAAAGTACAATGTGACGTAATAAGTAATACACAGCTTTACTCCTATATAATAGAGAGGTTATTTTCGGTAGACTCACTTGTAAATGTGACAATAAAAGAGTGATGTAAATTAAAGAATAAATAAGTAAAATTGACACGAACTTCGGACCGGGTGTGACGACAATGATTTGAATTTTTTAAAAAATATTAAGTGTGGAAATTCCAAATTTAAAATAAACTCTAATTGAGCTTACCTTCTTCAACAACAGTAAAAGTACGTAAATCAAACAGTTTTTCAATGGCGCTTTTGCGTGTCTCTCTCTGTCGCTTTACCTTCCATTTTCTTGCATCATATATTTCTTCCACGTCCAAACAAACTAAAACTATTCAAACTAACTGTAGTTGTCTGTCACAACCTTAAATCCTGCCGGGTTTTTATCTATCTACACATCAACAGACACAGCAGTTCTTCTATTCCATACGCGCAAAGTGAGAACCTTTTTGGAATAACTTAAACCTTTGAAACTTGGATCAGTCCAAGTCTCAATCTGGGTCGGTCTTTTCTACCCTCTACTTGAATCTTTCATTGATATTTTCTTGTTATATTATTCCTACTCCATTTCACTTCCCCATATAGTTTTATCCGCTGCTCTGTTTCTGGCAGAGCTTGTTGGGGACCTTGCTCTGTTTCTATTATCTCTCTATTTTTCAACTAAAGTTTTTCATTTTTTTTAAAATTACTGTCTCTTAGAACATGTGGGGTTTAATTCTTTGCCTCCCAAACAAAGGGAAATGCTAATCTTTTCTGGATTTGCGGGCGCGGCTTTGGGGTACAATTCAGGGGCAAGTGTGAAACTATCTTATCTTTTTCATTTATGTTAGTTTCCTATCTGTTTAGGTTGACTTGGATTTCTTGACTTCAAAAGAGTGGTGGAGGAGATTGGTTTTGTTTAATCAGCAGATGAGAGTTGAGCTATTGGTATAGGATCAGAAATGGAATCTAGTAATGGGTTATATTCTGGAGATTTTAATTTGGAAGCTAAGTGGGTGATTGATCCTAAGCTTCTTTTTGTTGGGCCAAAGATTGGAGAAGGAGCTCATGCCAAAGTATATGAAGGAAAGTAAGTCAATACTTGTGGATTTTCCATTGTTTTTGTATCTGAAATACAAGTTTTGATCGTTTTTCCACTTACCTATCTGATTTAATATGATCATATTGCCGCCGAAAGTTCTCTTTCAAGATTTGTTCCTGTTTCTGGCTAAGATCAATCCACGGAGAGCCTCCTACTCCCAGTCATTACAAGCATTCTTCTGCTGACATTGCCATTTCCTTCTCCCTAGGTACAAGGATCAAAATGTTGCTATTAAAATTGTTCATAGAGGAGAATCCCCAGAAGAGATTGCCAAGAAAGAAGCGCGGTATGCGAGAGAGATTGCAATGTTATCTAGAGTTCAACACAAAAATCTAGTTAAGGTTGTTCCGTTTACTAGAAGGATCGAGCTTTGTTATTGTTCAAACGGTATTATGAAAAGAATAATGATGTGTCTATTGTCTCTGCAGTTTATTGGTGCTTGCAAGGAACCTGTCATGGTGATTGTAACTGAGCTTCTGTTAGGTGGGACACTCCGTAAATGCCTACTGAACTTGAGACCAAGGCAGTTGGAAATGCATGTGGCAGTTGGATATGCACTTGATATTGCTCGTGCAATGGAATGCCTGCACTCCCATGGCATCATTCATCGTGACCTAAAACCCGGTATGATGTAAAACTGAGGCGTTAGATCATTGGACGCTTAAGCATAGCAAGTTTGAATTACTAGCAATGACTCATTCTATGATATATGAGAGAGTTGTTATATGTAATCCGTCGAGCTTTATCAATTGGGACTCAAAGTTTACATAAGATCATGACAATTTGATTGCTTTCCATCTTACAGAGAACTTGATCTTGACTGCCGATCACAAGACTGTTAAACTCGCAGATTTCGGTTTAGCCCGAGAGGAGTCGTTAACAGAGATGATGACTGCAGAGACAGGAACTTATCGGTGGATGGCTCCAGAGGTTCATATCTGATGCTTGATGAGCTTTCATTTGTCATTGACAATGTCTTTTGCAGCAACTGTTCATAAGTTTAGATTGAAATGCTAACTGATAGTCTTTCACTGGCAGCTATATAGCACAGTCACATTACGACAGGGTGAGAAGAAACATTACAATCACAAGGTTGATGTTTATAGCTTTGCAATCGTTTTATGGGAGCTTATCCATAACAAGTTGCCTTTTGAAGGCATGTCTAATCTGCAGGCCGCATATGCAGCCGCTTTCAAGGTGAGCAATGTTCTCTATATCATAAACTTAATATACTCTCCTGGGTAAGAACTCGATACGGTAGCCTCACACTATCGGCGTATCTCAGGAGTATTTAGTTGTTAGGCTAGCCAAAGTTCAGTTATTACACCATACCTGTGGTTAGTAGCATGTTTAGGAATCATCATTTGCTGCTTTACTTAATTGTTTCAGAACGTGAGACCCAGTTCCGAGAACCTCCCGCAAGAATTGGCTATGATGGTGACCTCATGCTGGAACGAGGAGCCGAATGCTCGACCAAATTTCAGGGAAATTATACAGATGCTTCTGCACCATCTGTTGGCCATGGCACCAGCAGAGCCTGTTGTTCCTGCACAGACATTCTCTTCTAAGAACATGGTATTACCACCAGAGTCTCCTGGGACAAGTTCGTTGATGGGTGTAAGAGATGATTCTGGTGAAATCCCTGAAACCACAATGGAGGACAAGCCAAGAGGTTTGTTTTTCTGCTTTAACCAATGTTACTGATCATGTCCAAAGGCACGAAGTCAGCCTCTGGAAGTAGTTAGGTAACTTTAAGGTACAATAGTCAGTAAATAGTCTTGACAAAGGAAGTGCCAACTTACATAGGAAACCAACCAAGCCCCAAGTATCAAATATCTTTCATTGACTTCCCAATAAGGTTGGGTCCATTCAGGTGAATTCAGCTGTTATTGTCTATCTCTACTGTTATTTCTAGGACAAATGTCCCTTTGTAACATTGATGATATACCACATTTGTCTTCTCTACTCCGAACCCATTTGTTCAACCGACAAGATCTTCTATTTAATTTTTATGGTGTTTTATTCTGTCCCATAAATCTCAGTCATTTATTTATGTGGGTTCTGCGTGGGTTCCGTAGACTCGCATAAATAAATGACTAAAATTTATGGAACAGAATAAAACACTATAAAATTGGACAGAAGATCTGGACTCTTTATTAAGATCATGTAAAAATTACAAAGTAGAAGAAGACAAGAACGCAAGTGAAGTACAAAAGCAACATTTGTTGTGTTTTTAGGTGAACGTGCCTCTGCAGGTACACACTTATACTGAAGTGGCCACCGTTTAGCTGCCGATGCTCTGCTGTGAAAAGAAGGCATTCAGAATAAGAATGATAATAGGAATAAGGCTTGAATTTAAAGAAAAAATTAAATTTTAAAGTAAATTCTTTTGAATTATCTTAGTATTAATTTTCAAATAAAGTTCATAATTTGACTTAATTCAGTCTAGTTCGATTTGAAGTCAAGATCAAATACGAATTGATTGGATTTTAGACTGAACTCAAATTTGATGACTGATTTAAAATTCGTGTTCAAAGTTTAAAACTCGATTATGTAATTAAAATAATATTGTTTTGGTATAATTTAAATTTAATTAAACTTTGGTTGCTCTCGGGACTATTTAAATATAACCTTATTTAGTAAATGACTTATCAGCTTTTTCTTTTATGGATTGAAAGGTTTTAGCTGTTTGACTATATCAAACTGCTGATAATTATATTTGGTAATTAATGAATTGAACTTAATCGGCTGATTTTGAAAAAGCTCCTATGAGGAGCACTTTCCTCTAAGGAAAAGTTATTATAAATAATTTAAAGAGATAGAGATAGAAGTTTAATATTTAAATTTAATATCTTAATTTTAATTTTTGATATTGAATTAATATCAAGATTGTTTTAAATGATGTTGTTGACTTCTTTTGCTCTATCTAAATTCTTATGAAAATATTTAAAGAAATATTAAGATATAATATTAATTTCCTTATAATTTTTTTTAAATCATGCCTTTATAAGTAATTTTACACATAAACGTCTAGCACTAAATAGTTAACTTTACAGATATCTTTAAATAAATAGCTGATGTTATTTACTGGTGAAATCAACTATATTAATTCGTTTTCAACTACACAACTAATACAATCCGCTGATTGGCAATGTTTTAAATTGTGCTCATATTATCATGAGTTAAAAGCAAAAAGGTTAAATATACATAGACAATTTTCAAAATAAGTTAATAATGATAGAGAAATTTTCTTTTATAAACAATTTTGCAAGAAAGAGTTATATTCTAATTTTATAAATAAAGCTAAATTTATTATAATTTTTTTTTGAAAATTAAATTTATTAGAAAATTTGATTAGTCTTCATTAATAATTGATTTCTATGTTTTAAAATTTTACTTTAAAGAATAAAGTATACTTTATTAATATTTTTTTAAAATTTCAAATCCATATCCTACATCATCATTTGACAAATGTAAATATGGAAAATCAAATTCATCTCTTACACTATCATTTGACAAAGGTAACTATGGGCTTCCACCTTGTAATAAATTCAATTTCTAGTTATTGATTACGAATGCCAACCGTGAGAATGGATATTGAAGGCTTGAGGTCCTTCATTTTTTTTTTGGATACGCGCGAAATTAATAAGGCAAAACTAAGTCACAAAACGGGGAAAATAGATTCCCGATAAATCCTCTAGCAGGATGAAGTGGCACTCAATGGGTGGGATAGCAAAAGAAGTAACCCCCCACGGCCTGCTGGTCAGCATACTGACAGGGACGGAGCCAGACTCAACTTTAAGGGGGGGCCGGGGGTCAACATCTAAATGCAAAAAAATAATATAATTATATAATATTATTAATAAATAATCAAAATGCAACACGTCGTTCTTTTAGATCACGAAAATCATCTATCAATAA
>JAOSBM010000205.1:2419401-2438162 GCA_027568955.1 Erythroxylum tenue
TTCAAATTCACGACGGTAAGTCTGCAATTTTACCGTAATCACCTTAGAAGAACCTTGAAACTCCTTCTTCAAAATTTGCCAAGCCTCTAATGACGTCGTTGCAGCTGCGATTCTCGAGAAAATTGTTTCATGGACTGCCTGTTGAATGAAGAACAAAGCTTTGGCATCCTTCTGTTTTGTTTCTTTCAATCTTGCTTCTGCCTCTTCATCTGTATCTGTCAGATCTACAAAACCATATTCTACCAGCTCCCAAAGGCCTTGAGATATGAAAAAAGTCTTCATCTTAATGCTCCAAAACTCATACTTCTCACCGTTGAAAATGGGTAGGTGCTGTGAAGACGACGAAATAGCACTTGATCGAACCTGGCTCTGATACCAAGACAAACTGTGCACAGTATTCCAGCACGGTTCCCATTTGCTTCAGCTCCTTAAAATCCCCAACAGGATCATCAAACATTTCAGCATCAAACCTCTGCTGAAGCGCCTTCGTAAACTCACCCCATTCCATCACCTCAGTTTTCAATCGATTGCGCATTAACAACCGATACCACTCTTGCGCCTTCTCATCCATGTGTAAAATAGCCACGTTCACCTTCATGTTATCCGGGGTCTGGTCGATATGAAAAAACTGCTCACATCGGTACACCCAGGATTTTATGTTATTACCGTCAAATGCTGGAAACTCGATCATTCCCAGCCTGCCGGATCCCCCCAACTCTTCCGTATTTGATAGCACTTGAACATTACTACTGGCCTGACCCGCCATACTACTACCTTCTCCAAGTTTTGACCCCCTTTTGACACATTGGAGGAACGTAAATCACTCACTTCTCGTGCTAGCTGCTCGGTTTTAGCCTGTACGTCCGATAGAGTTTTTTCACTACGTTCCTGCATCTCCCGTAGCATTTTCTCTTGGCGACCCTGAGCTTCCATGAGTACCTTCAACGTTTCTTCCAGCCTACGGAACTCTGCACCTCGCGTACCTTCAGCCATGTGTCCCAGATTCGTTTGCTTTGATACCAAATGTTAGCAAAATAAATGCGAACGGTTGTGATGGAAAAGAAAGAGAGATAGATGATCGGCACAGAAAAAAGGAGGGAAGACAAGAGACACAGAGACAAGAATCAGCAAGAGAGAGAGAATGATTCTATAACATCCAACATGCCTACAATAGTTGTCAATGTACGAATATATGCTATTCTGATACTACGATTCTGTAATTCCCTGTACCCGCGTACACCCCTTGTTCCCTACGGCTACCTCACGTGTTTCATCTGTTCCATCATTTCCCCCTCTAACGACCTCCGTCTGAATTAACGCTAACACTCTCAAACTCAGGTATGTACTTAAAAGTCAACAGTACCCAACGCACAATCCGACATGGTAAAGTTAGTCAACCCAGTATCCCCGTATCTTGGTGTCATAAACATATGGTCGTACACAAACAGGGTTCGTCGGAAAGTCGTGAACTTTGGGAGAGAGAAGTTCAAATAATGATGTAATGATAATGGGATTACAGGGAACAAAGCTCATGCTAGTGTTGGTCTGTTGGGCAATCCAAATGATGTATACGACATCTTGTAGTATTGGCAACTTCTGGGCTACAGTCAGGTTGGAGCTTTTCAACAAACTCTTCCTTGCCTTAGGAATTGCAGAGTTTTAATGTCAAAATAATTCATCCTCTTGATGTACTGCTTTTGCCTCTTCATTTTGTGATTTGCAAATCTTTTCCATATGTTATTTTCTGCATTTGATATCAGGCCTCCACCAACATTTTCTTTGTGGGTGATTTGTTTTTTTACAATGTGGGCATGGTGGATATGAATCATCATTGTTTCTGTTATTGTTGTCGATCTTGTTGAAATTCTTGTTTTTGTCTCCTCCTGAATTTTTTTCTTTTACTAGCAGAGCACCTTCAATGATTCCTTCTTCTCTCATCATCCTCCTTTGTTCTTATGCCTATAGTGCATTTACTAATTCTGCCAAAGACATACTTGATAGATCCTTAGCTTCTTCTAATGCAGAAATTTTAGATTCATATTTTTCAGCACTATTCGTTCATCAGAAAAATCCTTACCTAATAACCTCACCTTGTTTACTATGCAGAGCAACTTGTCGGAGTATTCTTTAATGGTTTCTGACTCTTTCATCTTCCGCATTTCAAATTCTCTGATCAAATTGAGCACTTGCATGCTCTTTGTTCTTTCATTATCTTGGTATTCTTTTTTGAGGTAATCTCAGATATCTTTTGCCGACTCTAGATTCATAATTCTTGTGAATACGATGTTTGAAACGGCAGAAAACAAGCAGGCTTTCGCTTTAGACTTCTGATTTTTCCTTTCTTTGTGCATCTTGATTTGAGTCATTGTAGGATTTGTTGGCAATGGAGGCACTTCATAGTCTTCCTCCACGGCTTCCCAAACATCTATAACATCAAGATGAGCGTTCATTCGAACAGCCCAAACTTTATAGTTTTCACCATCAAAACTTGATGGTGCACTTTGAGACAGTTGTGATTCAATCTCCATTGCTTGAAGATGGTTGTAATTCTGGTTGTAATTCTGGGTTATAAATCAGGTTTATGTTTTGGTTTCGCTCATCTCACAGTTCCCTCAAGACAAATGCTCTGATACCATGTTGTTTTTATAGAGCTGAAGCATAATAAGTGAATAAAAGAGAAGAAAAGAAAAGATTTTGTCGTATAACACCGTTGTATTATTGAATAGAAACTTGTCAATTTATACATAATTTTTCTAACTTAAATTCAAAAACAAATAATATCTAATCTAAATTAGCATAAAATAAAATCTAATTTATTTGATAGCAATCAAATCAATATCTCTAAACAGATTCTTAAAATCAAGAATCTGTAAACTTAAGGGATTTTCCAACACCCAGCAATCTTATCCTTGCGTGTCAATCATTTCATGGATGCAATGCTTCTCCTATGTGGTTGTGCAGGACGTTCTTAGCGGATGCTGACATGGATTTGTCACTTCTTAGTTGCTAATGCAGGTAATGGTGACAAATTCATTACCGAACGTGTAGAATGAACCGAAATTTCAATCTTAGAAGGTACGTTAAATCACAGAATTTCACTCTGTTTAGAATTGGACATCAGAAGCATTTTTTTAACACAAATGGTAGTAAAGTTGTGCAGCTGAGAATTGTAGCTTTTTGGTGTCAAATCCAATGTCAAATAAGCAATGCAGCTTCTTGCTGAATCGTATGAGTTCAAAAGGCTTCTAAACTATCTGATGTGCCAACCTGTACATAAGCATCTTTAGGAATGAATCTCCTGGTACCTTAAACCTAGAAATGGTGGAGGTGGCTCGAAGGTTTGGAGTTACTTCAGGATTTACTGGTAATGGTGGAGCTGTTGGAGGATACATGTCAGGAAGCTAGATTTGTTATTGAAACTGTGAAAGTTGTTCCCTTATGTCTCAATTCTGATGATCCTAAGACCCTGTATGCATATCGATTCTTGTTTATATATAATCCAAGTTCATATTATTCTCTGAACTTAATAAAATTTAGCATTTTCAAAACCATGATGCAAGTCATACAATGGTTTGTACAAAAAAAGTTTAGCATGATTGTTTAGATTTAATGGGTTTTTGTTTTGAATGAACAAGAAAAAAACTAATCCTGGTATGCAAACAGATCACTGACAACAAATAACTAAGGCAACGAGGAACATTAATTCTTGAATTCAATAAGTTATGCCAGAAAAACAGCATTATCATCGTCAAAATTGCATCACCATAGGGGTTAAGATGCAACAATTCCATGACATACTTATGTAGCAATTGAGTTCATCCTCCTAGCTTGTAGTTGATTTGTATGCCCTAGCTCTCTTTTCTTCCAAGTAAGCTTTCTCTGCATTAGCCATTCTATCTTGAAACATTGCCCATTCATTATGACATCTTTCCCTCACCTGACAAGAAGTTACAAAAGGATACAAGGGTTAGACCTTTGAGCATGCAGTCTGATCAAGCAGTAGAGAGGAAGGAAGTCATCTAAACAGTTGATATGTGTGCAGGAATTACGTACCCCTTCCCATGGTGCTCTTCCAGTTTCGGTTTTCCCCTTAATGAAGAACAGAATGTAGATTAGTTATATGTCAAACATAACAGCTTTGCTTAAGAGCTTAATGGTTTCAGTTTAACCTGGTTTCCAAGTGAAGGAACACCTTGGTGTACGATCCACTGAGCATCGACGACTCCTATTTTCTCATGAGCAGGCTGTTTCCAAGCATAGTCACAAATGTGAGAAATTGCTAAGGCCAGAAAGAGCAAGTTAATAAAGGTGAGAAAAGGGTTGCTAACATCAACACATTTCCTCAAAGCGAAGTCTAAACCCCATCCATGAACCAAGTCATTCTGCAAGAATATTGAGATGTCAGGCTAATATGCAAGAAAATCTGAAGGAGTTCCTATAATGAGAGTATTCAAGTACATAGCCAAAGACCTGAATCATGTGCCAAACACATCTCCATGCATCCCTAGAAAACACGGTAGCCATGATTTCAACAAATCTGTGCATCAAATAGCTACAGTAAGGCAAACCAATTCTTGAGAAATCAGAGTTCATCAACAGATTACAGTATGTTTAACATAGACATTATATCTTTGCATACGCTGCACATGGTGGCAAATGCGGATCAGTGCACCGACCAGGCTGCTCCTCGGTGTCCCTTCAGCAAGCAAGGAAAAGGAGAACGTATAAAGTTAGGAACGATGCAACCAAACGTATAGAATGAAAGGGAACAGATTAGGCAGTCAGTTATACTTGTGAACTTCTGTATCATCTCTCTTCTTTGTCATAGCCCATGTTGTTCCTCTGCTGGGATCTAAACCAGGTTGTGAAATCTCCAAACCATGTTTCTTTACCAATTTTATGTATCTAAATCAAAGAAGTATTTAATTTCTTCATTCTTCCTGAAACAACATATTCAATCATAACAGTACATCAAGAACCACTTACTCCTCCGCATCAAAATTCTCCACTCCAAGATCTTCATCCCACATGAAAATATAATCGTAAGGTGCAACAATGTCCGGATGCAGAAAGCGTTTAGCATACCACCTTGATTGAATTATGATGAGCTTATGAGAAATACAACTCAAGTACACAATCCATTCAGATTCACATAAAATTGGCAAAAGGGCTAGTTTCTAACCACTTTGTTTGCTTGCTAGCACTCACATGGATAGCCCGCTTCGACCACTCAAACTCGTCCCATTCAGTGGTCCGACCATCATAGTGAAACAACATGATTGAGAAGTCATCTGAAAACTGTTTTGTTGAGAAAAAAATGAAAGTAAGCTATTACGTATATATATACATATACACACATATATAGAGAAAGAGAGGATAATGACCTTTTTGACTGCTGCATCAATATTATTCATCTGACCATACCCAACTGTAAAAGTCACCAGATACTTCGGCTTGATGTATAAATCCTGCACATTCCACCTCCATCAATTAAAAGGTTCAGATTAGAGAATAAAGGACCAGAATTAATCATCAAAAAATTAATCCAACCTCTTCAGGCTGACCCCACAATCTCCTGAGGTATAAATCGGACTGGGATACAACTATACCAGGAGGCAGTCTCTCAGCTCCTCGAGGATTTGTTCGAACCCAGATCTGCATATTTTAAAGGACTCAAGAATTAGTAAAGAGAGATAACATCCATAAAGAAAGTTTTCTGCTAATTTCCAAGTAAGAAACACTTCCAATTTATGTAAGGTCAGAAGCTAATGCCTTCACAGGATGATGTACAAGTTCATACTCCCAAACAAGTTCTGGTTTCATCTGCATATGACAGCTTTTAGGTTTCATTTATTTCCAAATATTCACTCAGTTGACAGTTAGATATCGTAGTTTCTGTAACGGAATCACAGAGTCGGAATTGGCTTAAAAACCCAAAGAATCACGGCCAGGACAGTTAAGAACGGACCTAGTGGTAGTGTTTGCATAAGAACAGTTTAGACAAAGACTTACCTTTGTATCGTCATATGAATGAAGTTCAAGAGATTTGTCTCTGTTTCCATTCAGAGAAGCCCAAGCATTGAAGAGCGCTTGGGTTGACAGACCAGAATACTTGTTATCAATATATGTGAGATCAATCGAAGGAAACAGACCGGACGGAAGGTTCACCTACCAGTTTCAAGAATATCAAAATAAGTATACTTGAACTGTTTAGTTTCTTCCACACAACATTGGCATTAATAGAAAGTATATTAACCTTGGATAAAGAAACTGTTGGAAAGGATATTCCTAAAAAGAAGCCACAAATGATTCCAATAAAAGTTGTCATGAAAACCCTCATCGTCTCACTAGGTTTCCTTGTATTGCCACTGCATTTAAAAGTAATCTAAAGTCAGACATGTCCATATCTCCACCATTATCAAAACTTAAAAATACTAAAAGAACAAGAAAAGTTAAGAACCCTTTCCTCTTATAACAATTGCTTGAAGTTTCATACCTCCGCATTTTGCATCTTATTCAAAATTTTCCAAGTTTGAGAACCCAGAGGTCCAAATCTGAAAACCAACAGATCGGTATCCTCTCCAGAAGGTGATAGAGTTTACAAATATAGATGCTTTCGAATGAAAGGAACCCCTCCGCCAAAAGATCACCAAGTCTGCAATCTTCTCATCAGATAGCCAAAGGCCTGAAATCAATCAAATGCAGTCTCATAAGCATTTAAGAAAATAATAACTTCGCCAAACATCACACATATACATGCACAGTCCAGTTAACAGACAACCATAAATGAATTGTTCCAGTCATCTGGATCGCAACATGCCTTGGCAGTAACAAGCATGCCAATCCTACCAATATCATGTATTATTGACACTCGGTCAAGGTCAAAGTTATTAACTTTTCTTTCGATGTTTTATTACAAAGTTCAGATTCAGAAATATTCCTCTTACAACATCTTTCTAAACTCGAACATGAAAGTAAGCCCACGCTCAAACATCTTCTATACTCCTTCCAAGTCCAAGACAACCTAGTCCACCTTTGTAACGACAACTTCTCATTACAGTTTTAGTCAAGATACTGTACACCTAATTAATAAAAAAGACCTTCTGTTTCCAGTGAACCTACAACGATGGCCTACCTCCAAATTACCAGAAATCTACCACATCAACCCAATTCAAATCTCAAAAAATATCATACTGAAAAACCTTCCACCCAATACCAGACATCACGCAGATGAACCAAATCCAACTTCCAATAAAAGCTAATGAAAATGAAAATACTTCGAAAGAAACAAAAACCATATCAAGAAACTTACGAACGAGAACAACAGAAAGTGGCATTAAATCAATGATTCTTCTTTCTGTAGGAATACCTTGACAGAATATCTAATGCATGTCGATTGTTGAAGTCAAATGTTAATCATACATTTCACTGTTCTCTATCAAGAAAAATAAGATTCAGAAGCAAAGAAACAGAAAGAGAAGAAACAACCAACAGGTGGAATAAAGCTTGGAGTTTTGAGATGAAAATTTGACGATTACCAACAAAGTTTTAATTTTTCCTACCTTTGAATGAGTTTCCCAGGTGGGTTTCAGAGAATAGATGGGAAGACTGCTTCAAGACTATCAAGTTACTCCCACTGATCTAAACTCCAACTCAAGTTCCCTTCTCAGGGTGGTTCATTATATATGTGACATTTAATTATGTTAGGATCTAAACTCTGACTGAATCATTGGGACACATGGCAGAAAACATTTGCTTTTATATCGTTGCAGTCAATATCATGAAACTACAAATTAATTAAGTACAGTTTGAAAGAATGATCTGTAGGAGTGTCATTGTTTTCATTCTAATCCGACTTTTACACGCAATTCACAGGAGGGACACCTAGTCCGATAATGATAATGACCTTAATTTGTTGGTAAAAGTTAGAGACTTTGAACTCTTCAAATCCATGATAAGATAATTGGGCTTAGGGGAAGATAATGTTTATGATTAGGCTTTTAGAGACTGTTTAAGATTCGATACGGCCTACCTAACTGAACTTTGGTCGGTCAAATTCTATGGTTTTATGGTTAGTTTTCCAATGGAAATCATTTTGTCTCCTTCATAACTTACAAGTTTTAGCATTTGGAGAGCAAAGACTGAAGGAACAGTAATGATTATACCCATATTGTGCTTTTTTGCTCTGTATAATCTCAGAAAAATAAGTCTCAAATAAAGAAATGGTTAGAAATGAAAGACTGAAATATGAAAAATGTGATGATGTGAGATTTTGACTTCTCTTTGCATGCCATAATTTGGTGATACCAGAAAGGTCATGACTCACGAGAAAGAGAATAATGTCACATGGAAACATTCCTATTACTAATAATAAAGCTGTTCCTTTTTCTGTCATTATTTGATCTGATGTACCTATTTATTTGTTTACCTAAAAAAAAAAAAGCTCCATCAAAATTTAAAATTCATCCTCGGTTTGGATTGAAAGAAAACAAGAGAAAAAAAAGAAGGAGAATTGAACTTCTCTAAGTTTTCACCGCTTGGACAAAAATAAGTAAAAAAAAAAGGGAAAGAATTGAGAAAAAACTGAGAAAAATTTGGGTCAAATATATTTCCTCTCAAATTGGTGGGAAAGGAGGAAAAATCTAAGATAAGAGAACCTTAATATATGTAAATTACTATATTATCCTTATCTGTGTATATTGAAGTTTCATAATCAAAAGAATCAAGATCTCAAAAAATTCTTTTGTCCAATATAAGTTTCAATTCTCTCATTTAATAAATTAGGAAAACAAACAGAGAAAAGAAAGTCTCATTTCTCTTACATTCTTTTCTTCTCTTTTCTTCTTAATATTTTTTTCTTTCCTTTATGCAAATAAGGATTTAATCAAAGGCTAAGATAGATTTAAGATTTAACAAAATGATTTTTTTTAATATGATAGCCTTAATCTCTTCATGAGACATTTATCTTAATTATGAGTTTCGTTAAATAATAAAAGGGATAATTTTTAAAAGCCCTACCCTAATTAGGTATTTGTGCACGCTAAATATGAATTTAGTAATTGAAGCCATAAAAAAACCTAAACTTTAAGCAAGAAAACAGAAAATAATAAAGGATATTCCTTTTGCGACTCCAGTTGAAAAACTTTCTACCAAAGTAAGGATTTTGATCGAATTGGAGAAACAGAGCTCTGAAATTTTTTTCCTTTTAAGGACCCACCAAAGATGTCGGCGCCGGACTTTGAGGGAATCTCTGAAAACTCGAGCAAGCTCGATCGGTTGAGGAAACAGCAAGAGCAAGTGCTTGTGGAGATCAACAAGATGCATATAAAGCTCCAGGCTGGTTAGTGCCCTAAAGATTGAACCTTTGAGGGTATAATCTATGTGGGTGATTGTAATGTTGGTAATTTGACGATCCCATGTGTTGATTTTGCTGCTTGGGTTATGAATTTATGATTAATTGATTTTGTATTGATCAATGTCAGTGTATTGTTGGTGTTTATGGAATGTTTATGGGATTTACGTTTGATTAATTTCTTGTGTGGGTTTGATAGGAATTAACTTTGTCAGTTCCTATCAAATGGGAAATTTAGCTGCATTGTTGCCAAAAAAAAAAAAAGGGCAAAGAAGAAGAAGAAACTCAAGTTTTCTGGGGTTGCTTATTATCATTTTTTTTTTCTAAAGTTATTGTCAGGTATATTAATGTTGTGACGTTGCATATTTCACTTAAAGTCTGTTCAATAGTAGATAGATCGTGATGCTTTATTAGGTGTATTCCCTTAGTGATCTTTCAATTGGTTTTCAGCATAAGAAACTGTCAAGGCAGGCCCTTCAGACAATTATTTCGTTATATTCCATTCATAGCTCAGTTCCATTCATTTAATTACTCCTTTGGTTTTTCTCTTCATAGATTTTTAATGATTAACTAAGGCTATGTTCGGTTGGGGGTTTTATAATGGAATGCGATATCATTCCATCGTTTAGGAGGAGGTTTTACAATAGAATGAAATGGAAGAGGAGGATTTCATATTACATCTCATTCCATCATAAACAGTAAAAATAGAAAATCTCCAATTTGGAGATGTTTAGGATGGAATGTAAAATGATACACTATATTACATTATAAACCCTTCATCCAAACAACGTTTCACTATATTACATTATGAACCCTTCTATCCCTCCCAAATAACAATTTTCTAATATTACTTCCATTAACATTCATTCCATTATAAATCATTCTATTTTATTCCATTAAAAACTTTATGTCCAACCAAACATAGCCTAAGTTTTGCATGCTACCTTTTGTTGGTGCTTCGAATATTGATCTCTATTTACTTTTATCTGCATATGCAGCTAATTTAAGGTTTTTTTTTTTGGCATGTCAATGCAGCTCCTGAGGTTGCTGAGAAGCCTGGTGATGATTCTTTGTCACAGCTTAAAACTTTATACATTAAGGCCAAAGATCTTTCAGAAAGTGAAGTAATGTATGACACTGTCTCTACATATCAAACAAAATGTTCCCTACTTTGATTTGATGAACAGTCTAATAACATGCTATATTGGTCAGATCACATATTTTTCTGTGGGTGACATTATAAGATAATTTTACTGGCCTTTTTTTTATGTGGATGCAGTGTCTCTACTGCCCTGTTGAGTCAACTAGATGTTTTGCTGACATCTTCAGGACAACGAAGGAAGATTGGTATGTTACCTACAGTGGACATTAAGTTTCATGTTTGCTTGACACGAACTCTAGAAAGTCTTCCTGTGATTGTCAGATGCACTTCCTTCTTTTCAAAGCTTATTGTACCAGAATGACAACCCTTAGACTTTCTACAAAAGGTTGAAAGTTTTCCGATAGTGGCATACATTTCTTCAAATGGCTTGTGCATCATCATTTTTTGTGGTGTTGCCTTTTTCTGGATTGCACTGGTGTGAGCAGGTGCTCTTTCCTTAGTGGGTTTTATCCTTGCCTTGGATGTTGCTAACTAGATCTTCGATAAGACTTCATTAGCCGAGTATCTTTGGCCTTTTGAAAAGTTGGGACTTGAGTCTGTGGGGTTGTGAATGTCATGGAATTTCTCCTATCATAATTAAGGGCCTCTCAAATAAAAGAAAAAAAGGGCACCTTCAAATAATTCAAGTATTTTTGGATTTTTGAACACCAATTGTGGAAAGTGCCTACATTGCAAGGAAAAAGATTCTTTTTATTTACCATTAGAATGCCTATGCTTGTGTTCATGAGTTTATATTTGATACATTACAATAGGTAATGATCAGAAAAAGAAAAGGATGAAGGCTGATTCAGATATCTCAAATCTTAATGCTTCAGCAAGAAGTCAACTTGAGGCTTGTGCTAGTCTGAAGGGCGAGCAGGTATGCATTTGAAACTTGGTGAAGTTATACAGCTGTAGAAATCCATAAGCTTATACATAGTTCTTACATTTTCCTTGCTTTAGGACCCTTATGTTTTTCCTCATTTGCGTTCTACAATATAGTTGTCATATCTTTTTTTCATACCAAATGTGTCGATGTTCTGGCCTAATCAGGTAGCAGCTAGGGTCAGAGCAGATAATGCCGAAAACGATGAGTGGTTTGTTGTAAAAGTCATACATTTTGATAGAGAAACGAAAGAGTAAGTTATTATTCTCTGCAGCTGAGATGCTTAAGTTATGAACTCATGAAGTTATTGAAGTATTCTAGCCTTGATACTTTCAATGCTAGTTTTTCGCTGCCCTTTTGCTTGCCCAGTTACTGCAAAGGTTACTTTAGTTATGAGGTCATAATTTGTTGATGTTCTGCCTGCAAGCTAATTGAGCTCAACTAGAGATGCCAAGCTTGAAAAGAAGTATACGAACTTTTTCTTTATTCTTTCGAATAAAGTTTAGTTTATCCAACTCTGGGGGCAGAAATTACTGTATTCAAGCACAAAATGATCCAGTTATGGTTTTAGAGGATAATACTAGGAAGGAAATCTTAAGTATGCGTGACTATAAGAATGCTGTCGATTCATTTATATTAAACACCTTTAAGCTATATTGCCATTGATTGTTGGAGCCAGCATTCCTTCTAATTACAGACATTCTAAGATTTCCTGTATACATTTGCTCATTCCTGTTGGAACAAGTTGTTTGCTTCAACGGTTGGCTCATCAGAAAAGCGATTAGCATTTATGGGCACACAATTGTCAATAAATGGTAGAGACGGGATTCGTGTAGGATAGAAACACAACTACTCCAGGTCCTTTAGTTTAATTCAGAATCTTTTTCTTTGTTCTCTTTTGTAGATTTGAAGTACTTGATGAGGAGCCGGGTGATGATGAAGATGGTAGCGGCCAAAAGTAAAATCAGAATTTTTGCTTATGTTATAAAAACCGTAATAATGCATTCCTGTACTTCTTCCACAAATGATGTCTTTGTTCTTGTCTGTTGCATTCAGAAAGTACAAGCTTCCTTCGTCAAGCATCATACCTTTCCCCAAACGCAATAATCCTTCTAGCATCTCGGATTTCGCTGTTGGAAAGCATGTTTTGGCTGTCTATCCGGGAACTACAACACTCTATAAGGCAACTGTTGTTGGCCCCCCTAGAAGGGTACTGCTTTCATCCCATCTGCTGTTTTGTAGTTGCAATTAGCCCTTCAAATTTTATTAGTTTCCTTCTCCAACTTGAAATGCTTTGCAACTGCGATTAGGGACTGACTACTTGTTATATTTTGTTTCTCCGGCGGGGTGTCATGGATCAACAATGTTATACAACTTCAGAGAAAGACTGATGAGTGAGTGCCTTCTTGCATTTCACGTCTGTTTTGTTCAAAAACAGAGATAAATTGTACAACCCCGAAATGACTGCTATAGTTAGTGTTTTTGTGTTCGTATTGCCATCTTCTTTAATCGTTAACCGATGTTCTTCGAGTAGCAGAGAATTCTCTTGCCAAATATCCAGTTTATGGATACAAAAGTCCATAGTAGAGAAACTGCATTAGTCTTCTCTTTTTCTAAATGCTTGCACGTTTGCATATTAAACTTGATGCTTACCAAGATGATGTTGTTTTTCATGGGGTAATGACATGTTTCTATGTTTTGGCTTGTATAGCTATTTACTGGAATTTGAGGACGATGAAGAGAATGGGACATTGCCTCAGAGAAAAGTACCTTTCCACAAGGTTGTTCCTTTACCAGATGGACATGATCAGTAAAATCCTTATATGATGGACCAACTGGCGGCGACAGTTGGTAGTTAGAAGAAATCGTTGTTGGTAATTTTTACTTTGTGCATTAGAAAAAAGTGGAAGTTCCTGAGTAAGCACTCCAACCACATCATCATTTTAATTGTTAATTTATGATCAAAAGTGAGAAATGTATATTTATGAACATTACTATGATGTACATGCAATAAATATAAAAAGCATCCTTACCACTAATTTGTTTATATGATATAATGATTTTGTTGGGAACATTTAGGTTTAAAAGTGCAAAACATCTATTAAGGTTGAATATTTATTTTTAGAGTTAATTAATATATTATTAATGTATTTCTTAACTTTGAAATTATCAATGATCTCTCTCTATAATTTATTTGATATTTGATATTTTATCATAATTTATTATTTATAACAAATTAATTTTAAATTATCTTATAAGAGTAAAGAGGAAAAACTAATTGACTTGATAATTTTATTATAGTTATACTAATTATGATAAATTAATTTTAGATTGTTTTTATTTTTAAGGAAAAATTAATATGAATTTGATCTAAAAAAATATTAGATTAAAATTAATTGATAATCTTATGAGAGTTTTACTAATTATGATATATTAGTTTTAATTTGTCTAAAATTAACAAATTTAAAGCTAAATTAGTATTAAATCGTTACAAAATCAGTTAAAATTGGATAAATTTTAAAATTTTTTAATATGATTGAAAAAAATGTTCTTATATATCAAAAAAATTTAAAATTTGATAAAAAAAAGAGATTGTTAAATGAAAAGTAATTTATTTATTTTAATTTATAGGAACTTATTAATTTTAAAGATGGCAATAGGCTGGCCCATGCGTCAAGTTTTTTAAAAATTAAAAATATAGAATAATTTATTTTTTTAATTAAATCAAGGTCTGAGTTGCCCAGACCCAAGTTTACCTGAGGCTCAACTCTTTTAAATAAAATGATGTTATTTTGTTTAGAATAATTGAACCTTAAGTTGTCTGAGCCTGGGCCTTCTCCATCAGCCGACCATTGAAAACAACTAAATTTAAGTTGTCTCAAGTTAAACTCATACGACGCTCCCCAAAGCACCACTTGACGAGCAACAGCAAGTGGTTTAATTCACGATGACGAAAGCAATTGGCTCTGTGGTTACATGTTGGACCCCGTTTTCAGAATTCAACTCTTACTTTAATACCACCTCTGTTGGGCCCCGTTTTCAGAGTCTAATCCTTGAACCATAAAATGCGGGCATGATCCAATCAAATCTCCTTAACCAATTTTGATTCATCTTTATGCTTTGATAAATGTGCAGAACTTAGGTGCTTGTATCATTTTCTAGGCAGAAGCTTGGGGGATCTTGACGGGTCTGCAAATTTGCATAGGAAATGGGGCAACGTCAGGTACTGGTACTATGTTATTCTAAATTGGTGGTTGGAGCAATTCAGAAAAGAATCGAAGCCGGCCCGTCACAAGACCCTCTGATTGAGTCTATATTTCGCTGGTTACAACGGGAATGGGTGGTCAAGTTAGACACATGTTTACTGAGAAGCACATTGCTGTGCCGACTGGTTAGCATATTTTGCTCATCAATTGCCACTCGGTATTCATGAATTACCGCATAGTCTTGAACCAATGTATGACTTGCATCGTGTTCATCCTTTATTCATCTAATGTCTCTACATAAAGTGAAAAAATATCCTCAAGGCAAATTAATAATAGACCTTAAGAGCAATCATTGGTCCTAACCTTATTCCCACACATTTTGGAAACACAAACTATTCTGCCAAGATGGTTGGCACATACAATTCGTACCTGCTTGTTTTAGTCACTGCCTGTGGCATGCATGAGAAATTGGAATTGGTGGATCTGTCAAGGAACCATTCTGGGTATGATCAGCAACCCATTGATTTGCAGCCTGAGTATAATGCACCCCATCCCAGCTTATAAAGACTGAAGGGTCTTTGCAAGGGGCGCCATAGATTTCGGTGTTGTTCACCGATCCCTTGTTCCCGCACCATATATGATCAAAGTTCACATGATACCCACAACAGACCTTCAGGGCATCAGCAAAACCTGAAAATGAAGTCTTTATTATCAAAGACTACTTGTATGCCAATAACAGATCAAAAGATTTGCTTCCGATCTGTGCCAAAACATCCTGGTTTAAACTGATTTCGTGGTGAATGATTACGAGAAATTATTGTTAAGTGTTTATGTTCAAGAATGGCGATGTTACCTAGATTCTTTGAGCTGCTGATTATCCCATACTTAGCAGCATAAACATCAAACAAGTTACTGCAGCAGCTAACCTAAGATGATTTATATCTATCTAACAAAAATTGTTCCAAACACTTACTACAATTTCTCTTCACCACGAAGGCGGTTTAGATTAGGATGCAGTAGCATGAACCAGAACGGTTAAGTTACCTAGATTCTTTGCACTGCTGATTATCCCATACTTAGCAGCATAAACATCCACATAAGTTATCGCAGCTTCAGGGAGCTCTTCCCGCAGCTTGATAATCCTATCCTTTAACTTGCCGTTGAACTCGATGGCCATGTCATTTTGAGCTTTTACACAACCATGCTCGTCTAGATAACCTGCAGGTGGATTTGAGACATAGAAGAGGTTTACTGGCAGGCAACCAATGGGGCCTGTATTATGAATCCAGAATGCCCTCCCTCCTTGCTTATATAAGTGCTGCACACATACATATAATACCATAATCCTGAGTCAGTTGGGGCTAAGACAAGAATACATATTATCTAATCACCCGAGTAATTATATGCAAAGAAATCCCACATAGTTTCACTTACTTGGACTGCAGAGGCTAATGGTTCAATGATACTAGGCAATGTAGCCCGAAGTTGATCGAAACTCATCTTTCGAAAACCGACAGAAAGATCATTCTGACCAATATCAAACGTGTAAAGAGCCTTTGAGTAATCCTCTAGCCTGGGTAGTTTGTTCGCCTCGGAGGAATTCTTCACTGAAAATTGGAGCACAAAATGCCAATCATTATCGGAAGGAAAGAAAAAAATTAACTTGGAGAGGCTAAATCACTAAATGTGATGGTTTACTAGCAAAATTTTTAACCTTGATTGTAAAGATCAGCAGCTCGTGCCTTGAACTGATCAAATTGTGTTATCTGCATACCAAGAAAAAAAGGGCTAATGCCATACTCGTAAATGGTTTCATTCGGCTTTAAGATGGTTGATCCTCCTGTGGCAAAATTGGCACCGTGACGATAAGTTGTTCCCAGTGAATTTAAGTAGGCACACAAGTATGGCAACTTCAAGCGCTCAGCTGCAGAAAAATACCAAACAACCAAGTGAATCTAAGCTCACAGAGACATATAGATCCATTAGAATCTGTAGTTCCAGTAACTGGGCATCTAATCCTATTCAACAAAACAAATAAACAAGTAGGTTTCAGGTGCAAAGATCATCACTTTTTCCTGCTAGGAAATAGAGAAGGAAATGGGCAACAGATACAGAGATGTTCTTTGTTACCTATGAAGTCTATGATCACGCGGCCATCACTGTCTCTTCCAGCTGATTTATGAAAGAAAACTTCACCATATGGTTCTCTAATCGGCTCAAATGCAGCTGATATACCACCGGTGTCGGAATTCGAGTCACCAAAGTTGTAAATCGCTCGAAACTCGCATGGTGGCAAGACAATCGCATCACCACCTCTCACACTCAAAACCCATAAAGCTATAATAAGCCCAGTGACCAAGACTCTCCAAAACTCCATTGTCACCTCTACAAAAGACGAGATCTTTCTGGGAAATGTTTGTGCCACCGTTACACACGAAACCAGCTGCACCTGCTTTGTTAAGAACAAGCCTACCTTCTTAAACACACTCGCGTAGGTACTTTTAAGTGGACCGCTAGCTTAGCAGAGGTCAAGCTATTTGACTCTTGTTTCTCAATTATTGACAATGGCTTATCTGTTTTTCTGTATAAAAATTGGAACTTTCTCCAACAGAATGATACGTTTACTACTTTTATGAGTTTATCCATCTTTCCAACTCCTAACCTAAAGTTGATGTTTAGTTTGAACAGAATGAGGTAAGAATCTGTAAGAATCAGACTGATGTTTTTGAACATATTCTCAGTAAACAGAAAGTATATTACATGTCAGAAATTAACTATGAACAATAGAGATGTTGATCATGTGGCTCGTCGCATATCCGCCAATTTCATTTGCCAAGGAGCACCTTTTGATTGAGAGAAGGTGAAGCCAGAGCATGCTTGGTTGTCGGAATTGAGTGCAAATGCAAGTGGACAAAACACACGAATCCAAGTAGAATATGATGTGATATTTTCAAACGTTCATTTGTTCCCCACCAACATGTTCTGAGTCCAAAATTTGCGGGGACCAGTCACCGAATTTCTTTTTGTTTGATGCGAAAATAAATTTAAAATTAAAATAAAATTAGACAGAAAGTTATATTAAATCTTAATATTTTTAATAGAAATAAATTTAAATTTAAATTTATTATAAATGTTTAATTTAAATTTCAATCTAACCTTTTTTATCATTAAAAAAAATGGGGTCCTTATTAGTTTTTAGTTTTTAATTGTTTTGTACGATACTTAATTATAAATATTAATTATTATTTATTATATGAAAAAACACCGTAATCAATTTAGCCTCTGTTTGGTTAGGCTTATACTAATAGAACTTTTGTCAGTAGAACTTTTTTCTGTAGAGCTTTTATAAGAAGAATTTTTCTAAGAAGTCAGTTGACTGTTTGAACTGTCATTTAAAAAAACGTTTTTTAAAAAAGCTTCGTATAACAAATTGTTTGACAACATAAAAATAAAAAGTATTTTTAATTTTAACTATATTTTGTAATAAAATTATTTATACATATAAATATTATTTAAAATATATTAAACAATATGCAAAACATAATATATTAATTATTATATAATTTTAAACCATATGAAACATAGATGAAAATATATTTAAAAAAAATATTAAAACATATAAAAAAGCCAAATAATATTATATAAATCCCAAAATAAATATCCAAGTTGAGTAAATAGTTAAATACATAATAAACGGGAAGATGAGTTTTGGCGTGATGTGGAAATTATGTATAAAATATAATGACAAAAGGGATTAAAAAATAGGCTCATTAATTAATATGAAAAATATACATGAAAAACCTTTTTTTGAGAAGCTTCAAATTTGAGCTTTTTAAAAAGTTATTTTTTGGCTGCCAAAAAAGTCATATCTATTAAAGAAGTGTTTTTTATTTTACAGTCAAACATTTATTTTTCTTAAAAAAAGCCTTTTGCGGTGAAGAAAAGCACTTATTGACCTCCCAACAGTTCATCTAAACAGGCACTTAATTAAGCCAGAATACCTAATTTTCAATCCATTAAAAACCTAATATTAAGTGCTCAAACCTCTTGTTGGGACCCGATCTCGGAACCGGATCCCAACCGGAAACGGAACGGAAAAGAAGCGAAACGCGAAACCACAGCGGAATCCAAAACGGAAGCAAATCGAAGGAAGCGAAAGCGAAACGAAATAACGAA
>JAOSBM010000205.1:2447367-2458404 GCA_027568955.1 Erythroxylum tenue
ATCAACCCCCGGCGTGCCTTATTATTTTGCAGGTACTCCCAAGCTCAAACCTACCGAAACAATGGATCCAAGCAACAACATCCAGCCTCAACAGAAACAGGCGGAACCAAGATTAACTTCCAATTTATACTTAAAAGTTTATAATTAATATTAAATAAAAACTCCGACAATATAATGTAGGATAAGCAAAATCTCATATAAAAAAAAGGTGAATATCACAATTTCATATAAAATTGAGAGAAGAGGTTAAAAAATATTAATCAAATTATAATTAACTAATTTTAATTTAAAATATCTAAAAAATTAAAATAAACATTCTTATTAAAATCCAATGATTAAAAAACCCGATGGGTTTAGCTGGTTCAACTGTAAAAACCTTGAATGGCTGATTAAGTTATTAATTAATAGGTCAATTTCGTAAGTTAATAAGTTTTTATCAATGTTTTAAAAATCGGACCAGACATCAAACCGGTTGAAGGAAAGGTTTAAGGTTTAAAGGTTCAACTGGTAGTGAACCGCTATAAAACCGATATATAATAAATAAGAAGTAAAACTTATAAGAATAAGTAAAAATAAAATATTTTATTGAAATAAAAATACACCAATGTCTATTATTATATAATCAATTAATAATAAATAAATATGAGTCTAATATAAATATTAAAATAACAATAAAAACTAAAATTGTATTTCTGAAGGAGGTTATGTCTTATCATCGTCAAAAGCTCCAAATTCTTCAACGTTATTTAAAGATTCGCAAACTACTCTTTCATCTAAAGTATTTGAATCAACTTCTTCTATTGCATTAAAATAAATTACAAATTAGTAATATATGAAATTATTCTCAATTGTAAACTTGTAATATATTATAATTTTAACTTAAATATTATCAAAATAAGATATGAACCAACCATCAGTAGATGTTTTTAATTCATTCGTTGTGACAAATACATTTTTTTTCATAAATCATCTTGACAAGGCTTTACCCTATTTAAATTTTTACGGTCAAATTTGAATAGTTTGCAAATGTTAGAATTCATTTAAATGTCTCAAAATATTATAAATTAACTTGTAATTTTATGAAATATTAGTTAAATTTGCACCTTTTGCCTATAGAAGAAATATTGACCAAGATTTAGAGTTTGACATTAATACATGTATAACTAACCAGGTATGTATATTTCTTTAATATTTATTTATGAGCAACGAATATTTTGTGAAATTATAATTCAGATAATAATTCGGAGTTTAATATATTTATGTTTGTAAGTTTCATCAATGTACTTCAAAATGAGTATTGGTGGAGGTGTTGCGTGTAACCGGAAGTAAGAGAGATAATGATTTTCAACTCAAATAAAATAGGGAATGTTGAAAAGAAGTATGTGACTGGAGCATTTCGTAGGTGGCAATACGATTTATATAATGTTTCTAGCAAAATTATGATATTAATGTAAGAAAATTATATTATGCTTGTAGGCACTTATATTGTAATAAGTGATGGTGTCATTTGGTTTTCAGTGCGATCATAGTACAATTCTCTTCTTCCTCCCTTATTTAAGAATACAAAGCATCCAAAAAGAAATAAATATTATAAACCAATAATTTTGATGAATTTGGCTTATTAATTAAGTGAACATGTTCTTCGCAACAATTCAATAAATGCAAAAGTTTTGATGAAAGAAAGGAAGAGGATTTTGCAAGGTCTAAAAAATCAGACCGGACAGGACCGAACAGTTCGGTTCGACCAGAAAAAGGTTGAACCGGACGGTTTTTATGCGGAGAGGGTATTAGTTGAAACCGAACCCGGACCACTGACCGGTTCAAGCTTTTTCCGGTCGGACCGGACGGTCCAGTCCAGTTTTTAAAACCTTGGTTTTTATAAATCAAAATAAATTAATTAATTTTTATTTAATAATTTCTTTTTTAATTAAAGGATATTTTTTTAATCATATCTTAAATTTTATTTAATATTTAGTTAATTTATGACAATATAATATCTGTTTAATTTGGTTTTAAATCATTGCTAAATTGCAACAAAATATCTTAATTTAGAAATTGTGTGGTCATTGAAAAATCTAATTTAGAAATTGTGTGAAGTCATTGAAAAAATCTAATACTATCATCGCGTCATTCATTATCAATAATAAACGCATGTAAGAAATCCTTCTCAATCGAGCAACATGACATTAAATTTGACAAAGTCATGCCTTCTTATTATAATTCTTCCGTGGCTTCAAGCAATCATTTGCTTTTGTCACTCTCAATTTTGTTTCACCATACTATTTGGATCCTACACAAGTAGATTTTCTGTTTCAGTTATAGTGATTTTATCATGTTCTATTAAATTTTATCAACACATTTATGTGGGCCCTTTACATAAATGTCTGGATGAGATTTAATAAAACAAAGTTGGAACAGAGTAACTGGAACTGAGAATTTGATGTGCAAGATTTGCTCTTTAATACAAAGTCACGTATTGCGCTCACAGCCTCTGCTGGGGGACTGTTACTGGATAGTGCAGGCAACTGAATTGGAGGATTCACGCATAACCTCGGATGATGCTCAGTTTTGACTGCTAAGCTATTGGGAGTTTTTTCAGGCCTTACTCTCACTTGAGATTTAGGATATCGCCGGATAGAGTTGGAAGTCGATTCTACAGAGGTGATCGCGATCTTGTTATCCGTAAACACTCGCTCTCAGATGCCCAACCCTATAGTCATGGGAATTCACGAACTGTTTGCTCACAATTGGACTGTTACTCATTGGCATATCTTCCGGGAGGATAACAGATGCACCGACTGGCTCGCTACTTACGCAGTGCATTTTAACTTAGGCATTCATTTTTTAACTTCTACACCCATAGGGTGCCACTTAATCCTCCTTGAAAATTTGTCTGGGCTGTGTTTCCCGAGGCTCGATTTGTAGTTTTCTTCGTTGTTTTTCCTATTTAAAAAAGAAACAAAGTCACGTAGCACAAGGTCGAGCACTACTTTAAAGATGGATGAATGAGACATACTCGATAAAACTTATAAGTAAATCAAATATATTAATTACATTTGAAGTTATTGTTTCTATTATTTATATATATTATACATAAAAGACATACGTAATAAAACTTTACAAGTTAATTGGATATAAAATTCACGATTAAAGTTATTGTTACTATCAGCATATAATTTTAAAGGTAATAAATAAATTATTGTATACACACATAAAAATTTTATTGAATTTTTTAAAATATATTTTTAGGATTTATATTATTTATTCACTTAAAGTTTCCATATATTTTATATCAAATTCATTTCTATTAACAAAATAACACTATCAAACATGACTGCTTATAATAAAAAATTAATTACATTTGCAACGTTTTCTGAATTAAAAAAGATTTCAAGAAAGTTATTAAAATAAAAATTAATTAATAAATTGCGTTATATTTTGAAATTATATAAGATTGCGTACTATCTGGCCTCCCCATATCCTGCTTCAATGCGAAATTCTCTATGATGACGAGGACGATATTATAATAAAGTTATTTAATAAATTAATAATTTAACTAAATCCAGCACGTCTCCATCCTTCAGATTGCCACAACGAGAAGCATCCTAGCAATAATTAACACGAGGTACTTTTGGATTGGAACGAAAAGCAAGGAATCCCTTTAAGGGTTGCTTTTCCAATGATGGTGTGTGACAGATAATCTACAAAATTTTCAAAATCTCACATGTTTGTTGGGTGTACCTAATCAATTACAGCGAAAAAGAGGTAATCTCTTGTCATGCCCTCGGAATATTTGATTCTATAAGCTACTTTACCCTTTGAAATTCAGAAAAATAAAAACAGGATTTAAAATTAGAGAAATTTCTATTTACCTCTTATATTTTAGGTGTCGTAAGCGTTGGCGTAATAAAATCGGCTAAAAATTATTATTATTTATAGAAGAATTTAAAATTTAATTAAATAAAGATATTTTTAAATAAAAATAATAAATTTATTTTAATTTAAATAAAGAGTCATGCCTTTTTATTTGATCACGAACATAATTGCAAATATTATAATTAAATATGTGTGACAATCAATTAATAATCTAAGAAAATTTGAAAGAAATTTAAAACTTTCTTAAATAAATATAATTTATGAATGCTTGCATAATTTTAAATTTTAATCACCACTATTGTTACAAAGGTCAGCTTGGGACTCGAACTTTCATAGAAGTTGATCGTCAACAATCTTTGTACGACAATCTCACTTAGGTCTGCTTAAGCAAGACTTTAGTTTCCAATAACTCTCGAGGTGTTTACCTCGCACTCTCGAAGAAATAATGCTACGAAGGCAATAAGAAAATAAAGACAACAAAGAAAAAAGAGAGATACAAAAAAAATAACATTTATATTACTTTCTATTAAAAGAATACAAAGAATATTCTCTTTGACTGAATGAGGAGAGCAAAACTTGAGCTATATATAGGCCCTCTAACTTGAAAGCCAAGTTATATTCAGAATTTCACTTAAATTGAACTGTCTAAGATCGTGCTAAGATCATGTCTATCTCTATCAAATTATATCACATGGACTAATTGGTTGACACGATGAGAACTACAAGATAACATAAAGATAGAGTTTACATTAGGAAACTAGCATCTTTATCCTTTAAGATCCCCACTATCTTCAGATATTGAGTTCCACTGCAACTCTATCTCTTAGTTGTTGCCACATTTGATGATGCAGTGTGATCTTACCGGAGCCCACATATCACATTGGCTTGATACGATGCTTCCTACAACAAATTCGCTATTCGTGATCCATTGAGCCAAATCCTTAATCCATCAAGTCCATAACTTGGGTCAAGTCAATCTTCACAAAGTCTGAAGCTCTATCAAAATTCGTACTAAGTCCGATTCTACTCACTTATATTTATCTTAATATTTTCGCATACTTCCCTCGTGGGTGTGATGCAGGTAACCTTCTTCCTAAGGTGCATCATAAAGGTAGCTAAGAAATAATTCAAAGTTTAATTGACTAACACCGTTGGGCTCACAATTATCTTTCCTTGATGAAAACGACAGCATCCTCATCCACTATCATCCGCCACCGCCACTATCCCGGTCGCGGTTTTAAAAACGTTCTTGGAAGTTAGAAGCCATCGAATTCTTGCCATGTGCTGTCCATACCCATCCAACAATTAATTCTATACTACTGACACCATTCCCTCATGAAGCAGTTTCACTCTCTCCTTTTCTTCCTCTGACGTTCCTGTGTAAATATTCAAACTTTTCCTTAAAAAAATCAATAACTCTGCATCAGATCCACCATTGCAGAGTCTCTGTCGCTCTTTCAAAGTAAACCAGCTCAACAGCCACGAACAATCTTTCAGCAATTAATTCTATCATCTTCTTTGAGGCGATTCTTCTATTATAACTTTTTGCTTTCGTTAAAATTTCGTTATAATCTTCTTGGTTCATAGTTCAAAGAAGGAATTGATAGGGACTCACCGCCTGCTTCTCAGTGACATATTGGGTACGCATTATTTAGATTGTGCAAATTTTTTTTTCCTGGCAAGTTCAGCTTTTCGTGTGTTGTATATAACTGGATCTTCAAAGGTTCATTTTTGGATTAGATCCCAAGAATGCGGCTATTCTGAATTAGACCCACCATTTTTTTCTCTTTTCTTCCCATTTGGAGTGCATGGTGGTGGCAATGGTGGTGTGTGGGGGTTGTGCTAATATTGCTGCATTAGCCTGTAAAGCTGGTGGTTCTCGAGAAGTGTTGCTTAGTGTGGGAGGAATTGATCTGGGTAGAGTTGATATCGGATAAAGAGATTGTTATTGGCGCTATTTTGTTAACGTTTTATGTAAAACTGGTGATAGAAGTAGGGGTGTTATGGAACGCAACTGGGTTGCCATTTGGCATTTATTTTCCTGCCAGAATTGGAGTCTTTGTGGCTACGAAACCATTCTGGTGCGTGTTGTATTAGAGTAGTGTTTGACACGGAATGAAAAGTTTGAAACTTAACCGATAAGGTGTGAGTCTCGATAATTGGTCAACGGTTACGTGAGTAATCCAACATACAGCAGCCTGGTAGTGTGTGCGTTTAGATCAGGAATATAATAAATGTCTTGGTTGTTTCAGTTCTATGGGAGTCGGTTTGTTTGCAAAATAAAATGGGGGACTTCATGTTCAAAAAGTTTTGGTTCTCTAGATAATTTCATTGTCTTGTTCGAGTAAAGTAATAAATTTTTGGTGGGTTTTGTGTTGATTTTGCTGAGATTTAAGTGGGTCTTATTCTGTTTTCCTTCAAATCTAGTTGGATTTCTGTAGACAATTAAGTTGATGGGTGGAACAAATTCAAAGGAAGAAACACGGAGGTCTGATTCTTCTTTCCGTTCAGATTCCTCTTCATGGGGACAGCAGGCCTATTCTCAGCCATCGTATGATCAAGACAGTTATAACTACAGCTATGCACCACAGCAATCATATGGGTCCTCGCAGCAGTATTATCCATCTTCTCAAGAGTATGGTGGTGATAGAAAGCGGCTTGATAGAAAGTATTCCAAGATTGCTGATGAATACAAATCTTTGGACCAGGTAGCATAACAAGCAAATGCAGTCGGTTGATTTTCGTATGTAATTGACTGTAAAAATTTGCATATCAAATCCTAATCTGTAGAATTATTTAGGTGACGGCAGCTCTTGCACATGCTGGTCTTGAGTCTTCAAATCTTATTATTGGTGTTGATTTCACGAAGAGTAATGAGTGGACAGGTTAGGTCTTATATTCCATGGCAAAAATGTTTGTTCTGAGCTAATTTGAGTTATTTTATATTATTGATTTGTTGTTCATTTGATGAGCAGGTGCAAAGTCATTTAATAGACGGAGCCTGCATCATATTGGAGATGGTCTAAATCCATACGAACAAGCCATATCCATCGTTGGGAAAACTTTAGCTGCTTTTGATGAGGACAACTTGATTCCTTGTTTTGGATTTGGGGATGGTATGGCTTTGTTAATTTACTTCGCTATGAGGATTTGACTGACACAAATAGGTCTTACTAAGTTTTATACCCTTATATCCTCAGCATCAACACATGATCAAGATGTTTTCAGTTTCTATCCAGAGGAGAGGTTTTGTAATGGGTTTGAGGAAGTATTAAGTCGGTATAGAGAGATTGTGCCTCATTTGCGACTTGCAGGTTTGAGTCGTACTATTTAGATTCTCCTTTTCTCACCTGAAAGCATTGCTTGAAATTATTAACCGGTCCTTAAACTTGTTACTGTCGTTATTTGCCGGCAGGGCCAACATCTTTTGCACCTATCATTGAAATGGCAATGACTATTGTAGAGCAGAGTGGTGGTCAGTACCATGTATTGGTGATAATTGCAGATGGGCAGGTATGTACATTAAGCAGTATTATACATAAACTTCTCTTATAAATGTTCTAATGTTAGCATGATTGTGGAGAGAATTAAAAGATGTTAACATGAGCTGTTCCACTTTGTGTTACCATTGGAATTATCCATTTTATGCACCTAATTTTATACTCTTGAGAATTTATCATTTACTAGTTAAAGCTTGTCTCAGGTTACTAGAAGTGTTGACACTGAAAGTGGCCGGCTTAGTCCACAAGAGCAGAAGACTGTTCAAGCCATCGTAGAAGCAAGGTGTGAATTCAAGTGTTCACCTAGAATCTTTGCTTTCACTTCTTTTTCCTCTTTCTACTGTATGAGGTTTCTTAATTTACTTTTCCTTTTTGTGATCTCAGCAAGCTTCCATTATCCATTATTTTGGTAGGGGTTGGTGATGGGCCATGGGACACAATGAAGGAATTTGATGACAACATCCCTACTCGGGAGTTTGATAACTTCCAGGTAATTTTGTGTTTACATTCTTTTCTTCTTTTCCTGTGAAACTCTTCAAGTGTCTTGAAATGTTGTGTTGAACCTTCACTTCTTTAATCTTCCTTTTAGTTTGTGAATTTCACGGAAATTATGTCAAAGAATTCTAATGCATCTCGAAAGGAGATGGAATTTGCTCTTGCTGCTCTAATGGAAATTCCTACTCAGTATAAGGCTACAATGGAGCTTAATTTGCTGGGGTAAAAGAACTGTTTACTTTCTTTTCGCTAGAAAACTTGGAACATACGCATTCATTTAATTATTGTTTTAACTTCACAGTCATCGGAAGGGAATTGCTCTGCAGAGAGTTCCCCTCCCTCCCCCGTTGTACGGTGAATCGTCTTCCAGCGGCTCAAAACCATACCATTCTTCCAGCAGCTCAGCATATTATCATTCTTCCAGCTTTAAGCCAAGTGTACCTCCTTATGAAGAAGACAGCCAACCAGTGCGTTCAGCTCCCCCGCCCATAAGTTCGTCGGATGATAACCAAGTAAGTCACTTTCAACCGAAGGTTGTGTCATCAATTCCTTCATTTTTTTAATGTGCTATAATTTTAACCGAACAGCATTTCAGATCTCTGTAACCAAGAATTTGTAATCGTACCAAATTGTGAATGCCTTGAACGTTTGTTCACTTGCCTTTTCTGTACATGATCCTTGCTGACTTTATTAGTAAACATATGTTATAGTCATTATTTGTGCAAATTTAACAGCATAAAAAGATTAACTCTGCATGGTTATGGCCAGGTTTGCCCTGTTTGCCTCTCGAATGTGAAGGATATGGCCTTTGGATGTGGCCATCAGGTAGTGTTTCTCTATCTTTTTCTCTCATATTATAGCACAGAAACATACTAATCAACATTATCCTTCTGGATTTTCCTGTCAGACATGTTGTGAATGTGGAGAAAGCCTTCAGTTGTGTCCTATCTGTCGAGGTCCGATCGAGATGAGATTAAAACTTTACTGACCTGCAACTAAACCTTTTGGCCTTTCCATTAATCTTTATGATTAATTTTGTTCGTTCAATGTGTTGGCCTTGCTGGTTTCGGTTTATGCGCTCAAAATGCGATAAAAGCAATGAAACAGCGGTTATGTACATACTGTTTTCAACTAAATTCTATCTTTCCAGTTTGTCCTTCCATTGCTGGCGGTTGAAGGCTGGCTAGTGATTAAAGCAATACAAAACAAATGTGTACCATGCAGGCTTTTGATTGAAAGTGATGTTGAAGCTTGCAGGATTTGGGGGACACAAACTGGGACAATACATTGGTGTCAAAAAGTTGTAGAAAAATTCATTCTGCAAGTCTTATGTTAGTGATTCTGACATTGTGAGGATTTGCAAGTTAATGTTATTGATTTTGAGTGAGTTATGAAGTAGGTATAGTTGGTTGGATCTTTTAGTGCCAATCTAGCGTCCAATCTCCAGTTTCTGTTCCTGTGCTGGTTTTGGTTTCCTCTGCTAACAGTAGGCATAAAAGTCCAAGTACACAATTAACCTTCGCCAACTTTTATCTCTATTTGCGGTCACCTGAAGTTACCATGATAATAGGAATCATAGTTGCTGTTAAACTGGTTTTATGTCATATCCAAATTCCAAATGCGACCTACGTAAATTCCCTCGTTGAGGTTTCTCCAAATTTCAGGTTGTTCGATGCCCATTCATGCAGTTCCAGGTCATTTTCAAACCATTTACTCACCTTGATACGAAATGAATGAGTTGTTCTGAGAGTCATGAAACCCACAGTTATGCCTAAGGAGGAAACTAACACTAAAATGTCACGACAGATGACCAACTTGAGTCACATCTAAACGTACTTTTGTGTGTCAAAAAGTAACAAAAATAGGTGAGTAGATAAACTCACGAGGTTTAAGAATCTTGGCTTTGTGGTCTAGAACAAAGCGTAACTTCGCACCTAGAGTAGTTGTGAATGATGACCACAATGGACTGCAAAATAAAAGCCAAAGTGTTGAACAACTTTGTCCTGCATTAAATGTTCTCAACTGTCTCTTCAATTCTGACCCCCCCTTCACATCTCAGCGAGTCAGGAATCCAACCATAGAAAGGGGTTTGCGGCTTTGAGCTGTCTCATTGAACCCCATCTTCTGTTTCTTTAATCTCTGCACTTGACATGGCCTCAGCCGTCAAATTTCGATACCAAAGACTGAAAGATGAAGGCATGCTCGATGAATACGAGGGAAACGAGAGGTTGATTGTGAGATCAAGAAACTGGTTCAAGTTCAGGAGGGCGCATTCAAGAAGGAGATTCAGGCTTAAAGTTCCAAGCTTGAAGAGATTCTTGAAGAGGAAAGCCAGGTCGGTCAGAGTTTCGTGTGCCACGGTTTTGAAGAGATTGAAGGAAGGGAAAGGTCATATTGGTGATCTTTTTACCGGCAACTACATGTTCTTGCAGGTGAATCCCACTTCTTTCAAGTGCTTTGATAAGTATCACCATGGCAGAAACCATAACCTTAATGGTTTGCCTTCAAGGTACTATATTCATGGAGTTTAGTAAACACTCTTTGGATTATGGCCTGATCCAATCTTTCTTTTAGCATCCTGTAATGATATGTTTGTGGCTACAGTTGCAAATATGAAATGTATACATAAGCTTGGTGAAGATGAATTATATATGTGAACATCCTGCTAGAAATTAATACCATATCTTAATTAGATTATTGACCATACTTATGTATACACTAATACCATATCTTAATTGTAGGGTATCAATTAAATGATTCAATAGTCATAAGTCAATGTTGTAACTTAAATGGGATAAAGACTCTTAAATAAAATTATATAATTCATGACTACTAATTTAATTTATAACACTAATTAGAACTATCACAATAGTAATATCATACTCAAACTTTTAATTTATTATAAAATTAATCAGTTGTTAACTTTATAACCTAATTTAAGATCCTTTGATAAATCAGTATTTAAGCGGTGATTATATTAGAAATTTATATAAAAATATGAAAAATAATATAAGAACCCTAATGTTGCTCGTTATTAGTGTAACACCCAAATACCCCCTGGGAGGATACATAGATGCCACCCAAGACAGAACAAACAAAACCAAACATCATACTGATATTTATTTTATTTAGTAACTCAAACCCACACACATATATTACATCATAC